>CAHIKZ030002611.1:2080000-2122500 GCA_903632075.3 Acanthosepion pharaonis
TTTTTTTTTGGGGGTTTTTGGGGGGTTTTAATTGGGGGGGGTTTTAAGGTGGGTTTTTTTTAAACCCCCCGGGGGGGGGGGTTTTCCCCGGGGGGTTTTAAAAAATTTTTTTTTTTGGGGAAAAAAACCCCCCCCCGGGGGGGGTTTTTGGCCTTTAAATTTTTGGGGGTTTTTTTGGGGGGTTTGGAATGGGTTTCCCCCCAAAAGGGAAAAAAATTAAAAAAAAAAAATTTTTGGGGGGTTTAAATTTGGGGTTTTTGGGGGGGGGCCCCCAAAAAAAGGGCCCCCCGGGGGGGGGGCCCCCCCTTTTTTTCGGCTCCCCCCGGGGTTTTTTTTGGGGGGGGGGCCCGGGTTTTTTTTTTTAAATAATTTTTTGGGGTCCGGGTTTTTAAAAAATTTTTGGGGGGGTTTTTTGGAAATTTAATTTTTTTTTGGGGAAAATTTTTGGGAAAACTGTTTTAAAAATTGGGGAATTGAGGGGCGGGGGGGGAAAACCCCGGGGGAAAAAAAAAAAATTAAATTTTTCCCTTTTGGCCTGGTTCCCCCCAAAAGAAAAAAAAAATTTTGGGAAAGGTCGATGGGGTTTAAACCGTGTTAGGGGGAAATTTTTTGGGGGTTCCCTTTTTTTAAATGGGGGGAAAAGGGGTTAAAAGGGGGGGAAAAAAAAAGGGGGGGGGGAAAAAAAAGGCCGCAAAAAAAGGGAAAGGGGGCCTTGGGGGCCCCCGGAAAAGGGGGGAAAAGGGGGGGTTTTTTTTTCCTTTTTTTTTTTCCCGGGCCCGGGGGCTCCCCCTTTAATTTTTTTTTTTTCCCTCCCTTGGGAGCGGGGCCCCCGGGGGGGAAAAAAAAAAAAGGGGGGGGGGAAAATTTGGGGTTCCCCCCGGGGGAAATTTTTTTTTGGGGGCCCCCCCTTTTTTTTTTTTTAAAACCCGGGGGGGGGCCCCCCGGTTTTTTTGGGGGGGAAAGGGGGTTTTAAAAAGGGGGGGGGGGGGTTTTTTTCCCCCCCGGGGAAAAGGCCTTTTTTTGGGAAAAAAAAAAATTTTTTTTTGGGTTTTTTTTTTGGGGGCCCCGGGTTTTTGGGGGAAGGGGGAAACCCAAAAAAGGGGTTTTTGAAAAAAAAAAATTTTTAAAGAAAAAAGGGGCCTTCGATGGGGTTTGGGCCCTTTTTTTAAAAATTTGGGGCCGGTTTGGGGGCCCCCCCCTTTTCCCCCCCCCCCCCGGGGGGGGAAGGGGGGAAAGGGTGGGTTTTTTTTTTCCCCCCTTTCCCCTTTCCCTTCCCCCTTTTTTTTCCCCGGGGGGCCCCCCCCCCAAAAAAAGGGGGGGGGGGGTTTTTTTTTCCCCCCCCCCTTTTTTTTTGGGGGTTTTGGGGGGGGGGAAAAAAAAAAGGGGGGGGGGAAAAAAGGGGGGGCCGGGTTTGGGGGTTTTAAAGGGGGTTGGGGGGGGGGGGTTTTTTGGGGGTTTTTTCCCCCCCCCGGGGGTTTTTTTTTTTTTTCCCCCCCGGGGGGTTGGGGGGGGGGAAAACCCCCGGGGATTTCTGTGGTCTCGGAGGAGACTTTCCTTTAAGGGGGGGGTTTTTTTCCCCCCCCCCTCCCCGGCCCCCCCCCCCCCCCGGGGTTTTCCCCGGAATTTTTTTTTTTCCCCCCCATGGAACCCCCTTTCCCCCCCGGGGGGCCCCCCCTTTGGGGGGGGGGGTTTTTTTTTTCCCTTTTTTTCCCAAAAATTTTTTTGGTTTTGGGGGGGGGTTTTTTAAAAAAAAAGGGGGGGAAAGGGGCCCCCCCCCAAACCCCCCCCCCCCTTTTTTAAAAAGGGGGGGGCCCCCTTTTGGGGGTTTTTTTTGGGCCCCGGGGTTGTTGGGGGGGGGGTTTTTTAAAGGGGGCCCCCAAAATTTTAGGGGGTTTTTTTTAAAAAGGGGCCCCCGGGTTTTTTTCCCCCCCCCGGGGAAAAAAATTTTTTAAAAAAACCCCCCCCTTTTTTTTTGGGGGGGGGATTTTTCCCCCTTTTAAAAAAAATTTTTTCCGGGGGGGGCCCGCCTTTTGTCGGGGGGTTTTTCCTTGGGGTTTTTTGGGTTTTAAAATTTTTTGGGGGGAAAAACCCAAACCCGGTTTTTTTGGGGGGAAAAGGCCTTTTAAAAAGGGGGGGGGGTTTGGGGGGGTTTTTTTTTCCCCAAAAAAACCAAAAAACTTTTTTAAATTTAACAAAAAAAATTTTTTGGGGGGGGGGGGGACCTTTGGGGGTTTGGGGGGAACTTTGGGAATTTTTTTTTAAAAAAAAACCCGGGGGGGTTTTTTTTTTTTTTTTTTTTTTTTTTTGGTTTTTTTTTTTTTTTTTTCCCCTTTTTTTTTTTTTTTTTTAAAAATGGTTTTTTTTGGGTTTTTTTTTTTTTCCCCTTTTTTTTTGTTTTTTTTTTTTTGGGGGTTTGGGGAAAGGGGGGGGGGCGGGGGTTTTTTTTCCCGGGTTTTTTTTTTTTGGAAAAATTTTTTTTGGTTTTGGGGGGGGAAAAAAATTTTTTTTTTTTTTAAAATCCCTTTTTTTTTTTCTTTTTTTTTTTTAAAAAGGGGGGGGGTTTTTTTAAAAAAATTTTTTTTTTTTTTTTTCCTTTTTTTTTTTGGGGAAAAAAAAAAAATTTTTTTTTTTTTAAAAATTTTTTTAAAAAGGGAAATTTTTTTTTTTTTAAAATTTTTTTTTTTTTGGGGGGAAAAAATTTTTTTTTTGGGTTTTTTCCTTTTAAAAAAATTTTTTTAAAATTTTTTTTAAATTTTTTCCCCCCAAAAACCCCCCCTTTTTTTTTTTTTGTTTTTAAATTTTTAAAAAAGGGGAAAAATTTTTTTTTTTTTTTTTTTAAATTTTTTGGGTTTTTTGGGGGGGAAACCCCTTTTTTTTTTTGGGGGTTTTTTTTTTTTTTTTTTTCCTTTTTTTTTTAATTTTTTTTTCCCCCCCCTTTTTTTTTTTTTTTTTCCTTTTTTTTTTTCCGGGGGTTTTTTTTTTTTTTTTTAAATTTTTTGGGGGTTTTTTTTTTTCCCATTTTTTTTCCCCCCTTTTTTTTTTTTTTTCCCCCCCTTTTTTTTTTTTTTTTTGGGTTTTTTTTTTTTTGGAAAATTTTTCCCAAAAATTTTTCCTTTTTTTTTTTTTTTAAATTTTTTTTTGGGTTTAAGGGGGTTTTTTTTTTTTTTCCTTTTTGGGGGGGGGGTTTTTTTAAAAAAATTTTTTTGGGGGGGTTTTTTTTTAAAATTTTTTTTGGGGGGTTTAAGGGGTTTTTTTTTTTTTTTTTTTTTTCAATTTTTTCCCCCCTTTTTTTTTTTTCCCCCCTTTTTTTTTTCCTTTTTTTTAAAAAATTTTGGGGGGGGCCCCTTTTTTCCCTTTTTTAAAAAGGGGGGGGTTTTTTTTTTTTTTAAATAAAACCCTTTTTCCCCCTTTTTTTGGGTTTAAAAAATTTTTTTTTTTGGGTTTTTTTTTTTTCCCCCGGGAAAAAATTTTTTTTTCCCCCCTTTTTTTTTAAAAAAAGGAAAAAGGAAAAAAAATTTTTTTTTTTTAAAAAAATTGGGGCCGAAAAAGGGGGGAAAAAATTTAAAAAAAAACCCCCCCAAAAAAAAAAAACCTTTTTTTCCCGGGGGGGGTTTTTTTTTTTTTTGGGGGGAAAAAAAAAGGGGGGGAAAAAAAAAAAACCGAAAAAAACCCCTTTAAAAAAATTTTTTTGGGGGGGGCCCCCCCAAATTTTTTTCCCTTTTTTTTAAAGGGGTTTTCCCCCTTTGTTTAAAAAAATTCCAAACCCCCGGGTTTTTTTAAAAAAAAAACCCCCAAATTTTGGGGACCCGGGCCCCTTTTTCCCGGTTTTTTTGGGGGGAAAATTTTTTAATTTTTTGGGGGGGGGGGGGGGGGGTTTTTTCCCGGGGGCCGGGGGGAAAAAAAAAGGGGGGGCCCCCCCGGGGGGGGGGGGTTTTTGGCCCCCCCGGGGGGTTTTTTAAATTTTTTTCCCCCCCCAAAAGGGGGGGGAATTTTTAAAATTTTTTTGGGGAAAAAAGGGGGGTTTTTTTTGTTTGGGGGCCCCCCCAAAAGGGAAAACCCGGGGGGGCCCGGGTTTTTTAACCCCCCCCCAAAAAAGGGGGAAAAAACCCCCCCCCCCGGGGGGTTTTTCCCCCCCCCATTTTAGGGTTTTGGGAAAAACCCCCTTTTAAAAAAAGACCCCTTTTAAAGGTTTTTTGGGGGGGGGGGGGGGAAACCCCAAAAAAGGGGGGGGGGGGGCCCCGTTTTTTGGGGGGGGGTTTGGGCCCTTTTTTTTTTTGGGGGGCCCCCCCCCCCCCCAAAGGGGAAAAAAACCCCCCCCGGAAAAAGGGGGGGGGTTTTAAAAAAAAAAAAGGAAAACCCCCCCGGGGGGCCCCCCCCCCCCCAAAAAAAACCCCCCCCCCCCCTTTTTTTTTTAAAAAAAAAAAAAACCCAAACCCCGGGGGGTTTTCCCCCCCCCCTTTTTTTTCCCCCCCCCCCTTTTTTTTTTTAAAAAAAGGAAAGGGGAAAAACCTTTTTCCCCCCTTTTTTAAAAAAGAAGGCCCTTTTGGGGAAAAAAAATTTTTTCCCCAAATGGGTTTTTTTTTAAAAAGGGGGTTTTTTTTTTGGGGGGGGGGGTTTTTTTCCCCCGGGGGTTTTTTAAAGGGGGAAAAATTTAAAGGGGCCCCTTTTTGGGGGGGGGGCCCCCCCGGGGGGGGGAAAGGGGAAAAAAAAGGTTTTTGGCCCCGAATGGGTTTTTAAAATTAAAAATTTTTTTTAAAGGGGCCCCCCCCATTTTCCCGGGGCCCCCCGGGGGTTTGGGGGGGTTTTTGGAATTTTAAAACAAGGGGAAAAAAAAGGGGGGGGGGGTTCCGGGGCCCCCCGGCCCCCCTTTTTTCCCCCCCCCAAAAAAAAGGGGGGTTTAATTAAGGGGGGGGCCCCTTTTAACCAAAAATTTTTTTTGGGGGGGGGGTTTTTTTTTTTTTTGGCCCCCCTTTTTTTTAAAAATTTTCAAAACCCTTTTTTAAAAAAGGGTTTTTTGGGGGGGGAAAAATTTTTTTAATTCCCTTTTTCTTTTCCCGAAGGGGGGTTGGGGGGGGTTTCTGTTGCATGAGTTTTGGCCGAGTCGGTGGATATGCCTGCTTCAATGAAGAAGAGTTCCCAATTTTCAGGTGTCATATATCCTGTTCGCAGCGCCATGTCGAACAACAATCACGTGGTCAGATAACCACTCAGTTGTGGAGCAAGCTGGTGAAGAACTAATTCATCATAGAGACAGAGCTATTTATGGTGCAATGGGCATCTCATTATGCTAAAGTGGGATGGTCCATTGTTTGGGCTATGATTGGCTGCTGGTACCTGAGTGGAAGTATTACTATATAAATATTTAGCATAGTTTTCTCAGTTTGCAGGATATGTATTAGTTACAACCTGCTTTATTTTTGTCTGCCAGCTGGACGCTAGTTGGAACTCTTACGCCGGTAAGTGCTTTATTATTATTGTTATTCTACAATGAGCACTGGTAAAACCGTTTGCTGCGGAATTAGGTTTATAAGTCCCACAAATGTATACAAAAATGTCCTCAAGAACACATGTCCTAGTGAATAAAAACGTTGGTTAGATCCACTGACTAGACCGAAAGAGTTGTGAGTTCAATACCAGGCCACGGCAGTGGTGAACCAAAACTTAGAGAGTTGAGTTAAAGGGAAATAACTGAGACATCCAGAAGAGGCTTGGCACGTGGGACTAGAACAGTCTATCTCGGTGGACGAAATAAAGGAATTTCGGTTTGAAATTCCAATCATCTGAAGAAGGCCGAAGCGTACAACGGCCAAAACGTTGTGAATATGACAATGAAAATGAGGATAACAATCCGAGTAATGTAAATAGTGCAAGTAATCATAATACCTCATCTCAGAGATATAGACAGATATTTAACAGTTAATAAAATAGAATTTTATATTTCAAAGGTAAATTCAGTAGTTGCTTTAACCTAATTATTATAGTTATAACAGTAATTCTAAGGTGCCATATTTTTCAATTTCGATTTCATGATCATGATCATGAACCCCTTGACCTTTCTAATCGTAGGGCGGTTCCGAATGCAAAAGCCACATTAACTCTTTTCCACAACAGTCTATTAACGGCAGCCATCAGCAATTCTGGTACAGTCATACCTGCCCATTGTTTGACATTGTCCAACCAGTTTTTACATTGGCATCCTCTCCTACGTCCACTTTCAACGGTGCCTTGCATGATGGTCTTTCACAGGTTGTCGTGTCTTGTAATGTGTCCAAACCACGACATTTTTGTCCGTTTTGACAGTGGCGAGAAGATGTCTCACAAAACTTTCAACCTTTTTCCGCATAAACTCATTGTTTTTTTGTTCCCAGTAGAAAATGCCAAGGAGTTTTCTCGTGTATTTGTTCTCAAACGCTTGGACCCTTCTCTCTGTATCTGCCAACAGTGTCCACATTTCGCATCCATATAAGAGAATGGAGACTTTCAGCAATTTGTATAGTCTGTACTTTGAAAGCTGATTTTGCTCCTCCATATTCTTGTCAATTTGGCTATTGCTGCCATGGATGCGGCAATCCGTGTGTGGATTTTCGAGTTGCAGGTACCATGTTTGAACAATATTAGTGCTAAATATTTAAAACTGGACACTTCCTCCAGTGAAATCCCATTCATGGAAATGTTGACACAGATGTTACTGTTTGTGCTATTCATCATTACTTTGGATTTCTCGGAGCTGACCTCCATTTTATATGCTCCTGTTCTTTCAACAAGTTTGTTGGTCAAGTCCTGGAGCTCACTAATTACTACCTGCTATGAGATCAATATCAGCTGCAAAACGAAATTTACAGACGGGTCTGTCACCGATAGAGATTGGAGGATCATGGTCGTTCAAGTTTTCTTGCATGATTCTCTCTAGAAATAGGTTGAACAATGTTGTCCGGAAGAATCCTCCCACTTGTTTTCCCAGAAAAACTGCGGAGGTGGCATATTTACATAGGGCCTGGATGACTTGGATAATTCCGTTATCTACATTGAATTCTCTAAGGATTTGCCAAAGACCGCCATACCATACACGATCAAATGCTTTCAATTTCAAGATCCGTATAATTTTTTTTATTTTGTAATATTTAACAGATATAATTTTATCTGCCATATCTTTAAGAAGGTGGGTTTCCTTTGTAGTATTCAATTACAATATCAGGTTTATTAGCTTTTATTTTATTTTAGCTGTTAGTCTGAATAATAAATACACCATCCCCATCTACATCAATGTTAACAAACAATCACATGTGGCGTTTCAGCAACTTTATAAATATTCTCGTTATCTCCGAGAAGATATTCTGATTACGAGTTACATTCTGATTTAAATATTTTCTGTTAGGCGCCTGCAAAAGTTTCCAGAAAAAAAAGAAAATGCTTTTAAACTGTGTATTCAGTTTGTAGCTTTAAAAAAGAACGCTGAAAACTTTTTTTGCATAATTATAATTATTGATTAATTAATTTTCTTTCAGTATTTTCAAGAGAGATTTCGATGCGGTAATTAGTATGGCCAAAGTTTATCTTTTCACATTACGAAATTTTTAGGTATTTCTTTCTAAATCCGGGTTTATTTGATCATAATGGATCTTAAACTCAACCCAGATCTCAAGTGGAGCTTGTATATACGATAATATCGTTAAAGATGCTGGAAAAATGGTCGGTTTCCTGTACGGCTTTAGTAAGTGCCTAACTCCTCCTGCTATCGTCTACCTTTATAAGAGCCAGATCAGACTGAAAATGGAGTACCACTACCATATATGGGGGCTAGCTGTCAATCTCGATAGAGTCCAAAAACGTTTCAACGTCTCTGTGGTATTTTTTACTCTTCAACTCTTTTCTCCATAGACAAAACGTCGTTGCTCTATTGTTATCTCCATGGAGAATGTTTAGACGAACTACATTTCTTAGTTCCACCAATTCTAACCATCACGGATAAGATGCGCCATCAGACGCGCATTGCAACGAACAACCTTCATTCCCTTCGTATTTCATTGGTGAGATGTAAATTCTACTCGAACAGTTTCATTCCACAAACTGCTGCTTTGTGGAACTGATTACCAAGAGGATGCTTCCTTAATCACTACAATGTTAAACTGTTCATGTCTAGGGTTAACCGTTATCTTTCCCCCATATTCTCGTAAATTGTGCCTCTTACCCTGTAACCCTCTATTACGAGTGGTTCTTGGACTTTTACAGGGGGAAATCATTGTAAAAAAACATTTCTTTTCATGTCTATTCTTATTAACGTTAACGGCTATAATTGCTGATATGTAATCATACTGAAAATTTATTTTTTCTTTCTTCACAAATGTTGATGCATTTTACCATAGTACATTTTTTGGTAGAGTCGGATGCAAACTGCTTACATGTAAGTTCTTATGTAATGTTGTTATCACCCAAATGTCTGGTCCATTTTATCCCTATAATATCGCAGTTAAATTGGCATTTGTTCTTGCCATTATTTCAGAAACACCAATTAGCACAGTTAGTATGAACATGAAAAATTGAGAGAGGCAATCCAGATTCAGTTGCAAGTATCGGTTCACTTTAGGATTATTTTTAGACAATTGTAAATCCAATTATCGTCACGGTTTGTTCCATTGTAACCTTTTCTATGATGAGTTTGCTGTTTATTCTGACAAGTGGTATTTTTGGTTCATGGCTGAATTCGTAAACAACATGGCTTGACCATTTCTTGCTATTGGACTTTTACACTACATTTCACAAACTCATTTTACAAACTTCTTAACAGTTTTGGAAATTCTATTTCTTAAATTATAGAAAACAGAAAAGACAAATTTTCTTTTCTTTATTAAGTATCAATAAATTAAAATATTTAGTATCAGCGTAATATTTATTTGGTTGTGTATATTTGAAAACAGTGTATTTATTTAGTTTTATTTAAGAAATTATGCAAAATTGTATAATCTATACAAGATTATACAATTAGAATTGTATAATCTATACAAGATTATAGAATTCTACATAATTTCTTAAATATGCAGTGCGTATTCAATTATATTCAACTGTATAAAGTGAGTTTGAATGATTATGAAAGAAATTTTTCCTATTATCCACTGAATTACAGAAAATATTTTTGGTTTTGAAAACATGTAAAATATATTTCAGTTGAGAAGAAATCGAAAAATGTCTGCTAAAAGCATGAATCGATGATGATTTGATGAAAAATAATCTTTACTGAATCTAATGGAACCATTTAAAATCATGTAAGAGATACAAAAATGCCTCATAAATCGATGTCAATTGAAATGAAAAAGGAACAAAATTTAGACGCATGAAAATTTTTATTCTGCGATAAGAAACATAATATCATCACGCGAGATGAAAATAGGATTTTGTATAATAAATTTTGTTACGCATTTAATACGAGCAGATCTCAATGGCTGGATGCTGAGGAGAAACCAAAACATCAACCAAACTGCGCCGTCATCCTTGCAAGTTTATTAACAAACGTTTAGTGAAGTAGTTGTTACACCATAGATGCCTTAAAAATGATCAGCTAAATATTGTCCAAATGTATGTAAACATTTTGAAATAATGCATTCAAAACTCAAATAAGAGGCAATTATTTTGGTGAGTAGCAAGTGTTTTATATTGTTGCACGAATAATGTTACATAGTAAAGTTGAATTAGTTAAAGATGGATACTTTTTTTTATTGTATTTTGCCTATTCCGTCATTTTCTGTTGTATGGATTAGTATTTTTCTGTGAGGATCAAAAGGGCGACTTACTTTCAAGGTAGAATAGATGCCAAGGGGGAATATTTTGAGCGAAGAAAAAATTAAGAATTTTTAAATTTATGATATTTAAATAAACCACATATTTTATGTTGGATAACTTGATATTTAAGAGCCTGTCTATATTTCTGAGATGAGGTATTATGTACAGTATTTACATTAGTCGGACTATTGTTCTCATCTTTGTCGCCATATTTGTCACAACGTTTCGGCCGTTGTACGCTCCGGCCTTCTTCAGGTGGTTGTTGGAATTTCGAACTGAACCCTTTATTTCGATCACTGGGGTAGACTGTTCTAGTTCCACGTGCCATGTTTGATGGATGTCAGTTATCAGTTATCTCCTGTTAATTTTTCCCTCTGAAAGTCCTTGACACATGGCACAGTGGATAAAGGCGTTGGTTAGATCCAGCGACAGACCCAAAGAATGTGAGTTCAATACCCGGTTAAGGCAGTGGAGAACTTTCAGAGGGAAAAATTAGCAGGAGATAACTGATAACTGACATCCATCAAACATGGCTCGTGGGACTAAAACAGTCTACCCCAGTGATCGAAATAAAGGGTTCAGTTCGAAATTCCAACAACCACCTGAAGAAGGCCGGAGCGTACAACAGCCGAAACGTTGTGACAAATATGGCGACAAAGATGAGGACAATAGTCCAACTAATGTAAATACTGAACTTGATATTTAATGCACAATTAAAACTCTTTACCTTTACATACGATATCTGAACAGCAACATTATTATTTTCAATTGAATTGTACATGCGTAAAATAAAATTCACTTGGCATAAGTTTGCTTAGATGTTCATAAATTGAGGATACATTTTTATCAAAACTAGTTAATTAATAATAACCTATGTATATATTTGTTAATCGTTAAAATATATTCCATGACTTAAATTACATTAAAGTTCCTGAATTTCTCCAAATCTGTCATGATAAAACGACTTTAGCTTTGATGCAAAAAAGTTGTCAATGAACTTTGGAAGATCGAAGAAATCTTTAAATTTTGAATCAGATAAGCAATGCTGTCCAGATAACAAATGATAATCTGATGCTGTCAACCTATTAAATACGGCGTATTAAGAATGTAGACAGTCATTATGTAGTGTTGATTTTTATGTCCACAATCAATCTATCTATCTATCTATCTATCTATCTATCTATCTATTTTTTAAAAAAGTGATTTTTTTCATGTTTTAAATTTTCAAAAAGATTAAAAAATAAATATTACCAAAAATTTCATTAAAATTATATTTAAAAATATAAAAAAAATATTAAAATTATGAAAAAAATATTGTCATGAAACAATAAGAGACGAATTTTGGTTTATTTAAATCAAATACCGTTTCTAGACCAAATGCTTTTTAGACTTCTGTTATAAAAAATATCCCATGATAACAATATGCAAAAAACATTGCACTCTCTGAATTTCTAACGGAACCAAATAGAAAAGTATTGGACAATAAGAGAAAATAAGAGAACGAAAAAAAAAAAAAAAAAAAAAAAAAAAAGAAAATGACTAGATTTTACACAACAGGAAATTAATGGAAAACGGAAGGGACACATTTCAATCATTCGAGAAACAAAAGACCCGCTCCTTATGATGCATATAAATGCGAGTTGATCAGAAAAGGAAAGACGAATATATGAGCAAAAATTCATATATTTATTTGCCTTTAATTATACTTTTCCTTTGATTATAATTTATATCCATTGAAAATACAGCAAAGAAATAACCTTTCATCAAATCATGTATTTATTTTAAGTTAGTCCGATTTTTCGCCCAAAAACGCATAGCATGAAAATAAAAGGCCCCAAACCTAATAAAAACAGAGTTTTATCGTGAAAAAATTATGCTATTATTAAGAGGAAAGACCAAGGTATTTTTTTAATTATATTTAAAATTTTTGTTATTCCTTTGCAGGATGCTTTAAATTTAGGTTGAAAATCTTTTTTTTTAGGTCAGCGATTAGGTAATATTTAGCATTAGTTGCTTTTTTTTTCACTTGAAAAATACATTGATTTGGCAAGTCTTGCAAAAATCAAGTACTTGTCGAATTTTAATGAAGCCTTCAGAACTTATTCCCAAACTATCAGCATGGCCCGGCGTTGCCCGTGCTTGATTCAAAAATCGTACGACTCATACAGCAATCGCTAACATTTGCCCTTCCTTGCCTTTAAAGGAGTGCCCTTGCCGTGCTAATGTTGCTACATGCCTAACTTCTTGCCTATCTCATACTTCGAATTTTTTCTAAGCTCTATACTAAACATTAAATCTGTTACGAAAAAGGACTAAACAAAATGAACACAAAACGATCAGCTTTAAAAAAGGACTCGTAACTGGAAAAACCGAATGAAAAAAGAATGTTAACAACAAATACTTTTTCACACCCAACCCAGTTCTGTGGAATCAGAATCAACGTTGCGTTTAAGCAAGCGAATGAGCCAATTGGAGTAAAGTGCCATGAAGATTTAAATTTTTCCCACTTGTGACGAATGCAGCTCTCGATTTTTTTCGCATGCTAGCATGCTAGTTAACATTCGTGTCAGTCAGCTGTTGGCTCTCACGCTGGCCAATAGAACCTTCCTGCCTATTCGTAGCAGCCAGCTATAGACTCTCACTCTGGCCAGTAGAAAATAGCCGCAAAGTACATGAAAGCTGCCGTAGAAGCATAAAAATCGATTATTTCCACTATCGATGGGAGTTGAGAAATGCAAAGTCGGTCTTGGCCTTCCCACTAACTTGGAGTATGTGCATGTAAATTTTGGTGCAAATCCGTCGAAAATTGCGGCCGTGCATTCGTTACACACACACACACACACACACACACACACACACACACACACACACACACACACACACACACACACACATCCTGCCTTTTATAGATAGAGATGAATGAAATTATTTTAGAAATATTTATCTTTTCGAAAGTCATAGTATAAATATTTTTTTATATCTGTTACCCCCGCCACACAGAATTTAATTTTTGTGAAAACTTCAAACATTTTATTTGCAACCTTAATTTTTTTTAATTAAATGCACAAGACTCTGAAGAGTGTAAATCATCTATTTATTTGGTAAAAAAATGCGCAAAATTGTCCAAACTCTTACCTTATTTGTAAAAATACAAAACCAAATAAAACTAAGACAATATTTAATTAAAAAAGCTTTTAATGGCTTTTCTGCATAACATATATTAAGGTAATTTTTATCTGATGGAAAAAAAAATTACAATAATTTTTTCTTTTTTTCAATTTTGAATACATATGATAAAAGGTTGTTATATATTTTAAAATTAAGTTTCTTTTTGAAACTTAATGGAAATGACATATTATATTCTCTACGTTTTAAAGATAATAAATTTGAAAGCTTATTAAAATGTGAAAACCGCGTATATTTTAAAAATAATTTTATATAATTTCCAAAATCATCTCCGACAAAAGTATGGATGCACAGCTTTGAAATAATGACACGTAAAGTAGAGTTGTTTCCCTTGATAGATGCCAGTTGTTTTTACTTCAGAAATGGCTTTGCATTCGTTCAGTTTTTTGTTCACCACAACAACGCTTGTCAAGTTTTCTGACTGAATATCGTCGCATTTTCGAAATATTTCTTTTCAATTTCAAATATAAACAATTTTTCCTTTTTCAGTGTGAGACAAACTGCAAATATTATTTCCTTTTTTTATTATTTTATATTCAATTTTAGGCACGGAAACAGCGCAGTGGCTTTGATTCTCAGAAAAATATTTCATAACTGGCACAGTTGTTTAAAATGCTTGTTTTTATTTTTGTCATATGAAGGACATCCGGTGAAAAAAAGAATGTCACCTGCTAAGTGTTCTTGTCACTACCCCAGGTGTTAAAAAACAAAACAAAACAACACATCAAGCCATTTTTCAAACGTCAGTTTAAAAAACCCAAAAAAACCTTATTGTTGACCACAGTGTTGACCCCCGACTTTTTTTTTTTCACTCTTTGTTCTTATCTGGGAGTGGTGGGTTTTTACAAGCTGGTGACAAACGTTTATTGCTAGCTGGCTGGCCTTTGACCAAAATATATCAAATTCAATTTGACTTAGTTTTTCCTTATGACTATTATCTTCTTAAGAAAAAAAAGATACACTCCTGGTTTCCGGTGGTTAGGAATTGCAGATAAATCTTTCGCCTTTTACTAAAGATTTCCTTGGCCGGGTGTCAATTTTTTTAACCCTTCGCGGCCATATAATTGAAAATTACCAATGGATTTTGTTGCATTTTGACCCCCTAGGAAAGTTGTTTCCTTCAAACTCAATTTTGCTGTGTGATATATAGTTTGATTATGATTTAGGCATTCTGATTTTCCAAAAATAAAAATAGTTAATTTCCCTCTCCATCAAACGTAAAGTAAAAAAAAAAAAAATTGGAAGTGTATTTTATATATATTTATATATATATATATACACTAACCAGGTTCACTTAAATCTAGAACGAAATATATTACTTCTGCCCTACCGTCCGATAAATTCCCCTGGCGATATATTGACGTACATCAGTTAACACCTTTCAAACACGCGCAAAAGCAAGCACCACAGTTAGAAATGTCTCTCTTAAAAAACTTTCTGACAAAAAAGGAAACAATGTTTCTTTCAAATTACATTAAATTACTTTAAATTTTCTAATTTTCCTAAAATAACAAAAGAAAAAGGCGTAACTGAATTTTACATGTTTTTTAAACTAACTAACTTTGATTTTGTTTACAAAGTCAGACAAAAAGGACCGATAAGGCCGAATTTACGACATTTTTTTGAATCAAGAAAAACAAAATTTTTAAATAAAATTTTTAACATTATAGGAAGGATTAAAAAATCGGAAAAAATATTCAGAAAATACTTTGGTCTTTCATCTTAATAGTAACATAAACATTTAGACGTTAAAATTTTTTTTATCAAGTTAGGAGCTTTTTTCTTCATGCTAATGTTTATTTTTTGCGAAGTGCTGAACCACCCTAAATTTGCAAACTGACACATGAAAAACAGGTTTTAAAGAAAAAGTAAAGTAACACGGATGGACATAGTTGATTAAGTAAAAGGAGCGAAGAAGAAAATGTACTTTGTTTTTATTACTTCTCTAATTCAGACAATGAAAGGCACAGATTCTGGTGACTACAATAATTTAAAAAATGATATAGTTCTGTGGAAAACTGTCGTTACTTGACTTTAAATAACATTTACTGTAGGAGCTATTTGCAATAATAATAATAATAATAATAATAATAATAATGAAATGTGGCACATGAGAACATCAACAACCTCTGTTGTAGTTAGAGCCCTTGGATTGGTTGGATAGACTCATTAAAAGGATTCCTGGTAGCACATGCTTTAAAGAAATACAAAAGATTGTTTTCACGAGTACAGCCCACACCTTACGAAGGGCTTTATCTACGTAAACTATATGTTTTTTTTAATTGCTCAGTGCAAAATGTCACAATGCCATCTCTGACCTTATGTCTCTGGGTGGGAACCGGAAAGAAACGAGTGCACACCGGAAATCAAAGGAATAATAATAATAATAATAATAATAATAAATCAAGGATAAACCTGTGCAAGAATGGAAAAATATAACCAACAATAATGTTAGGCAAGCTCTAACAAAATCCCCAAAATGGAAATCCCCAGGAAATGATAAGGTACCCAATTTTTGATTCTTTCATCTGCCATCAATCCATAAAACTCTTGCGCAAACTTTATAAATGCTAATTATTAACCCGAATGAAATTCTAGAATGGATCACTGAATGTATTACATATCTCCTACCAAAAACGAGTGAAACAGATGATCCAAAAATAATGGGCCAATAATATGTCCACCACGTATAAATAGATCACGTCTGTACTTAATGTTTATACTTACTATTTTCTCGACGAAAACAGCATTCTTCCCCTTTACAAAAAAAAAAAAAAAATGATCAGTGGAAAATGTCATGAAGCCATTTTTGATCTTAGGTTTCTGGTTGGGACCCGGAAGGAAATGTGTATACAACAGAAATCCAAAATAAAAATAAAAATAAATGCTCGTATGGAACATTAGGCTAGGCTCACATGGTTTCTGATATTAACTGTATATGTTTTGTCATGGGTTCCAACTGATATAATGTTCAGTATCACTGATTTGCTTGTCAGTTTGTCATATCCCTTAAGAGCTAGCATATTGATTATCTCTGTTCATGAGCAGGAATTATGGTAGTTAGGTTAGCATGGTTATGTGTCGAGAGGATTATTTTTTAAAGTTTAATGGATGAAGGAGCCAAGGCAACTTGGACGATACATTTAGATATTTGGAAACAACGTCAAGTAGAGAACTCCAAGCAGACTGGGTTATCCGACATGAAGGTATTTCTAAATTGGTTCCACCTACAAGGCTATGTACTGATAAGCAAACATATAAACGTTTCTATAGAAATATGCAAATGATTCGCCGCTAGATGCAGACAATGCTAAAGGCCTAACTGAAAAAAAGGTGCAAAATGCCGATGTGAATCATAAGTTTTCAAGATGTCGTTCTATGGACACAAGTCGAAATCGAATGAATCAACGAAAAAAAAAAAAAAGCAAAAAAAAAAAAAGTAAAGTGATACAATATTGTTTTACACTTGATAGAAACTCGTTGCGCATGGAGTAGAGGGGCCCATTGAATTAATGGACTATTTCTAGTAGAATCCAATTCAAAATAACATTGTGCAATAGGGAAAACAGTAAATTAGTGAGGCGATCTTTTTTTATTTCTTCATATATCTCGGTAATAACATCTGGCGACTTCCAGTTTTATTGATATTTATTTCATAGCTGGTGCTTAACAGAAACTAAATACAATTTCAGTAATTATAGAAAAAGTGAAATGAAAGTTGAGAGCATGATTAATTAAGAGTACCTTCTATGCGTTCAGTAAAATTATCCATAACTTTCAGTACTGCCAATATATAATCATTTCGTGTAACTATTTCCCTTGGAATATGTCAGAGAATGTTTGGTGTCATATATCAAGCATTTTTATCTTGTTTTTTTTTTTGTTTTTTTATTGTTAATAAGACGACAGAATCAAAATGACTGAAAACATGATACGAGGTGGACTCCTACCGTTGTCTTCCTCGTGAGATTTATCAATTGTAAAGCTGCAGAAAATCCAAATACATTTGTGGTAAATAAGTCGCATGTCCACCAGGAGATTTCCGGGAAAGGAATGGATAGCGGCTCGGATTGTTCGAATTCCAGTCGAATTCATTTCTTACCTTGGGAAAAGTATGAATCCGCTTCTTCTCCCCCCAGGTATGGACAAATAGTAGGACAGACCGGGTTCTGTAGCCTTGGATGGTAACTGGTCTACCGCAGAAAGAAATGGCAATCTGCTACGGGAAAAAAAGTCTTCATCGTCAGTTATGTATCATGTATGATTACCTAAGCGAATTGGAGTTGATTCGACTCTTTCGAATTAATATTCACATCATCATGTGGTTTAACATCATGTGGTTAATGAACTCATCTAGTTGCTATAAAAATTCTTATAATAATTAATAAGTGCAATATTGTCCCTGATTACAATGTGGGGTGACCTTCTGAGTAATCCGTGATGAGTGTCGTCACCTAATGAATCAATACAATGTTTATCTAGAAAGACTCACACGAAACGACAGTTCGTAAAAAGTCAACCTCAACGTGCGAATCAGACAAGATAGGTAAAGAGTGAATGTGGGCGAGGGAATGAGCATGTGTGTGTGTGAATTTGTGTGCGCGCGTATGCGTGTGTGTGTGTGTGTGTGTGTGTGTGTGTGAAAGAGAGGGTTAGGGAGTATGAGAAATTCAAAGGAAGGAATGGTGATAGTGAAACGGACATTTGATAAACACCTCTATATTATGTGTCTCGTGTGTTATAGAGAAAGTAGTTTTTCAGCAGACAAGGACAAGTCCAATGATTATAGCTAATGCGCTTTAGTAAGGCATGTACTTACACAACGGCATCAAAAGTTAAGAATAGAAAAGTGAAGAGAAGTAAAAACAATGCAATTCGATTTTGGCATCGAATGTAGTATTTTCTTTTCATTTACTTTTCATTCTTCATTTTCGTCATTATATTCATTCTGCCTTTTTTCTTTTCGTTTTACTTCTTCTTTATATGCCGTGTCTCCTCAGGATGTAGGCGATCATGACTCTCCACAATTTCCTGTCCCTTGCAGCTCCAAATAAATTCTGTCTTTTCTTTATTTCTAAACCCTGTTTCACCATCCATTTTCTCAGGCTTGTCAAGTATGTTAGGCATTGTTTTCCTCTTGCCTCCAATCTGTCCTGTGAGTAACAGATTTTCCAAGCCCTCCTTCCGAATTATATTCTCCAGATATTTCAACTATCTCTTCCTGGTGTTAAGTATAAAATTTCTTTTTGTTTCCATTTTTTTAAAAACCTCTTCGTTACTCACAGGTTCTGTCTATAGTATCCATACAGTAGAACAGATATCACATAACAGTTCAGTACTCTTTTCTTTGTTTCTAATGACGTTTTTCTATCCCTTAATACTCTGCTCTATTTCAATTATTTGCATATTTCTTTCTGCTCTTGTTTTTCATTTTTCCTTCCTTCCTTCCTTCCTTCCTTCCTTCCTTCCTTCCTTCCTTCCTTTGTACCTCTTTTATTCACGGTAATTGTTACTATTTTTCATGATATTTTCTGTCGATAACAAAACACATTGGCAAAGAAGTTAAAAAGCAAACTGACATTCTTGTTTTACTGCAGAATTTGCGCTTTTCATTTTCTTTAGAGATTTGGTTATCTTTCATCGCCTTTGTCTCCTGACATGGATAATGGATAAGAAAGCAAGCAAAAAGAGAATGAAAAATCAGGAAGGTAGGCAAGAAAGGAGGAAAGAAGGTGCGAATCAATGGAGAGAGGGAGGGAGGGAGAGAGAGAGAAAGAGAGAGAGAGAGAAGGAGAAAGAGAATTGAAGGAAATGCAAACAAGAAGGGAAGTGTAAAAAGATGAAAAACATGAAAATGAAGTGGAAATATGGAAGACAAGAAAGTGTCGAAATGAAATATGACGAAGGAAGAAGACACAAAGGAAAAGCAGGAAGAATGAAGCGAAATATCATACATACATCGTAAAATCGTGGCAGTTGAGAGAAGAAGGAAGAATCAAGAGTGAAAGAAAATTAAATAAATGAAGAAAAGACAGAATTAAAAAAAGACAAAAACAACAAAAGATAATTTGTGCTTTTTTTTATTTTTTTTAAACAAACGATTTTAACCGATTCCATAATTGTTCCATGGTTTATCTTTTGATCGAGTGCGTGGACCTGCAGCTGGTGTGGTGGGTACTCTCGTGGATCAGTGTGAGGTAAAGGTGTCCACGATAGTCGCTTTATATGAGAAGGCAGCAACGTAGCGATGATTAGTCTTTCCTGTTGCATCGGGCACATTTTGTAAATTGCATTTTCGCTTCTTTAATGCAATTCACCATCAGGCGTTTGAATCACTTTCCAGCCATTCTATTTATTTCTTAGACTTTTTGCTCTCACATTTTCCTTATTTACTGATGTTATTATTTTCACTTGAATATATCTGTTTGTAAAAGAGTACCTTCTTTAACAGACTGCGTACAAGTATGTTACTACAATTTTCAGGAGATACAGAGTCAAATGTTTCTTTGTTTGTGTGCTCAGATGTATATGGATATTTATACGTATACAAATTTTATATTAATTATGTACGTTAGACGAAAATTGCCTGCTGATATATAGGAATATACATACATATATGCATAAATGCAAGCATAACTATATTATAAAAAAGGTATTTTACGGAATATAGTTGTTCGACATAGATAAAAATATTCGTATAATATGGATATTAATATAATTATATGTCAAATAGAGAAATTACATGATTTCACAATAAAGTTGATGCGAGTTAAATTCTTCAGGATACTGTTAAATTTACATCAGCAATATATCCTGTGAGTTTCAGCTTGTAATATCAATTTTTTATTAAACATATTGATAGTAATATGCTTTGGTGCACGTCGATTTTATTAAGCAAACAAATTAAGCGCACCATCAATTTTTATTTATAAATAAATCTAAAAAGATTTCCGGCATGGAAACATATATTTTGCTAACACAATATCCCATATGCCTGAATAAAGTTTATTATTTTACATGTTAATATGGTTTTCTTGAAATTTTATGTCTTTCATCAATCTTTCGACTATTAATTTTACCAACTTTTCTTGTTTTGATATTAAGATTGCTAGCAGCAATTTTAAGTATGTATTTCCTGGAGGTATTCTTTGCTTAAATATTGTTTTTTTATGGACCAATATATTTTTATTTGGTTAATATCTGGAGAGGCTGGTAGTCATTCCTTAATTTAGTTCTCTTTGAAATCTTTTCTGCCAAATAGTTAACTTTGCTTAATGTAAATTTGCACTTTGGCTTAAGATTTCTTGGTTGTAACCTGCTCTACACAAATAATTTCTTGTTCAAGAACTTACAAAAATTTTTGCATTTATTTTGACTTCGTTATCGATATTGCAGGGATATAATTTTACTGCCTACAATACCAACTGAAAACATTATCCCTCCCTCTATTGTCAAATATAAGTAGTCTTAGTGAAATATTTCTATGAAGGACTCGGTTCAGTCATCAAATCCATCAAATTTAACTCAATACACCCTTGTACAAATTAAATGAAACAGCCGCTTTAGTTTCCTTTCTTTCGCCATACAGTCAGTTTTAAACCTACTGGAGTGACAGGGTGTAATCGATTTCTATTTTTTTCCTCAGATTAGGACATTTGCAGTGGTGTGCATTAATATGAATCTATATTCGGGGTGTATGATGAAATTTGTTTGATCTTGAAAAATATTGCGTCATCCATGATTGCATCAGATTTTCATCACGCCCAGACACTATTGTCTCGACTATCGATTATTTGTCCTACTGCAATTGACGTTACTACAAGGAAGCTTACGAAAATTGTAACGCTGCACGAACACACTGACAAACCTTACTAGTGAGCAAATCAAAGTACTATAGACTGACCCAGAAAGTCTCATGATTTAAATCCAATCGAGAATCTATGGTCAATCTGCAAAGAACGACTTTGTGGAATGGACATACGAAGTACTAAAATGTGCACTGAATTATGTTTCATTGGAAAATTACGAAAACGAGTAAATAATAATGAGATTATTATTTTTGTTTCAATTAATTTGCACAAGGGTGTAATCATTAGTGTTGAGAAGTCAGTTTCATGTTTTTCTTCATCAATTTACGCTTTCAGATGTTTACATTTTAAAAACTGATAATTTGTTCGCTTTCATATTTTTAATCATTGTTCTTTGTAACTTTATTCTCTGTTTATATTTGCAACACCAGCTTTAACAAGTAGTTTCTTGCTGGTCAATCCACTTTTCCTGCTTTTAATTTGTTAAAAAATCATTTTATGACATTCTTAATTCCAGTTTTTTTGTTTTTATTTTGTCCATACTCTCAATTTCTGTTTTATATTGTTCATTGATGTTTGTTCAGCTTTTTTAAATTTCTAATGTGTTACCATCACTTAATAACTTTATTATATCATGTTTTTCTTATGATCCATGACGATCCTTATATATCCGAAATTAAAAAAAAATCGCAACATAGAAATATATATATTTATTTATTATTTTTCTTCCACAAACTGGAAAGTGTCTTCAAAGGGACATTTTCCGAGCGTGTGATGGCCATCAAAAAAGCAAATTCGGAGTATGATTTGAGATGAAAAAGTTTGCAAATATGCACTACAGGTGATTATACTGAATTTTAATGTAATCATTTTAACTGCCACTCTGCCTATATAAATCTGCGGCCGGAAATTTATAAGTTCCGGCTAAGTGGTGCTTGATCCCGAAAGTCTTCATTCATTTATTTTATTAACTTTTTAATAAATGAAACAAAATGGATTATATTTTGCGTTATATCATTAAAATATGCCACTGCATTATTTATATTATTTCGACAAGGGAGGAATAATTTTTAATTCAAATTTCAAGTAATTGTTAACAAATTTTTAACTAATTCTTAACAAATTTTTGTTATTTTTGTCTTTTCTTAATGATATGAATGAATTTCGACTCTAATTACTTAGTTGTATTTATCTTACCCCAGAAAGAACCAACATTGTACTTAAATTCGCTAAATGTTCTCGCATACTTACAACGAGTTATTTGTCATATACATTATAAAAAAATTGCGTATATTATCACCAGTTCTTGATTTATTATAATTATAATATAATATAATAATTTCAGTCTTTTTTATTTTGATTTACATCTTCGTTATTTAACCCGTTCGCTTCTTCGAGTTAGAGCGAACAAAATTTCATTATATTCCGTGATATTTTGATTGTTAAACCAATGTTTTACAAAGTCAGACTATTCGACGCTTTTCGTTTCTGAAACTCCATCAGCACGAACAAAACAGTTTCCCCAAAATTGTGTCATAATAAAATAATTAGTGAAATTGAATTATTGTTATCGTTCAATAAATTTTAAATTTGTGGTTTGAGTTTAGAGACCATCCGTCTTCTGCGCCGGCAGATCTTGTCTCATTTGACGATTTCCTGTTTCCATTTTGTAATTTTCTAATGATTTAGTGATGATAGTAACAACAAAACAGTATTTTCATGACCAAATATCGGAATATTTCAAATCCCGAATATTTAAGGGTTCAGAAACTTGAGAAATTATGTACCAAGTGTGATGCTCTTTGCAGGTGAATATATGGAATTTACATTTCATTTCTTTAGATCATTCTCATCTTGGTCGGACGGAAAACTTTTCAGCACTCCTGCGTACGCAAAATAATTTAACAAGCTCCTGAGTCAGCTTAGGGACTGAAGTTTACTTAATTAAATATCAAATGTTAAACATGAACAACAGGGTTGTAGGTTCGACAATAATATGAAGTGAAATTATTCTTCTCATTAAGAAATGTATTTCCTCTCAATATTTGTAATTAATTAATGAAGATTTTAGTTATTTTGATTTTGTTGAATTCTTGAAGGTGATTCCTGTTTTCCACTCGGAGTAGAATTAATTTTGAAAGTTTATTTTTATATTTTGATTCGATTTATTTTGATGTCTATTTTAAATTTAGTTTTACATTTATAACTTTTATTTATAATTACTGCAGGATTGGGTATATACGAGAGTGGCTGAAAAGTTCTCGGCCCAACTAAGTAGGTCTTTAAAAATTGTCTTTTGTTAAGATTTTTAGCAGTAGTTAGGGTCGAGAACGTTTTAGTTTTAATGTTCCAGTGAGACCAAAAAACTAAAAAAAAGAAAGAAGAATCTAAAACTTTGTGGTGCATCCATCGTATCGATGCACTTCAGCGTTGGCGCACTGGATTTATCTATGAAGTGCTGTTAGTAAAGGGCTGCTTTCGATGAGAAACATACACGTTCAGAAAAACACCGTCTTCAAGAAATAGACGGACCGACATGTTGTAACTTAACAGATTAAAAAAAAATCTTAAAAGAAACAGCGGACTACCATAAATCTGTGGAGCAACGAAATATTCCGTTAAACAATTGTTTATTTATCTTTTTTTGAATTCAAAATATTTGGTCTTTTTATCTATTTCCCAGTTCGTGAGTTCTGCTGTTTTTCAGCATCCCCATCAGGCGCGTCCACATCTCTCTGGATTACTTAGGCGCATGACTGACTAAAATGACCATGAGAATTCGTGAATATATTTACCTTTGTCTTATATTAATTACGCATTTCTAACAGTCAAAAGGATATATTTCCCTCTTTCTCAAAGGTTCTTCTCGACCAATAAGAGGCACTGACTAAAGTGTAATGTGGGGATCATATTTCCTGTTCGCTACGACAGTGTTTTCTTTCATGGTCAACTCCCACTTATTAGTTTACGTACAGATTCTACTATTACAGTTTTACTATCACATAGGCTTACAACTTTAGACAACCACTAAAAAAGAATTATTTTTAAGGTGTGCGACTATCGCTGAAACTATTGACATTACTTAGGGCAAACTAAGAAAGTCAGCTATGAAATTCACAGCTTCTAGTAAAAAGCACGAAGCACGATCCGTAGTGAAGCGAGTTCTAGTCACTTTTTGAGTCAGCAGTTGGCTAAAGTTTCGTTAATCAAAACTGGAGAATGAAAATAGCTTTTTCTCCAAGCAAACAGACCGACGCCATGTTGGTACCTTTATTCAGTTAATAACATTCCCACGCCTGGAAAAATCGATTTTTGTCTCTGCTTAACAATGTTATCTTTGTCTGACGAAACGCAAGTCGACTAAATTCCAGGGGCAGATAACTCAAGTTATTGATGGCTTGGTGGAGGAAATGGAGAGTGTTGGGTAGAAGGTATGTAATGTTTTTAAAAAGACCAATATACACAGTATATGTTTATATGCATGTGTAAAGGATATATCCACATATCTACATATTTTGCTCATGATGAAGGCTGTTTGAGTAAACTCAGTTGAGATAGTTAATATATGTAAAAAGGTGGGAGGGAAAGTGAATATGCATGTGTTCAGGTTTCAGTTGCTTGTAGGATACGTACGTTCCTTTTCTCTTGTTTCACTTGCACACAAACACACATGCACGTATACACACGCACGCACATACTAGCATGCACACAAGCGTCCACACGCACACACAACCCAACCCTACCCATCACTCACGCAGGCACGCATACACACACGTATTCGCACACTCGTAAAAACACACATGTGCATATACACATATGCACACACTCACTCGAAAACACGCACACACATATACAAATGTCCGCAAATACACACACACTTACAAATACATACACACACGCACGCTGACGCACTTATATATATATATATATATATATATATATATATATATATATATATATATATATAATGGAAATGTTATGGAGAATGAGAAATTGTTGAGTCAAGTTCGAATTCTGGTCGGGTTCCTTACATTCACTTACGCGAGAAATACCCTTGGGAAAGGTATGAATCCATCTCTACTCTTCCAAGATATAGATGATTGAATAGCAGGACAGAGTGGGTCTTATAGGCTTTGGTGGCAACCAGAACAAAGGACAAACAACGTACTGCTGGGAAATATTCTGTATAGTCATGAATCGAAAGAGACATGGGCGCCCAAGCGTGTATCACGTATGACACTTAAGTGATTGACGAAGGAAAATGGTATAGAGGAAAAAATCTTTGGAACATTTTTCGCGGAATTTTCTTTTCATAAATTCAAACATAAAATGATTAAATCTTTATCGCCTGTAGCGTCGAGGAGACAATGTCGTTGCTTGTGGACCGTGTATTCGATGACATTAAAAAGAATCAAGAACCGAATCTAATTTGGCCAGGACCAAAATTCCTTCAAGTTTACAACAATAGCAGACATATTTAGACCTGTTGCAATCAAAGGCCCTGTCGGACTATGAGACAAATTGAGGCGGAACCGACAATCACAACGATTTCACAAACCTCCAAAATAAGAAAACGCTTTTAAGAAATTGATTTTGTGTCATTTACAACATTTTAAATGTGAATAATATCTGTAAAAGTAGGGGTCTATAGATATATTTATAGAAATACTTTTTGTTAATAGTTTGAGTTTGTGTATCTGTGTGTGTCCGCACACATTTACACACACACACACACACACACACACACACACACACACACACACACACACACACACACATATATATATATGTTTGAATTGGGATCAAATATGGTTTAGAATCCGACAGAATGATAAGATTAGGAACAAATAAATTTATAAAACATTCGCCTATCGTCTGGTTCACACTCCTCCTTGGTCTTTTGAATAGGAGTTTGTTTGATGTTCAGGATTGGCTTTTTGGTTCCTTAAGTTTTTTTCCTTCTCTTTCACTTCTACATCCCTCTTGCGTCTTAGTGGCATTATCGCCTTGCTTGGAGCGAATTATTTTAAAAAGTTTCTTATTTGTTCCTTATCCTCTCATTTATATATATATATAAAAATAAAAAAAAACAATAAAAAAAATTAATG
This sequence comes from Acanthosepion pharaonis, assembly GCA_903632075.3. Classification (NCBI taxonomy): domain Eukaryota; kingdom Metazoa; phylum Mollusca; class Cephalopoda; order Sepiida; family Sepiidae; genus Acanthosepion; species Acanthosepion pharaonis. The sequence goes on from CAHIKZ030002611.1 coordinate 2,105,877, forward strand.
TTCTCTTATATATATATATATATATATATATATAAGAGAACATTAATTTTTTTTATTTCCGTCTAAAAATGGAACCACTCCAAACGTTAATGTTTTGCTCATTTAGTTAGAATTGGGAAGTTGGTTTGCTGAAAAGTTCTCGTCCTGCCCGACTTCCTTAAATATTCAGTGTGGACATGGAAATTAACGCTGCATGGTGACTAAGAAACACTAAAGGCTGCTATATTCACACTATTTCTCTTTCTCTCTCCCCTTCCCTCTCTATTTTGTGAGAGGAAAATATCACCTGCAACAATATAGACATTAGATTATTTACATATATTTTGGAACACTTTTATTTAAATGTTTCCGATTCTGGATGCGTGTGTTTCCATACAATATTTATATACTTCTGTTATGTAAATTGTTCATTTTTATTTTAATTTTGGTGGTGAGTTTTTCTTCAGTACATTTCAGAACAAAGATCTTAATAAACCAACATGTATATACATGTTTTTTTTCTAGTCACTAAATGTACACACATTATAATTCTTATTCATTCACAAATTTCTATTTACAAATATCATCAATATTAGATGTAAAAGCATTACATGTTTTAGGGTTAAATGATGCGTTTCCTCAAATGATCAATATGAATGGATGCTGAAGTGTGTATGTGTATGAAGTGTGTGAATTAATTCTGAAGTTTTCCTTTGCATTAATAGAAAAAAATATTCATTGTAGGAGCTTTTATCGATACGCCATTTTGGGGACCAAACGTCCATTGGCAATATTCAAGATTTAATGGATCGGAAAGAAGTGGAAATAATTTCAACTCTTATCAGGTGATGGATAATCTTGTAAAGACTGCCATTTTGTCCTGAATGTGCACATGACAGATAAAAAAATTATTTGGATTTGAAGTCTGCAATATCATTGAAGAGTTTTCCCTAGCAAATTCCATATTTGGTAAACAAAACAAGATTATCCTTTAGGTCAGTGAACCAAGGGTGAGAAAAAATGAAAGTGGTGATAGAAAGAAAAGTGAAAAGGGCGAAAAGAAAGGTAATAAGAATAAAAAGTAGAAGAAAGAAACAAAGAAAAAATAGTGGAAGAGAAAGAAAGAGGGAAAGAAAGTGCGGGTAGAATTAATAGAGAGAAATGAGATTTGAACGAAAAACAGAAAGTTGAAGAAAGCTCGGAAAATGGGGTGGAAAGTCAATAAAGAAGAATAGGCTTAGAGATAAGCGTTGCAGATAAGGAAAGAAGGAATGTTGACCAGGAGGCAGACGTAAGACGAGCGGTGAGGAATGAATTTTTAACTTCATTTCACCACCCAAGTAGATAACATGATCTGGAAACAAAGCTCGATGATAAAAAAACAGTGGACAGATAAATAGTTAGAAAAAGGAAAAGATAATTTATTCCGTTCGAGTATCAGAAATTTTACTGATACATACGTATTATGACTGCAGGCGAGCTAATGTAGCGATGTAGCATGAATCTTAAAAAACAAAAACATTCTGGTCAAGTCTGGCCATTTCCTAGAGTTGAATAGTGTCTATTGACGCCAGAGGCTATCAGAAAGTAAACAGATTAGCAGATGTGGAACTTAAAAATGTCTGTAGAATCCAGGTAGGGATCAGAAAAATGTTGTTTTTTTTTATAATGGTGGATAAATCCAAGGGAAAGATCCCAAGTACCCAAAACACTATTAATTTTAATGATACGAAGAGTAGAATATAAAAAGAACATTGAATAAGTAGAAGTGACTATACATAACAGAAGTGAAGAAAAAAGGATTTCTGAACAAGCACCCCACACACAGTTGTTGTTAATTTTCATGTTTCTCTATTTTTTTTTAGTTTGGTTTGTTTAACGGCATATCAACTCCTTATAGGTCATTTAATGACGAAATTTTATTTTCTTGTAGGATTTAATATTTTTTTCTAAAAATATATTGCTGGTAATTTTTATTTATTTTTTTACTATGAAAATATATTGCTGGTAATTTTTTCTAATTTATTTATATATTTTCATGTTTTGATCCAAGCTTGGGAGCTCGCTATAATTTTAAAGTCAAATTGAACCTAAATGGTAGAATAAGTTATTCTCTGATTGTTAGCTTTGTTTATATCACTTATGTTTTAAACGGTCTTGGCTTTGTTGGCAATTGTGAAATCCTTTTCATTACTCCATTTGAACTTTCCAAGACCGTCCACGACCATTTCACTTTTGAAAAATTATATTCATAACTGTCATTTTGTTTCTTTCTAAGAAGCTAAGTACTGCTTCCTTCTTTCATTTAACTTCCTTATTTCAAATTTTTATACATTAGATTCTCCATTTTCCTTGTTTCTAATCTTGGAATGAATTTGTCCACCAAAATGGCGTAATTGCTATTTTCTCTGTTCATAAGCTTACTTATGTCATCGTTACAACCTTCAGGTTTCTCACATAGACCGTTTCATAATATTAAGAAAGTATATCAAGCAAAACACAGACAAAACTAGAAAAGCAATAGTAAAGATATTCAAAAATAATGGATTCGACATAGATATAAAAACTAACTTAAACGAAGTAGATTTTCTAGATGTTACCTTCAACCTAAGATAAAGCCACTTATAAAACATACAGAAAACCCAATGATAAACCACTTTATATACACACATCTTCCAATCACTCACCTTCTATAATCAAACAGATACCAAAATCGATTAAGCACAGGCTTTCCGACAATTCCTCCAATGAATCCATATTTAACAAAGCTAAGAAAGACTACGTAACAGCCCTAAAATATAATGGATTCCTAGCAACACTCACATACTCACCACAGAACATAAAAAAGGCCAACAGGAAAAGAAATATCATATGGTTCAACTTACCGTGTAACTGCAGGATAAAGACCGAATTTCCCTTAAACGGTAATTGCTTACAAAACAACGTAATATACCAAACCACGATAAAATCACCAGATAATGAAGAAAAAGTATACATAGGAGTAACTGAAAGATCTTGGAAACAAAGAAATTATGCACGCAAAACATCTTTCACAAATAGTAAATATGCGAACAGCACAATGCTTTCTAAGTATATCTGTGAAATTAAAAACAAAACGCACATCGCACCAAAAATATCTTAGAAAATAAAGAAAAAATCATCTGCCTACAACAACCAATCCAAAACTTGCAAACTTTGCTTGGAGGAAAAAATAGCTATCATTACCTTCCCAGACCAAAAAAATTATTAAATAAACGATCCGAGCTCATCACAAAATGCAGACATGAAAACAAATTTTTACTACGTTATTTAAAAATCGAAAACTGAAAAAAACAAAAACAAAAAAACAAAACAAAACAAAATGACAATAAAATAAGTAAAATAAATTGACTCAAACAAATTACCAAATCACACCCGTTAGAATAGACGAAATAGAATAAGTAAATAAAAACAAAATTAATGAACCCAAATAAATAAAGTAAATAATAAACAAATTAACAAACCAATATGGCCAAAATATTAGTTAGACTATAAAAATCAAACCAAAAATCGGACGAAAAACATAGCTACAACTGTTATATAACGATAAAAAAATAAAGTAAACTAAACTAAACTAATATTCTACGTTACTTAAAAATCGAACACCGAATAGTGTAAATAAAGATATACAGTATAATAAATAAATAATAAAAAACAAATAAAATAACTTACTCTAAATTAATCCAGATAAATAAATAAACTAATAAATCGCTCCCGGTAAATTAACCTTTAGAAAAAACAAGTAAAGATAATCAATTCAAATAAATAAATTAATTAATAAACAAATTAAAAACTGCTCCCGCCAAAATAAAAGTTAGAATAAACTACAGCAACCAACCCCAAAATTGAATAAATAGCTTTAATTATCTTCCCAAACCAAAACAAATCTATTAAATAACCGATATAAACAAATTTTACTACGTTAATAAAACATCGATTAAAATAAAAATAAATAAATATATATATATAAGATAAGATACGAAATACAAATAAAAATAAAAAAATAAAAAAAATAAAAACAAGCAAAATAAATTAACACAAATAAATAAACAAACAAATAAACGACCTTCGGCAAAATAACCGCCAAAATAGACTACCCACAATCCACCACTGACCCGTATATATAAATAGCCGAGAAAATAAACTGCACCCGTGGCCTGACGATTGCGTCTAGCATGAAACAGCCTGTCACCTTTAAGTTTTGACTTCAATGTTCACTTTTATATTTACACACGCTCTATCTCTGATTTTGAGCACTTTATTCCATAAATATAGCACACATTAAGACTATATTTTCTATATATATATATATATATATATATATATATATTGGCTGCCTATCTTTGTTCAAACATGTTTCATAGATATATTGTGTCTACTTGTTTTTATATTGATCCTTTCCAGTTGTCTGCTCAGTATCTTGATATTGATATGAAACCATCAAGGAACGCGCCGTAGTTTTTTCCTACCCAAGTACTATCGATCTTTTCTAAGATCATCTTCAGTGGTAAATTACAGACAAACTTATTGTAACTACAATAAAACCTGTATTCCGTTGTAATGATGAGTGCAAGCATGTGCGAATGAAAGCATGTGCGAATGTGCTTTGTTATAGTTATTTCAAAATTTTTAATTTATCCGTTGTAGTTATGGAATTTTTGGCAAAACAAGCCTTTTAATATAAGGGATCTGACCGGAAATTGGTAGATATATAAAATGGTATTAAATGTTATATGGACTTTAATATATTGTTGCTATATTCGTGATAAATTTTGATTTTGATACAGAGGGTCTCGAGAATTTGAAGTTTTTGTTTATTATTTTTGTGGTTTAGTATAATGGTGTTGTCAACAAGTATTTTCCTATATTATGAAAGTGGACAGGAATGTGGTTTTAGAATTTGTGCAATAGTACTTGTATCTGACAAATGAAGTGTAAGACGTCTTGATAACGTTATATATAGTAACTCTCTCTCACTATATATATATATATATATATATATATATATATATATATATATATATATATATATATATAATGAATTAAATAAACATTAAAATACCTGTTTAGAATTGCATGCGTTAAAAAGTGCTCAATATCAAACTAGAAAAATCAAACCTGTAGAGCAATTTAATATTCTAAAACGATAAAACGAATAATGGAACACTACAATGGTTTCGATCGCCAAGCTCTCATCAGGTGGTTAACTTAGCGAAATAATAACAGATAACACCACACGGACTTAACTTTCTTAATGCGGCACCGGAAGTAATGAGGTGGAGGAGGAAGGGTAAAAAAAAATAATCATTTTTTTCAACTTCACCCGGGTTCGTATAACCCCAAAGTCAAGTACTTCATGCGCCTACATTTTGCTATAATTTCGGACCTCTCATTCAACAACCCAGTACTACTCCTGTATGTTGCAATGGGAAACTTCTCCTCCTGACACAGCCTACACGAGCCGCTATTCATTTTACAAGCTTTCACTTTTCTTAAAATATACCATTTAATGGCCGGACGTCTTTCATTTGTTATTGTTTGATGTAGCAACAGGAGAATCAATCGTTTATATATATAGGTTGGTAAATCAATCCCTACGGCCTAATTACGAAAGACGCATTTCTTTTGTACAACATAAGCTTATTTTTCAGTATAATCTCCTCCCAATACTCCCAATGTTTATCCAAATTTAACAAAACAATTACTATAGAACACCACGTCTTGGCTCTTAAAATTCAGTTAATAACTATATAAGACCAACGATTTATTGATTATATATATATATATATATATATATATACTAGCAGCATTACCTGGCATTGCCTGGGTTTATTCAAAAAAAGATCGCGAACCTCATCCAATCTGTAAAGTTAAAATAAAGAAGATTTTTCTTTAGTGCCTCTTATCTATATGGCGAAAAATTATAATGACATGAAGTGTGAAAACATTTATAACAGGAGAAAGTTGTTTTTTACAGAAGCACAGGAGATTCAAAAAATTTGTCAGAAAATGAAGAGTACATTAATCAAAATCGATCTTCGAAAATTGTTGAGGAGAAATGCTTTGTTGACAGCTTTTGCTCAAACTACATCGAATAAACAACATGCATTGGAAGGAGAAGAAATTCAACAAAGACTTCTAGCAGCCGTGCCAAGGTTGAAAACCAATGTTCACAAAGACTGTATAGAATTGTTCTTTGCCCCTCAATTTCGACAGCTCGAGTAACAGAGGTTCTGGCAGCGTTCCTTCCTCGTCTAGTTAACCGTTGCTCATTAGTTTCTGCTGACCTTGCATTAGCTGTACGAATAGTATTTTGTGCCAGTCTAATTTGATTTTTTTTGTTGCGAAGCGTTTCTTCTCCGTGCTATCATGCGTTTGGCTGTAGTAGTAGCACATCCAAGTGAAGGATTTCGCTTTCTTAGCATTACTGTCAGGCTGTAGTTGGAGGGGTTTTTGAATAACAATGAAGTAATCAATTAAAAAGCAAGAATAGTATACACATTAATGGAAATATAACCACAATAAATTAAAGGTAAGTTTATAAGGGAAACCATGGGAATGTGGTAAACAATTATAATCAAGCTCGTAAAGTTAGGATTTATCTAAAAATAGACTACCAAAAAACGTTCTAGTGATAAAAATAAAAATTAACGTGCAGCTAGAAACCTACTCACTATGAATGTTAAAATGTACACGCTAAGTTTAGCATAATTATAAATGAATCGAAAGAGGGTCTTTACATTATTATAAGTGAATTTTTCAGAATAAACCTGTCAAAATGTTTCGGGCTCAAGTTTCCAAATATATGAGTTAGTAAGCATTATTTAAACACTGATTAGAAGATGATAAATACATAATTAAAAATTGGCATTTACGCTTAAACTTTTTAATAATATGATTTTCACAAATTTAAATTTAAAGTAACAAAAATTCAACTGGATGACAACTTTGATGCGAATGAGATTTTTTGCATTTATTTCATCACATAGCAGTAATGAACACTACACGTGTAGCAAAATCGATAGTACGCACTACATAACACGATCGATCATTGCACGTGGAACAAAATCAATTGTACACACTACACATCTCGATCGATCGCGCACACGCGTCTTGTACCTACGTGCACTTCTCTCATCGGTGCATACTTTCGTTTGCACTTATTCTTTTTTTTTTTTAAGGAAGGATATAATTTTTGCCGTCAAGTTAATGCAAACTAAATTACCAAAACGGGAAATCCATGGGAAAAACTGATATTTTTCATAATGTATTTAATACACATGGGGTGTCACTTTTGATTTTGAGTTGATTGATCTAAACACAAATTATGTGCAAATTTTCATCGGAATGCTGCTAACCACTACAATTGAAAGACTAATGGGGCATCAAAGTGTTCATGGGTCATCTTGGGGGCCCCTTATGTAGTTTTCAAAATCTGATAATCGTTTTTGATTCATTTTAAGATTGTAACATACATGTAAAATTCCGTCGAAATCGAAGCAATTTGAAAAACTTGTGGGTCCCTTTGATTCACCCTAGGGGTTTCAAATTTCAAGCCAAAGGACAGGTTTATAACTAATAGTAATTGAAATAATAAAGCACATCTTTATTAAGTTTTCTATTTAATCGACTTTATGGCTAAGGCTGTAGACTTAATTGAAAATTTCGGGGTTCCCTGCTGGTCCCCTAACTTGTGGTGGTCCCAGTGTTGATTTTCAGTGAATTCCAAGTGACTACCTCAGTTACTCGATATAATCTCAATATGTACTGAAATTTTCGTTGAAATTGGGGAATACTGCTACAAAATACACTTGAAAAGCAATTGAGGTATCAAGGGGTTTAGAGGGTCATCCTGGGGGAACCCTCATGTATTTTTAAAAATCTGACAACCGATTTCTATCTCATTGTAAGGGCGTAACAAACATGCAAAATTTCATCAAAATCGAAGCAATCTGAATTTTTTGGGGGTCCATTTGGGGCACCCTGGGAGTCCCAGTGTTGAGAGATACGAAAATCAATATAGTGTATAACAAGCGTGAGAGTAAGTTGCATACACTTATCAAGTTTCATTAGAATTGGCCTTAGGGTTTAGACTTCAAATCTGAAAGTTTAAAAACAATCCAACTAATGGAAATTCCCATTTAAACATTATATTTATCGATTATCGGTTATTGATTTTTGAAAAATGACTAAATGTTTTGCCAAGACATACCCAGTATTGAGTACAATCTATGTTCCAAATTATGTGGAAATATGCCTTATGGTTCTCGAGTAGTTCGCGAACACACACACACACACACACAACAAACACATAGTTTTATATATATAAAAGATATATATATTTGGGCAGGAAACATTCTTTCAAGCATGATTCGTTGAATATGGCAGATAAGTAAAATTTGAGGAATTTTTATTCAGTGTTCCTGGTATTCGTGAATTTTTTCGTTTTTTTTTGTTTTTATATATATATATATATATATATAGAGAGAGAGATAACAAAAGTTATATTTCGCCCCAAAACTGTTGCCCAGGGCATTTCAATACGATAACATTTTTAAAACTAGCAGTTGATATCAAGAGAGCTGATGAATAATAATGTTAAATGAAATTACATTTTCACTTATCATTTTTCTACTCTGAGTTTCGCTGAATTAAATACATTCTTCAGGTGATTTGATTGTAATATTTTGTAGACTCTCATCTTGATTTAATGTACGATTGATACAAAACAATACAGTGAGATTAAAATGTATATAATTGAAACGAATAATTCAAGAATTTAAATATATTTTTCTAAAATTATTCCGATGTAGGTGAATGTCTGTCCTCAAAGTGAAAAATTTAAATTCCAATATAAACAATATACTATCTGTTAAAATATACAATTTATTCTTAAACCACCATTTTTACGAATAACTTTGTGCTATTTTCTTGCAATTAGATCTATTTCATAATCGAGTATCCACAATAATAACGTTTGAATTAATATATGTATATATAAATGTGGAAGAATACACATACTCATGCATATGCGTATGTATTTTATGTGAATAGAGTATGTGTTGTCTATGTGTGTTGTGCCTATGCTGCGCATTTGTGTTAGGACGCATGACTGATTAGTGAATTTTGTCTCGTGAGATTCAAAAGAATATCATTAGCTGTAACGGATCTGACAGATAAATTCGCTTGGACTGTTACAATTTGCTATAAAAAAGAGTTTCCATTTTCAAAGAAGTGCTGGAAATTTTCAACCATTCTTGGTTGACCAGTTATCAAAATTCTTCAAAGACTAGAAACTATTCAATCTTAAAATTGGGCGATAGTCTAATTCATTGTTGAAGCCAGCAAAAATTATACGCATACATAAAATAGATAGAAAACCGTCTCTTTCTCTCTCTATCTATTTATACACACACACACACACACACACACACACACACACACACACACACACACACACACACACGAGCGCGCGCACTACAGGCAAAAAGTTTGGGTACCCCTTGCATTTCGTTAAAATTAGATATTTTTGTAGTTTTTTAAAGTAAAAAATAAGATTTTACTAACTACAATGCATTTGCTTTTGTTTTTAGTCTTTCTTCAAGCTCCTCTTACTACCAAAATGTTCAAATTTGGATTCGTCTGTCCACAATTCATTATGAATATTTTATATGAGAAACATTTTATTTTGTTTTCACCATTAACCCCTCAATGGACATTTTGAGATCACTAAATTTTCATCTAAGTTGATACAGGTTCTAACTGTTAATGTTGTAAATAGAACACATGTAGCTGTCTATGTCTGAAGAAAAAAAGGAATGTACCACTACGACAGTATTTTCATATTTATTTATTTTTTTTTTATTTTTTAATTAATTTGCACACAATTGCAAAATTAGAGCCGCTAAGCATTGAGGTGAGGGCACACACTGAAATTTTATTCAAAGAAGGCTACTATCAAAGACAAATTACCACGGAGTTTGAAGATTCCTAGACATGGGGTGCAATATTTGCTACAAAGGCAGTTAGAATCTAGCGTAAATGTTGACAGAAAAGCTTTTCTGACAAGAGAAACACATGATTATTGAGAGTAAAAGAAATAAATGAAAAATACTCGAGCTGACAGCTGAATATAATTCCTCTCGACAGCAACCAGTGTCGCTCTTAATTGTAAAAATCGACTCGGTGCACCGGGGGTGGGGTGGAAATAGCCATCAACGGAAGATGAAAATGAATAAGCAGTTACGGAAGATGAATAAGCAGAAATAACTGTTATGGATAAAAATGCTTAAACACTGGACATTGAAATGAGTGACAAAATCTATTGTGTACAGACAAGTCCAGATTTGTATGTTTTGGTAGTAAGAGGAGAGTGTATGTGAGAAAAAGTCAAGATAAAGACTGAATGATGAATGTGTTGCTCAAACAGTTAAGCATGGTGATGGGTCTGTTATGGTGTTGTCAAGGGAATCATGAAAAAAGAACAATATCATTCGATTATTCAAAGACATGCTATACAATCTGGTTTTCGCAAAGTTAATTTTCTCCTAAATTATGTTAAAATTATCTCGAGTCGGAAAAAGGAACAATGGTTTGGAAATTATAACTTGGCTACCTCAATCTCCTAACCTCCGTTGAATAGGAGAATTCGAAGAGAATACTCAAAGCATGAGCGTGAGCCTTTACAGTAATTTGTAGAATGTTTGGCAAGGTATGTCATGCACTTATTTTTTTTAGAAAGAATATTAAGAATTTGTAAAGCAGTAAAATGTGGTTTTATTGACGAAAGCAAATATAATGCTGCTGTATGATATATATTTTTTATTATAGTTAAATGCTTATTTTTTCTCAAAATAAAAGTAAATACCCTTTAGTTAGTGAAATTTGAACTTTTTAAGAAAATACAAAGGTGCTTTTAAGGTGTTTCTAAGGAAATGCAGGGTGTCCCCATACTTTTCTTCAGTAGTTTGAACAATAACCAGAATACTGGTTATTGTCTAAACTGAAAAGTATTTATAAAAGACCCTGAATTGTTAATGACGGCATTTTCAACAAAATAAAACTTGTCATATTCTTTGTGAAAATATATGCTTTGTGTCAGAATAAAATTGTTTTCAAAATCATTTATTGTAGTCCGATGTCTGAGACATGGAACTATGTAGTTTACACGAGTTAATTATGATTATGATATTGTTCATATTGGGAACATCTCTATCATGCCAACTTGATTTATGTTTCGGATACGAAACTGAACAGTATGAACTTTCCATACAACTAATCTAAATGAAGAAATATGCTTTCCTTAAAAGGGACAAATATAACCTTGCTAGGCGGTGACGCTCTCTGTAGCCGAGCGTTAAAACACGCCGGATCAAACGGTTGTTTTTCCTACAAAGAAGAATGCAAGTTCGATCCCTGACGGTGAGCACGTTTTCTTTATTAAGATTTCTAGAATGCGCAGGATGATAGGCATAATACACACTGTTTAAAACAAAAATGGGGCATCTATTTCAAGTACTATAATAACATTTGAAGTAATAAAAATGTTGGGTTAAAAATAAATCCATTCTTTAGAATTTTTTATATATGTATACCAAAACAATTGCTTTGTATACATACATGTATGCCAAAACAATTGCTTTGTATAAATACATGTATGCCAAAACAATTGCTTTGTATACATACATGTATGCCAAAACACTTGTGCGGATGTATTGTTTGTACGTTATGCTTTAATGTGTATTGGATTTTAGTATAAGAAAACGCTCATCTATTTTCCTCATCCAGGTTGCATGCTAGTGAGAAACTCATGGTCAGAGTGACCAGAGTTGGATTTGTTCTTTTTAATAGAGAACGTGAAAAAGAAACCTTAAAAGCTACTACAAGAGATCGAACCCTATTCGTTCAGCTTATTTTCAAACCAACTGTGTAATTTCTTACTTTTAAGTGCATTTGAAATGTGAGACAGCCGAATGGACTGAATGTAAGGAAACGAAACTGATAAAAGGCTTTCTGTTTTTTACTAAGCTTGATAAAGATCTAGGTATGGTGATTCTTGATTATGACGATTGTGTAAATAAAATAATGGCAATTTTAGGCGACGATGACAAGTTTGTTAAACTGGGCCCAGAAAGATGCTCCTGATAGAACAAAATCCATTGAGTTTAACTTTAAAAAAGTATTTACTCAAGGATGATGTTCTTGAAATTTATGATGTTGTCAGGCCTGTTGCTTCCCTACAGCCTCGTTTGTATGGGGTTTCCGGGCCCCAACCCATAAGGAGAATGTTCTGTACGATCTATTCTTTCTATGGTGAGATTTGTGCTGCCTAAACTGGTTAAATTGATTTGTTGCAACCAATACGGTATACGGGAAACGGTATTAAGGATTAATTTTCAATCGCTAACTTTATGTAGAATTATCCGTTTGGTTTTGACAAGTTTATGTGTTCTTTTGGCATCAACAATTTGTTTACTTGCGTTCCTCTTGCATATATGCACCTCCCTTAATAGGTCAGATCAGAGATTCTTCCTTGAACCATGTAAACTAATATAACTTGGCACATATTAAATAACAATGTAAAGGAGATGGGCAACACCAAATAATCCCTTTGCATCGAGACAAGTTATTGGCCATGAGCTTATTTGATATGATAATTGTTGTATTACCTTCTTTCTTTCTTTCTTTCTTTCTTTCTTTCTTTCTTTCTTTCTTTCTTTCTTTTCATGACTTTATCCTCTGTATTCACTTTCCCATTCTTTTTCATCCAATTTTCCCTTTTTCATCCTTTTCTTTATTGTTTTAATATACTCGTTTTTTATTTTATTTTTACCATTTCTTTGATGCCCTTTCATTTTTTATCGTTCAATCATCGCCACCTCTATGTCAAAGATTTTGTATATAATCTTAGACATATAGTATATAAGGTTATATTATTTGTAATCTCATTCATTCTGTGTGTCAAGAGTATATGTGTTAGACATAGCTTAAGTAACCACCTGCTATGCAGCACCTTTTGAGTTAATTAAAAAGTCAAGCACTGCACTACTTTTAAGGATTTAATTAACAAAGTCGACAGTAATTACACTGTAAACGTAGCTTGAGTATCCGTCTTTCCTTTTTTCCTTCTTTTCTTAAGACATTTCTTGCCTTTATTTTAATTTCTCTCTTTCAACATTTAATAAATCACTGGTTATTTTACAGAGTTCAGTTACAGAAATTGGCTGCAATTATTTTTAATACTTAATACTTGGAGCGGTCAGTGTTCATAATAATGACATGGCCGACATCTCCGGACAAGAAACATGAATTTTCACATTTGTTAATGAATCAGAAAAAAGTACTAAGGATAATTGATGGGAGGTTTCAGTAGGGTGAATTGGATTCGTATGTTTCACAAAGGCCATTACAGTAAACATTCAGAATTTGAATATGAAGATAGCCGTCAATTCATGCATCTCCTAAAAAGGCCATGTATATTTTGCAGACAAATTATTTCCATATGATATGGTGTAGTATCTGGCACAAATATATCCACTTATACTTTGTGTTCTTGAGGGGTGGGGAAAAGTAATCTCCAATGAAGTATGAGTTTGCACAAGGAAATCGGCGAAGTACTTTATGCACCTATTAACTTTGAAAGAAATGCATGAAACCAATTTACTCTACATTCAGTGCAATTGTCAGATGATGGTTGTCAAATAGGAGAGCTTAGTCAGGTTAGAGAAGCTTCCCTGTTGCTGACACCATATAACACAATATGTGATGTGATAAGTGAATAGGAGATGGACACTGCTAAGTAATACGGTTTGCTTGCTGAGATGCCATGAGGGGGTAAAAAGTCAAGCATATCATAAGAGCTTCGAGTTATGAAACCACTCATCAATGTCCAGTTTGATGGAGTTTTAAATCCAATATTCCTTACTCTGTTTATTAATTGCATGCAAGCATTGATCATTGATATTTAATGTGAATTCTTTAGCCAAAGCGAAAAGAAATGTAATAAAAAGAAGGCATTAGCAAACTGTCATTAGGAAGAGCACATAAAAATATGTTGTCAATAACATAATACAAAAAAAAAAACATTTTGTAACGAGAGAACGAAGAAACAGTTGTAAAATAGGACCTAAATTAGCCTTTGAGAAACGCAAATTGAATAGAATTCTTATCACGTATTTTGAGTTCGAAAAGAAATATTCTTTCTGACAAGCTACAGTTTATATTCAATTTGGTTGGCTCTTTTTGTCTTTCTTTCTTGTCTCATAGTTTCCATTGAATACTATATAAGACAAAATGTACGAAAATCACCTAATAATTAAGTAACATAAAGTATATTATAATATACAAGATAAGAGAAGAATATGCTTAGACATACAGGTAGTGCGTCATTAGCTACCACAGCCATTAAAGAAGGCTTTGAATGGCTTGTATTAGTTAACTGAAAAGCAAAATTTGAAGAGGAGATGGATTGTAAACATAAAACAACTTTCTTGTTTTTCAATTTGCAAGCCAATTGGTAGACCATTAGTTAACAAGAACTTGGAAATAATAATAGCAACAACAACAACAACAACAACAATAATAATAATAATAATAATAATAATAATAATAATAATAACGAAACAAATACGGTCTATCAGTGTATTTCTGGAAGACAACACTTTTAAGCAAGCAGTTTGTGTAATTAAAGTGATAAAATTAATATTATGAAGTATTAATATCAGTAAATAAGATTAAATGTTCGAATATATCTTCCTGTCGGAGTTTCGTGGATATATCATCCATTCGTCAGTAGGTTTGATTATAAAATTAAATTCTATTTGAAGATATCTCAAAAGAAGTAATAAAATTCAAATGCAAAGAAAAATTATATATGCAATTAAAATAAAATAAAATAAAAATATGTAATCATCTTTCTCTTCGTACACACACTCTCTCACACACAAATTCACCTCTCTCTCTCTCTCTCTCTCTCTATATATATATATATATATATATATATATATATATCACATGATCGCATCGACACGCAGTCATGCATATCAGTAATAATCACATGTCTGCATAGATTCAACATAGAATTTACTATTCTATGTTGAATCTATGCAGACATTTAGAAAGAAAAATTAAATGCCGTGTTCCTTCAAGACGAGGGTGATCATGGCTCTTCACAGATTTTCTTTTCTTTATTATCTCTGAATTGTCACGTATCTTTTTGGAAAATAGTGTAGTAGTTTCCCGTTGCATTCTCCACACTTTGGAATTCAGAGTCTGCTTTCCTCTCAAGACTAGAGCGTCCGGTTTACCTTGCCATTTAAACCATGGCCAGTGAGTGGAGGCAGTAGAGAAGAGATGGATTCAGTGAAGTCAAAGTTCGAGTTTATTAAAGAAGACATAAAAGGGTATTTTCTTTTTTACTTTCAGAAAACATTTGAACAGATATATTTTATCATCGTATGAAACGCTTTTTTGAATTATCACTTTGTTTTATTATTGAATTAAGTGGAAAACATTTGAACTGTTATATTTCATCTTATTTTATGGTCATATTTCTTAGCAGTCGTTTCAATAGCCTTGACAGTCACTTAAAACCGTAAGTAAACAAGTCAAAATAAGGTGTATCTAATGTTTACCCTATTTACATTGTTCGAACTATTGTCCTCATCTTTGTTGTCATATTCACGACATTTCGCTCGTTGTACTCTCCGACCTTCTTCAGGTGATTGGAATTTCGAACCGAACCCTTTATTTCGTCCACCAGGGGAGATTGTTCTAGTTCCACGTGCCATGCCAGATATCTCAGTTTCAGTTATTTCCCTTTAACTCAACTCTACCAGGTATTGAACTCACAACTTTTGGGGTCAGGTCACTGGATTATTTCAACCGACGCTTTTAACCACTGAGCCATGTGTCTTTGAGGACAATCTACTCCGGTGTACGAAATAAAGGGTTCAGTTCGAAATTCCAATCAACTGAAGAAGGGCGGAGCGTAAACAGCGTGAATATGACAACAAAGCTAAGGACAACAGCTCGAACAATGTAAATAGTGTAAATAATTACAATAGCTCATCTCCGAAATATAAACAGATATTGAAGGTCTATTTATATTTTACTGTTTTTTTTTTGTATTGAGCTTTAAGCCTGAAAAGAAAAGTATTTTTCATAATATTTTTGGTTGTTTGATTGAATTGATTCACTCAATCACTCACATTTTACTTATATTTATTTATGAAAATATATGCTTACTTGGGCTGTGTTTTCTATAAGTACCAGTCAATACTGACACCGTTTCGACAAGTTATATCGTTAATGTAATATATATTATAAAAAAGTAAAAAATGAAAAGAAAAAAAAAACAATTAACTAGTCAAGTTCGCCTAATATGACGAAAAGAACTATTATACACATTAGTTTAGAGATTGACGCCAAACACGCTGCGTCTTTTGTTCATTGTTGTTTATTTATTAAGAATTTATAATATAATTACATTATCATTAAACTTTTTTTGAGTGTATAATTTTTTGTGAGAAAGATCTATCTATCTATCTATCTATCTATCTATCTATCTATCTATCTATCTATCTATCTGTCTGCCCCGTTCCTTATA
>CAHIKZ030002611.1:2127500-2130000 GCA_903632075.3 Acanthosepion pharaonis
AATATGAAACTAGAGTTATACTTTACCTAAACTATAATCCCAACTCTAAACCAAAGTTTACTTATTACGTAAAGTCTAAACCTAACATTAGCAGTAGGATTACTCTTTACCTCTAACTAAAATTCTAAGGTTACTCATTACACAACGTCTAACTCTAAATCTAAGATATGGGTTATAACTGGTTATTCAAACAATACATCTAAGCCTAATTATTTACACTATTTACATTGTTTGGACTGTTGTCCTCATCTTCTTCAGAATTTTGAATTGAGCCCATTATTTCGTTCACCGGAGTAGATTGTTCTAGTTAAACGTGCCATGCTTCTTCCGGATGTCTCAGTAATCTCCCTTTAGCTCAATTCTCCAAGTTTTTGTTCACCACTGCAGTAGACAGGTATTGAACTCACAAAACTTTGGGTCAAGTCACTGGATGTGGGATGAGTTTGAAATAATAAAGAACATCATTGGAAAATATGAAAACTTAAGGAATCATCACCTATGCTAGGCCACAAAAATTTCCTGAGCCGACCAAGCATAGAAATGAATACAATATAGCAACCAGTAATACGGAGTCCTAGAGAAAAGCAATAATGACAACAAAAATTGCAATATGAATTCTTGTAACAAATAGTTATAAGTCCCCAAAATTCATTCACTGATGTCCTCAAGGACATATGGTCCAGTAGATAAAAGCGTTGGTTGGATCCAGTGACTTTGACCCAAAGAGTGGTGAACAAAAACTTGGGGGGCTGGGTTAAATGGAGATAACTAAGACATTCGAAAGAGACATGACACGTGGAATTAGAACAATCTACCCCGGTGGATGAAATTATGGGTTCAGTTCGAAATTCCAATCACTGAAAAGGCCGGAGCGTACAATAACCGAAACGTGGTGAATATGATAACAAAGATGAGGACAACAGTCCGAATAGTGTAAATAATCGCAATATCTCAGAAATAGAGACAGAAATCTAAAGCTAATGTTACCATTTTCTCATCGACTAACCTATCACTAAAGACGTAACTCTAAAATTATAATAACTCTTTACCTATCGTCCAATCTATAACATTAGGTATATCTTAACCCTACGTATGTATTTAGTTAATAACGACGAACCTTAAATCTAGCCTAATTTCAAAGCTTAATTCTAACTCATACTAACTCAAGAGTTACAGTTTACTTAACGTCTAACTCTAAATCTAACCCAAGGGTTACGTTTTACTTAAGGTCTAAACCTAAATTTCATCCTAGGGGTACTCTTTGCCTCACAATTAACACTAACCTAGTGTTACTTATTAACTAACGTCTAAACCTAAATCTAAACATAAGTGTTGACCATTATCTAATGTCTTACCATAATCAACGTTATGTTTAATTTTACCTAAAATCTAACTATAACAATAAAGTTAACCGTTACCTATTAGATAAACCTTACTCTTACGTGTACAATATATCAAACGTCTATCTCTAAATCTAATTGTTAGGACTCTTAACTAACGCCTAAAGTATGTCTAAACAATAATTAATTTGTCTAACCATAATTCTAACGCTAAGCTTAATCTTTACTCAATTGTCTGACCCTATCTATAAGCCAAAAGTTACACTTTACTAACTTCTAACCCTAACTTCTAACCCCAGAGTTATTCTTTCCCTAATGTCTAATTTTAATTACCCTATACCTTAACACTACCCCTATGGTTATTCTTTACCTATGGACTAATCCTATTCTTTAGTATCATTTAACCATAACTCTGACGTTATTCTTTACGTAATGTATAATCTTAACCATAACCCTGGAGTTATTGTTTATCATTTATCATCTTAACCTAAATATATCCCGAGGGATATTCTTTATCTAATGTTTAACCTAAACTCTAGCTCATGGATTATTATTCCCATAGCTTGTATCCCAACAACTGTCCATAATATCATACTTTAGGATTGGACCTTATGTAAACATAAGGTCCAATCCTAAGTCTAATCTTATTGTTACTCTTTATCTAACAGAAAACTTAACTTTAAACCCCATTTTGCTTTACATAACTTCTAACTTTAAATATATCACTAATGTTAATATTTACCTAACGTATAATCCTAAATCCAATTATATGGTTACTCTTTAAATATCATCTAACCCTAACTCTAAACCTAACGTTCGACATTATTTAATGTCTAGACTTATCTAACACTATTGTTATAATTTAATTACCGTAAATCTAATCCTGGGTTTGTACTTTAAGTACTGTCTAAACCTCTTACATAACCTTTAAGCCTTAAACTAAACACTTTAATACTTGAACTAGGATTAGCCTTTACTTACGTCTAAATCTTAACAGTAACCCTAGGGCTGTTCTTTACCTCATGTCGTGCATTATCTCTAACACCAGCTCCATCCTTTACCCAATGTCTAACCTAACTCTAACGCAAGGGTTATTCTGTACTTACGTCTAATCTTCAATCTAACTCTTACTTTATTCTTTACCTAACATTTCACTCTAT
>CAHIKZ030002611.1:2735000-3003236 GCA_903632075.3 Acanthosepion pharaonis
AGGTGTAACTGGCGATACTATTAAGTTTATTGGCGAACTGATAACGAACGTTTCATTCAAAGGTAAAACGTTAAAACGTATGAAGATTACAGGTAATCTGTTCGGGACTGATTGGTTAGAACAGTTTCAACTTTGGGATATGCCTATTAACTCATTATGTCAAAAAGTTGAAAATTTGACTTTCATTAGTCAAATTTTCAACTTTGAAAAATTGAAAGGTGAACTTAAAAAATTTTCCCCGGCGTTTTCAGTGGAGGACTAGAAAAATGCACAAAAATGTCTGCTAAGTTTGATTTAAAGCCAGTTTTTTGATAAAAACCCAGTTTTTACGAAAAAAACGTAACGTTCCATTTGCTTCGTTAAATCAAATTGACGAAGAAGTGAATCGTCTTAGGGAAATGGGTGTTCTGACAAAGGTTGAATATAGTGAATGGGCATCTCCCACAGATTATATTAAAAAGAAGAGCAAAGAAATTCGTGTATGTGCTGACTTCTCTACGGGGATGAACAGCGCCCTAAAGTATCACCATTATCCCCTTAAAAAGTCCAGAGGAGATATTCGCTAAGCTCAGTGGAGGAAAATTTTTCTCTAAGATTGACTTAAGCGACGCATATCTACAAATACCCGTTCGGAGTTAAGGTCGCCCCTTCCATTTTTCTACAGGTTATGGACACGATGTTAAATGGTCTGGATTTTGCGGTGGCCTATCTCGATGACGTCCTAATGAAAAGTGAGATCATCGAGGAACAAAAATGGCACATTTGGCAGGTGTTCAGGAGAATCCAGGATTACGGCTTGAAACTAAAGGACGCGAAGTGTGAGCTTTTCTTAGAGAGGATTGGGTACTTGTGCAAGACGGAAGACAAAGACGAAAGACAAAGACGAAAGACGTCTTGACCCAGATAGAGCAACAGCAATAAAGAATGTCAACACCAGAAAATGTTTCGACTCTTCAAAATCTTTTAGGTCTTGCCAATTATTATAACGTTTTTGTTCCAAGAATGCACAGCTTGAGAGCTCCACTTAATGAATTATTGAGAAAAGACAAAGAGTTGGAATGGACAACCGAATGCCAGGAAACATTTGAGAAAATAAAGGAGGTCCTTACATCAGATCTGTTCCTGACTCATTACAATCCAAACCTTGACATCATTGTAGCCAGCGATGCTAGCTCCTACGGTATCGGGGCGTACATTTTACACAAGCTAAAGGATGGGTAACATCATTCAAATGATTCCTTCTCTTTTTCATCCTATCTTTTAATATTTTTATTGCAAAATGTTAAAATCTGCCATATTGCCTTTGCATTTATACTTTTTTATTGAGAAATTCAAAAATTAGTCAAATTTCTCATTGTCTTGTAATATTTGTATTGCAAAATGTAAATAATCTGCCATATTTCATTTGGATTTCTACTTTATTATTTAGAAAGTGTAAAATATGTCAAAATGTTCCATGTCTTTAAATGTTTTTATTGCATAATCTTAAAATCGGCTTTATTTTGTTAGAATTTATACTTTTTTATTGAAAAATTGTGAAATCAGTTAAATTTCTGCCAGTCTTTAATGTTTTTAATGCAAAATGTTCAAATCTGCAATATTTTCACTGGATTATACTTTTTTATTGAGAAATTGTAAAATCTGTCAAATTTCTTCTCTTTTATTTTTTTATATTTTAAATGAAATATTTATATTAGATTCATTTTTTTTTTTATTAATTGTAAAATGAGTGAAGTGTCTCCATGTTTTTTATGCAAAATGTTAAAATCTGCAATACTTACATGAGATTTATACTTTTATCTTGAGAAATTGTAATATAAGTTAAATATCTCCTTATCTTTTAATGTTTTTATTTCAAAATGTTAAAATCTATCATATTTACATCAGATTTATCCTTTTTTATTGAGAAACTGTAAAATCAGTGAAATTTCTCCTTGTCATTTAATGTTTTTTATGCAAAATGTTAAAATCTGCAATATTTATATCAGATTGATACTTTTTTGTTGAGAAATTGCAAAATCAGTCAATTTTCTGCCTGTCTTTTTAATGCTTTTAATGGAAAATATTAAAATCTGCCATATTTACATTAGACTTATAATTTTATTGAGAAATTGTAAAATCAGTCAAATTTCTCCCAGTCTTTTAATGTTTTCTCCCAGTCTGCAAAATGTTAAAATCTACAATATTTATATTATTTTCATATTTTTTATTGAGAATTTGTAAAATCAGTCAAATTTCTCCATGTTTTTTAACGTTTCTATTGCAAAATTTTAAAATCTGCAATATTTTCATTAGATTATACTCTGTTATTGAGAAATTGTACAATCAGTCAAATTTCATCCTGTTTCTTAATGTTTTAATGTTTTTATTGCAAAATATTAAAAACTGGCATTTTTACATGAGATTTATACTTTTCTATACAAAAATTGGAAAATTAGTCAAATATATTTTCAATAAAAATTTTAAAAGACAATTTAAAGTTTTTATTGCAAAATATAAAAATCTCCAATATTTACATCAGATTTATACTTTTTATTGAGAATTTGAAAAATATGTCAAATTTCTCTGTTTTTTAATATTTTTTTTTAAATGTTAAAATGTGTCATATTTACATCAGATTCATATGTTTTTATTGAGAAATTCAAAGATCAGTCAAGTTTCTCCTTGTCTTTTAATGTTTTATTGCAAAAGGAAAAAAATCTGTCACATTTATATCATATTTATACGTTTTATGAATACAGAAATCAGTGAAATTTCTCCTTTTTTTTAAATGTTTTTATTAAAATCTGTCATATTTTTATCAGATTTATGTGGTGTGTTTTTGAGAAATTGTAAAATCAGTAAATTTTTCCCTGTCTTTTAATGTTTTACTTCAAAATGTTAAAATCTGCAATCTTTATATGAGATTTATACTTTTTATTGAGGAATTGGAAAATCAGTCAAACTTCTCCATGTGTTTTAATGTTTTTTTTTTTTGTAAAATGTTGAACTCCGACATATTTACATCACAGTTACACTTTTTTATTGAGGAATTGGAAAATCAGTCAAAATTTTCCCTGCTGGTTATTGCAAAATGTTAAGATCTGTGATATTTACATCAGATTTATAATTTTTCATTGAGATATTGTAAAATCTGTCAAATTCCTTCCTCTCTTTTATTGTTTTTATTGCAAAATGTTAAAATCCGCAATATATACTTCAGATTCCTACATTTTTATTGAGAAATTGTAAAATCAGTCAAATTTCTTTCTGTCTTTTAATGTTTTTATTGTGAAATGTTAAAATATTTCATATTTGTATTAGATTTATACTTTTATTGAGAATTTAGAAAATCAGGCAAATTTCTCCCTGTCTTTTAATGTTTTTGTTGAGAAATTTTAAAATAAGTTATATTTACAACAGATTTATAAGTTTAAGAAATTGTATAATTAGTCAAACTTCTCCTTGTCTTTTCATGTTATTATTCTAAAATGTTAAAATTTTCAACATTTACATTAGATACTTTTATATTGAGAAATTGGAGAATCTGTCAGATTTCATCTTGCCCTTTAACATTTTATTGCAAAATTACAAAATCTGCAATATTTACATGAGATTTATACTTTTTTTATTGAGAAATTGTAACATCAGTCAAATTTCTCCCTTTACATCAGAGTCAGAATTTTATTTAAAAATTAGAAAATCAGACAAATTTCACCATGTCTTTTAATATTTTTATTGTAAAATGTAAAACATGTCATATTTACATCAGATTATAGATTTTTATTGAGAAATTGGAAAGTCATTCAAATTTCTCCTTGTCTTATATGTTTTTATAGTAAAATGTTAAAAACTCTCATATTAAAACAGATTTATACTATTGTATTGAGAAATTGAAAAATCTGTCAAATTTCAGCCTGTTTTCAATTTTTTTATTGCATAATGTCAAATCTGTCATATTTACATCAGATTTATACTTTTTTATTGAGAAAGTCTACATTCAGTCACATTGCTCCTGGTTCTTTTTATGTTTTTATTGCAAAATGTTAAAATCTGTGATATTTACATTAGATTTATACTTTTATATTGAAAAATTGGAAAATCTCTCAAATTTCTCCTTGTCCTTTCAAATATTTATTGCAAAATGACAAAATCTGCAATATTTATATCAGATTTATTCTTGTTTATTGAGAAATTATAAAATCAGTAATTCACTCCCTGTCATTTTATGTTTTTACTGCAAAATGTTAACATCTACAATATTTACATGAGCTTTATACTGTTTCATTGAGAAAATGGAAAATCAGTCAAATTTCTGTTTTTTTTAATTTTTTTGCAAACTGTAAAATCTTTCATATTTACATCAAATTTATACTTTTTTATTGAGAATTTACAAAATTAGTCAAATTTCACCTTGTCTTTACTGTTTCCATTGCAAAATGTAAAATCTGTCATATTTAAATCAGATTTAAACTTTTTTATTGTAAAATTGCAAAATCAGTCGAATTTCGCTCCATCTTTTAATGTTTTTATCACAAAATGATAAAATATGTCATATCTATATATTTACATCAGATTTATGATTTTTTTATTGAGATATTTAAAATCAGACAAATTTTAATAAAATTTATACCAAAATTGTAAACTCAGACTAATTTCATTCTGTTTTTTCCAGTTTGTATAGAAAAATGTTAGAATGTGCTATATTTACATCAAATTTATTCTTTTTTAAAGTAATTTTAAATGAGAAATTGCAAAATCAGTGAAAATTCCCTATATCATTTAGAATTTTTATTGAAATGTTATATTTGCATTTTATTGAGAAATTTTAAAATCTGACCATGGTTTTATATTGAGAAATTTTAACAATTTTAAAATGTGTCATATTTACATCAGATTGATATTTTCTTATTGTGAAATCAGGCACATTTCTACTGTATTTTAATGTTTAAATCTGATGTAAATATGAAATAATTCAGTATTTACTAAAATATTTCATATTTACATCAGATTTATGCTTTTATATGGAGAAATTGTAAAATCAAACTAATTTTTCTATATCTTTTAATGCTCTTATTGGAAAATATTAAAACATGTCATATTTACATAAGATTTAGGTTTTTTATTGAGAAATTATAAAATCAGTCCAAATTTCCTCTGTCTTCTGTTTTTATTAAAAAGTATTAAAATCTGTGATATTTACACCACATTAATGTGTTTTTATTGAGAAATTGCAGAATTAGAAAAATTTCCTTTCATCTTTTACAGTTTTATTGAAAAATATTAAAACATGTCATATTTACATCAGATTTATGCTTTTAATTGATAAATAGTAAAATCAGGCAAATTTTCCTTTTACTGTTTTTGTTTATCTATACTAAAATATGTCATATTTACCCTAGATTTATGCTTTTTTATTGATAAGTTGTAAAATCAGACAAAGTTTGCTCAAATTTTTAATGTTTTTAATGAAAAAAAGTTAAAATATATCATATTTATGGGAGATTTATCCTTTTATATTGTGAAATTCTAAAATCAAAAAATTTCCATCTGTCTTGTACTGTTTTTATTGAAAACTGCATAATGTATCAAGTTAATTCAGATTAATGCATTTTTATTGAGAAATTTCAAAATCTGTCCAACTACCCTATGTCTTTTACTGGTTTTATTGACAAATGTTAAAATATATCATATTTACTTCAGATTTTACTTTTGTATGGTGAATTTGTAAAATCAGAAAGATTTTCCTCTGCCGTTTAATTTTATACTGACAAATGTTCAAATATGTAATATTTACATCAGATTTATACTTTTCTATTGAGTAATTGCAAAACAACAGAAATTTCCTTGTATTTTTAAAATTTGTATTGAAAAATGTTAAAATGTTTCATATTTACATTTGATTTATTTTTTGTTCTTGAGAACTTGTAAAATCAGACAAATTTTTGTTTATCCTTTACTTTTTTTATTGAACAATATTAAAATATTTCATATTTAATTCAGATATTTTTGGGGGAGTTGTAAAATCAGAATTATTTTCCTTTGAATTTTAATTTTTTATTGAAAAATGTTCGAATGTGTAATATTTACATGAGATCTATGATTTTTTTTAGAAATTGTAAAATCAGAACAATTCCCTTATGTCTTTTGCTGTTTTTATTGAAAAATGTTTAAATGTGTCATATTTACATGAAGTTTATGCTTTTTTATTGAGAAAGTGAAAAATTTTCCTCTGTCTTTTTCTGTTTTTATTGACAAATGTTAAAATATGCCCTATTTACTTCATATTTTGCTATTTTATTGAGAATTTGTAAAATCAGACATATTTCATGCTATCATTTAAAGATTTATTGAATAAATATAACATATCATATTTACATCAGTTTTATGCTTTTTTTGCTGTTTTTATTGACAAATGTTAAAAGGTTTGTTATTTTATTGAGAAATTGTAAAATCAGGCATATTGCTCCATGTCTTTAATGTTTTTTAAATATTAAAATGTGTCATATTTACATCAAATTTATGTTATTTATTGAGAAATTGCAGTATAAGACAAATTTACTTCTCTCTTTTAAATGTTTTTTTTTTTTTAATGTTAAAATGTGTCATATTTATAACAGATTTATACTTTGTTATTGAGAATTTGCCAAATCAGAAAATTTTTTTAAAATCTTTTACCATTTTCATTGAAAATTTTAAAATGTATCATTTTTACATCAGATTTCTGCTTTGTTATTGAGAAATTGCAAAATTAGACAAATTTCTTTAAATCTTTTACCGTTTTCATTGAAAATTTTAAAATGTGTAAGTTCACATGAGAAATTATTGAAAAATTGTAAAATCAGGCAATCCCTCTATATTTTAATGTTTTATTGAAAAATATTAAAATATACATCAGATTTATACCTTTTTTTATTGAAGAATTGTAAAATAAACCCAGTTTACCTCTATCTTTTACTGTTTTTATTGAAGATTTTAAAATATGTCATATTTATATAAGGTTTATGCTTTTTATTGAGAGATTGTCAAATCAGGCCAATTTTGCAGTGTCATTTACTGTTTTTAATGACAAATGTTCAAATGTGTCATATTTACGTCGGATTTATGATTTTTTTATTGTGAATTGTAAAATCTGACACATTTTCCTGTCTTTTACTGATTTTATACAAAAATGTTAAAATGTATCTGTCTATATTTCTGAGATTAGGTATTATGTACACTATATTATTCGGGCTACTGTTCTCAAGGAAGCATGGCACAGTGGATAAAGGCATTAGTTAGATCCAGTGACAGGACCCAAAGAGTGTGAGTTCAATACCTGGTTAAAATGGTGGAGGGGAATTAACAGGAGAAAACTGACATCCATTAGACATGGCACGTGGAACTAGAACAGTCTACCCCAAAGAGAGAAATAAAGAGTTCAATTCGACATTCCAACCAGCTAAAACATTGTGATAAATATGGCAACAAAGTTGAGGACAGTAATTCAAATAATGTATCATATTTAGTGCAAATTTTTCTTTTTTATTGAGAAGTTGTACAATCAGAATAATTTTTCTCTTCATTTTTATTTCTTTATTGAAAAAGTTAAAATGTGTAATATTTACATCTGTTTTATTCTTATTTATTGAGAAATTGTAAAAGCAAAGTTCCCTTTATCTTTTAAAGTTTTTTGGAAAATTTTTTAAATATGTCATATTTACATCAGATTTATAATTTATTATTGAGACAATGTAAAATCAGTCTTTTCCTCTTTCTTTTACTGTTTTTAATGCCAAATGTTAACATTTGTCATATTTACATAAGATTTATGCTTTTCTATTGAGAAACTGAATATCAGACATATTTCCATCTATCTTTTCAATTTTTTGTTGTAAAATGTTAAGATATATTATATTTACTTCAGATTTATGCTTTTGTGTTGAGAATGTATAAAATCACACAAATTTTCCTCGGTGTTTTACTGTTTTTGTTTAAAAAATGTTAAAATTTGTCATATTTACTTCACATTTTTCTTTTTTATTGAAAAAATTGTAAATTCAGTATAGTTTCCCTCTGAGTTTTAATTTTTTATTGAGAAATTTTAAAATGTTTAATATTTACATCAGGTTTATGCTTATTCATTGAAAAATTGTAAAATCAAACAAATTTCACTTTATCTTTTACTGTTTTATTGAAAATGTTAAAATGTGACATATTTACCTCAGAGTTATAGGTTTTTATTGATAAATTGTATAATTTTCCCTCTGTCTTTTACTGTTTTTATTGAAAAATGTAAAATCATTATAAATTTTGTCTTTTTTATTTTTTTATTGAAATATGTTAAAATGTATAATATTTACATCAGATTTATTCTTTTATATTCCACAATTTCAAAATCAGTCAAATTTCCCTGTATCTTTTAAATTTTATTGAAAAATGTTAAACTCTGTCAAATTTACATTAGATTTATGATTTTGTATTGAGAAATTGTAAAATCAGAATAATTTATCTTTTACTGTTTTTGTTGAAAAATTTGTTGAAAAATGTTACAATGCGCCATATGTGTTTCTGATTTTTCTTTTTTACTGAGAAATTGTAAAATTACAATAATCTTAATTTATTTTAAATGTGACATAATTATGCTTTAATATTAAGAAATTTTTAAATCAGCTAAACTACCCTTTATCTTTTCATGTTTTATACTGAAAAATATCACATACTTACATTTGATTTTTGCTTTTCTATTGCAAAATCAGACAAATTTTTCTCTACCTTTTAAAGTTTCATATTTACATCTGATTTTTGTGTCATATTTACATCTGATTAATCTTTGTTATTGAGAAATTCCTGTCTTATATTTTTTTATTGAAAAATGTTAAAATGTGTCATATTTAAACCCAATTTACGCTTTTTATTGAGCAATTTAAAATCAGTCAAATTTCCCTCAATCTTTTACTGTTTTTATTGAAAAATGTTAAAATGTGTCATATCTAAATCAGATTTTTCGCATTTTATTGAGAAATTGTAAAATCAGACAAATTTTCATTTGAATATTTATTGTTAAATTTTATTTTCATATTTTATTTAGATTTATCTTTTACTGTTTTTTTAAATGTTAAAATGTATCATATTTAAATCAGATTTATTCTTTTGTATTGTAAAATTGAACTAATTTCCCTCTTCATTTAGTCTTTGCTGAAAAATGTTAAAACATGGTATAATTATATCAGATTTTTATTTGTTACTAAGAAATCATAAAATAAAAAAAAACTTTCTCTGATTTTTAAGTATTTTATTGAAAAATGTTAAAATGTGTCCTATTTATATCAGATTTATGCATTCTTTATTGATAAATTGTAAAATTGGTCAAATTTCCCATTATCTCTTTCTGTTTATATTGAAAAATGTTAAAATATGTCATATTTACATCAGATTTATGCTTTTTTTGTTGACCAATTGTAAAATCAATCAAATTTCCCTCTATCTGTTATTGTTTGAAAATTTTGATGTGATGAGAGAAAAAGACTCTCACTTTGTTACTGGCCTGAAGACCCTACTGTCATTTGTTTTATGAGCTGTGATTGAACAGTTCAAATGTCAACCATCCCCTTTGAAGGGGAATGGAGGACTTCTACTGGACAGTACTAAGCATTTGGAAGAGGAGGTTGCTTTCTGTCTCCCTGCTGGGACAAACTCTCTCTCTCTCTCTGCCATCTCTCACCTGTCTCTGACTCCATCACTTGTCTCTGGTCTGATGAATTCACTATGCACATTTGTATTTATTGACATTCGCCCAAACTGGCACGAGGCAAAGCGCATAGGGGGATTTCAGTAAATCCCTTTTGTTGTCATCTATCTTCAAGATTGTGAGGAATTCCCTTCTTCCACTCTCTCATATTATTACCTCTCACTAAATCTTCTCAGCAGAAATACAAGCGGCTTTAAAGGCATCCCCTCCCCTTCTTGTATTTCATCTCAACGTTTGACCAGCAGAAATCAACTCCAAATTCATTGTTTACGAAAATGAAATTTTTGCATTTTCAGCTGCGTAGAACATATGTCAATCATCATTGACTTCTGGGTCATTTTCCATTGTTCAAACTCTTGGCACACCATTTCAAGGTGTTGCCTATATGTGAATTAAATTGTCAATCTTTCCCACAGATTCCATGTATTAACCCTTCTTGTCCAAAGTCTTTTCCTATGTTTTACCGCAGTAACAACAAATAGTATTACACCTTTATCTTTTAATGTTTTTATTAAAAAATATTAAAATATGTCATATTATTTACATTAGATTCAAGCTTTTATATTAAGAAATTGTAAAATCAGACAAATTTCCTGTTAGACATTTTGACGGTCGTCTTCGAGTATAGAATCCAGAGCTTAGCAGTGAATATTTCGGAGACAGTCGGAAAGCGTAGTTCAGGTTAGCAGTGGATATCGCAGCAAAGTAGCAGAGCGTAGTACTTCCTTCTGTCATCTTCATCTGACAAGTTGGCACTGGTCATTCGGGTAGGATAAACAAAAATGGCCGCCTTTATACATGACGGATAGAATGTTCTGCGGCTTCTGATTGGTTAACCTTCTATTGGTAGACTATAAAGGGAGTTAAGTCATTTTGACTGACTCGCTAGTTACATATATATACACAAAAACTGTAACACCCCCTTATTTTGGGTATATTATGGAATCTTCCTTCAAAATATTAGTAAAGTTAATATTAATATGTAACAAATACTTTAGTATTCCAAATTTTTTTTCATTTTTTTTTTTATTTATTTATTTTATTTTATTTTATTTTTTTATTTATTTATTTTTTTTTTTTTTAAAGAAAATTAATATCCACAAAAATTAGTCATACACACTTTGTCCACAGTTAAGTACTTCGGGTTAATAAACATGAACAACAATATTATAAGTTTGGGTTGTGATCACAACAAAAAAGTGGAAAGAATTGTTACTTTACCCATAGCTGGGACCCATTAAAACAGTTACTATCACTGAGGGTCAGAGTGATCCTGAGGGTCATTAGAAGAGGATTGGGCTAAAAGTAGGACTATTTACATTTATACCCCGAAACTAAGGACTCACATTCATACCAAAAACTGAACTGACGTTTCTTAAGACAATAACTAATGGATGCAGTTTTACGTCTTGCCCAGGACTAATAAGGACCTTATAGGTCAGTACCAAATATGGCAGAAGTGAAAGCCCTTAATTTGAATTTCGTAATTGGTTTTGTAAATAAATCCGCCATATTATTTCCCGATTGAACATATTCAATTTGTACTGTTTTCTTTTGTACTTGGTCCCTAACAAATTGATATTTGATATCGATATGCTTTGATCTTTGATCTATTATTGGATTTCTGGCCAAAGCAATACTGGCCAGATTATCGCAGTAAATAACTATTAGCTCAGTTATTACCAGTGTTGTAATTGTTTTTATTAATCATTTAAGAAAAATAGCCTCTTGTGTTGCTTTTGACAATGCAATATATTCAGCTTCACAAGTAGAAAGTGAAATCATTCCCTGTTTCTTCGATTTCCAGCTGATTATTGGGTTACCGTCTGCTAGCTTAAAGCAATAGCCTGTTATACTCTTACGATCTGGTGCGTTGGCCCAATCAGCATCACAAAATCCTTCCAATTTTAATGGTTTATCTGCTTGTCGAAATACTAGGCACTGACTCTTAGTTCCCTTTAGATAACGTAATATTTGTTTATCTCTTGTTAAATGCACAGTCCCCGGTTTATTTAAGTGTGGGGACAACTTAGTAATCGTATAGCAGATATCTGGCCTAGTTGATGTCATCACGTAAATAAGACTTCCGACCAATGTTCTGTATTCTTTCTCACACGCCGCTATACCATCTTCCTTATTCATAATTGTGTTTAAATCCATTTCACATGGAGTAGTTCTTGTTTTACAATTTTGCATGCTGAATTTAGATAAGAGCCTTTCGATGTATCTAGATTGATTCATTGTAATAGTGTTGCCTTTAAATTCGAACTGTATACCTAGAAACCATGATAGTTGGCCCAAATCGGTCATTTTAAACCTTATTTCTAGGGAATTTTTGATTTTTAATAGAGTGGCCTCACACTTTGAGGCAATTAACATATCGTCGACCTAAATAACCAGAATTACTAATATTTCATTATTAAATGTTCTCGTGTATAGACATGGGTCAACTTGGGAGGATTGAAATTGCTGTTCAATTAAGTAAGAATGGATTAATTTATTCCATGTTCTTCCGCTCTGTTTGAGTCCGTATAGTGACTTTTTACGTTTCCATACATAATTATCACCTTCTTCAAACCCTTCTGGCGGTTATATGTATATTTCATAATCGATGGCAGCATTCAAATAAGCTGCTTTCACATCCATATGGCGTATATCCATATCATAATGTGCGGCCATTTGCATCAAAATTCTAATTGTTGTCATGTTTGTTGTTGGACTGAATGTTTCTACATAATCTTCCCCGTATATCTGCGAAAATTCTTTAGCTACAAAACGAGCCTTGTAGACTAGCGATCCATCCCCAGTACGCTTTACAGTATAAACCCAACGGCTGCCGATATTTTTATCATCCGGGGCCTTTTTAAATTCAAACGTGTCATTTGATACTAAAGATTTAATTTCTTTTTGCATGACAGGTATCCACCGTCTGTAATTAACGGAATGTATGGCCTCTTGATAGTTCTTTGAGATACATTGTACCGAATAACAACAATCAATGTCGCAAGTATTACATTGATCCATTCCAAAATAATCAAGCTTTCTTCTGGTTCTTGTCGGATAACGCGGAATTTCCCCCCCCCCTCATCAGTTGTATGTTCTTTTAACTCAAGTTTTGTGTCCGATTTTTCCTCGTCTACATCATCTGGTATAATACCTTCCTCTGATTGTGGATTTTGAACGGGTTTTCTACTTATAGGCCCATAATTAGGCCATACTAGTTCCTCGCAGTTAATATTCTTTTCGAGTTCCTCCCCTCGCTCAAAGGAATCTGTAAATCTGACGCATCTAATCTTCCTTATCGTTTTAGTTTGTGGAAAATGAATCATATAGGCTGGACTTGTCTTATCATACCCAATAAATATGCCCCTTTCACTTTTTGGATCTAGTTTCGCCCTGTGGTCGACATATGTATAGCAAATTGTACCAAAAATATGCATATCACTCACATTGGGCTTGAAGTTCGTATAAGCTTCGTAAGGAGTTTTTTTAATGTTACTCTTATAGCAACGGTTTCTTATATATACCGCTGTATTTAATGCATAAACCCACAGATTTTTGGGTAACTTAGATTCTATTAGCAAACATCTAGCCATTTCAAAAGTGTCCTCCAACTGCGTTCAACAACTCCGTTTTGGTGTGGAGAGTCAGAACAAGTTTTCGCATGTTTAATGCCTTCATTTATTAGGAGGTTTTCGTAAGCATCAGAAGTAAATTCTCCACCATTATCTGTCCGAATTATTTTTACTTTTCCACACGGAGATATCGGATAAATGGATTTTTGTTGCTTGCAGGGTATCGGATTTATTTTTCAGAAAATATATCATAATAAGTCCTGAATATTCGTCAACAAAGTTTAATACATATGAATAGGTGTCTATACCCATTGGGGAAATTGGACCCGCTAAGTCGCAATAAACTCTGAACAAGATATCTGTTGCTTTTGGGATCCGACCCCGCTTTCTATATTTCGTCATTTTCCCTTTAATACACGTGTCACAATATTGTAAGCCCTTTGGAAGTGTAATTTTCATTCCAGTGACGTGTTCTTGTAATCTTTTAACATCCGAATTATTACAGTGGCCTAATATTTTATGCCAAGTTCTTAATCGTGCGTGGCTGTCTTCGCAGACTTAATACTTTTCAAATAATACAAACGTCCATTTTGCTGTATATTAAATTCAGTTCCGTCTGGATATATTAACTTTGAATTGTCTCGGGGAAAATTGATTTTAACGCCAGTTTTAATTGCAGATTGAACTGAAAAAATATTTTGCTTAAATTTAGGAATATATAAAGCCTTTTTTAATAAACATTTACAAATATTTCCTTTAGTATTTCGTAGATAAATACAGGCATCGCCTCTTTTTAAAACTAAATTATTAGCTCTGGTGCCGTCAGCTAACTCGATAAATGTGATCCGAGGAGATCCGATTCTGGAGGAAATCCGATTCTGGAGGGGATTGTTAGGGGCCCGTTCCCTGGCCTTACCATCAGTCCCTCCATCCCGAGGGTTGAGCGCCATCGTAAACCCCGGGATCAATCGGTTTTCCTTCGCGAGTGTCGGTCGGCCTTGAGGGCCGTTCCCCGGTCCAGTGACCTTTCTCGGCCTAGGAAGGTCTTCTATCGTGGATTAGTGGAGGGGCCCGCGAAGAATCCCCTACGAGATACGCTCGGCTTGTCGGAGGAGGAGTATCTCTCCTAATGGTCTTGTGCGCCAGCGGCGGATTACCTCAGTAACCCTGAGTTTTCGCTTACCTGGCGATTGGCTCGGAATCGGCTGCCTCTCAATGACAAGGCTTTCATATGGGGTTTGGCGGATTTGCCAGACTATGAACGGTGCGGCCTTGGTTTAAAAGAAACGGCTTCGCACGCCTTCTACCATTGCCCCCAGGTCCGCCCCTTATGGGACCATGTCGGCGACCTGACGGCTCGTCTCGCTCCTGAACAGCTTGTGTCCATTGATCGCGCATACGCGTGTGACAATGTGTCGCCCCCGTATTCCGTGGTGAAACGGATGGTGTTCCTGACGCTGCTTGCCACGGCTCGAATGGTGATTTGGAGGACGCGAAAGGAGGAAGTCTTGCGGGGCAACCGTCTTTCTTATCAGCATCTAATCCGATTCTTTGAGCATCAGCTCAAGATGAAGATTAGATCTGATAGAAAACGATTGCATTCGACAGTCTTTAGCGAAAGGTGGGTAAAAGAGGCGAGCTTGGTTCGTGTGAATGCGGCTAGCCTTGATTTTCTCTTCTAGGTCAACCTATTGCACATCGGGGTGGCTTCCTGTGGAACCCTCTCCTTGGTTAGGTTAGACAAGCTTCAGTGTACCTAGTTAATGTGAGTAAGTGTTGTTCCTGGCCTGTATTCCGGCCGCTTCTTTGGTTATGATCCAAGTCGAGATTCCCAAACTCCCCAGTTTGTTTTGGCCCCTTTTTTCATCTCGACTGGGTCAGTTTTATATTTTTCCCATTCCCGCATAATATTTTATCCTTTTCCCACTCCCTTGGCGAGAGCGCCTCTTGATTTTGTCCCCTGGGCGGAATACAGCGGCCTCTCTGTTTTGAGGGTTGGACGGTCCCTGCTAACATCAATTATGTTTAGTTTGTACGTTCTGTTTATTTTAGTTTATTATTGGGTTCATCTCCCTCCCCTCTCATTTTATCATTATTAGAATTTTAAATTACATATATATCATCATTATATTTTTATGGTGTGGGGCGCGTTTTATAGGTCCCCCTTGTGAGAATGTGGTATTATGGTAGTTGGAGGATTGATTGATGATGGACGAGTTCTTGTGGTGAATGGGTAAATTGTAATGTATGAATGGGTCGTGAATCTGATTAGCTAGGTATAGGATAGTTTGGACCAGCCTCTACCCCTCCCCTTTTTGGCCTTGTGCCACAATTTGTACCTTTTGTACGAATAAATCCTCTAGTTACATATATAGATACACAAAAAACTGTAACATTTCCCTCTGTCACACAAATTTTACTCTGACCTTTTCTGTTTTTATTGAAATGTGTTAAAACATGTCTTATTTACATCAGATTTATGTTTTTTTATTGAGAAATTGAAAAGTCAAACAAATTTTCCTCTGTCCTTTTCTGTTCTTATTGAAAAATGATATTATGTGTGATACTTACTTTTGTGGATTCCGGGATGAAATCCGGTACCAATAAATAACAACGCCAAGAATGAATATAGGAAAATAAATTTATTAACGTAATAATACAAACTGGTAATGCAGGTTAGTAGTTCCAGGTTAGTAGCAAAATATCTATACAGTCTTTGGTATTGAAGTATCACTGTATGACTTCTTACTGAGTCTACGTGCTCGCTCACTGTGACTCTTGCTGGCTACGTTCGTTCTGTCTGTCTGTTACCTACAACCTTTCACTCTTCCTCTTCGGTCTTGCTCTCGGCTCTTCACGTAGCAGTAGTATATGTATATACTGGGTAGGTCCATTTGTGTAAAAAGGGGAAGACCCCTCAACACTTACATCAGATTTATGCTCTTTTATTGAGACCAAGTTTTGCCCTGTCTTTTTCTCTTTTGATTGAATTATATTGAAAGGTGTAATATTTACATCAGATTCGTGGTTTTTTATTGAGAAACTGTAATTTCAGACAAATTCCCCTCTCTCATTTACTGTTTTTATTTAAAAATATTAAAATGTGTCATGTTTGCATGAAATTTATTATTTCATTGAGACATTTTAAAATCATAACTATTTCCCCCCTCTCCTTTACTGCTTTTATCAAAAAAATGTGAAAATGAATCTTATTTACATTAAAATCAGACAAATTTTCCTTTGGCCTCTTCTGTTTTTATTGAAAAATGTTAAAACTTGTTAAATTGACATCAGAAATTCTAATATCAGACAAATTTTCTTCTGTCTTTCACTGTTTATACCCCAAATTTTAAAATATGTTATATTTATTTACATCAGATTTATGCTTTTTTATCAAAAAATTGCAAAATCAGACAAATTTTCCTGTCTTTTTCTTTTTATTGAAAAATTTTAAAATCTGTCTTATTTACACCAGATTTATTCATTTCAGATATTTTCCTTTGACTTTTACTGTTATTCTTGAAAAATTTAAAATGTATTATACTTATATCTGATTTACACTTTTTACTGTGAATTTGAACATCAACCAAATTTTCCTTTATCTTTTTCTCTTTTTATTGAAAATGTTAAAAAACTTTTATAGTAACATCAGGTTTATTCAAAAACTTTGAATTCAGACAAATTTCAAATTGTCTTTTTCTGTTTTTATTGAAATAATTTAAAACATTTCATATTTACATCAGATTTATGCCCCTTTTTTCAGGAATTTCAGATATATTTTACTCTTCTTTGTCTTTTTATTAACAAATTTTAATCTGTCATATTTAAATCATATTATGCATAAATTCAAAACTCATTTGTATTTTCATATGTCTTATTCTGTTCTTATTTAAAAATTTCAGAATCTGTCAAATGTAAATAAGATTTGTTTTTATTGAGAAATACTAAAATCAGAAAAAATTTAAAATCTGTCTTATTTACATCAGATTTATTCATTTCATATTTACACCAGATTTATGCTTTTTGTTTGAGAAATTATAAAATCACACATATTTTTATTTGTGGATTTTTCCTTTTATTAAGAAATTTTAAAATCTGTCCTATTTACATCAGATTTATTTTTGTTTATTTGAGAAATTTTAAAATCATATATTTTCTTCTGTCTGTAGTTTTCCTGTACCCTTTATCCTTTTCAATGAGAGATTTTCAAATCTATTCTATTTACAATAGATGCTTTTTCATGCTTTCATTTATGCTTTTCATAGAGAAATTGTAAAATAATTTATCTTTTACTATTTTTATTGAAAATTGTTAAATTGTGTCATATTTACATCAGAGTAAAATCAGACCAATTTCCCAATGTCTTTTATTTCACTTTTTGTTGAAAAATTGTAACGTCTCTTCCTATTTTTATTAGATTTGTACTTTTTTATTAAATAATTGTAAAATCTGTCATATTTACTGTAATAGGAGTGACAGTTACTTACCAGGAGCAAAGCGAATTCGTTGCCTCGCGTGTCGAACCATTCTCTGAGAGTCGGTCGCGCGTGCGCCTACTGCCATTTTTATGCAGCAGACTTATTTGCATAAGAGAACCACGCTACCGATTAAAAACCCGGCGAGTGGACGTGGGAGGCCACTGCTTTTCTAGGCTTCGGCGAGACTAGACGGATTGCAGACAGAAAGCGACTTCTGGACATACGACATTTACATTAGATTTAAACTTTTTTATTGAGAAATTACAAAATCATAGATATTTCCATCTATAGTTTTCTCTTTTAATGAGAAATTTTAAAATCTGATGTATTTATATCAGTTTTATGCTTTTGTTATTGAAGAATTGTAAAACTAGACTTATTTTACTTATTCTTTTTCTTTTTAAATGAGATACTTTAAAATCTGTCAGATTTATACTTTTTTATCGAGAAATTGAAAAATAAGACATGTTTTCCTCTCTTTTTATTTTTTATTGGGTAATTGTAAAATCTTTCATATTTACATCAGATTTATGCTTTTTCTTGAGAAATTGTAAAATCGGATATATTTTCATCTGTCTTTTATGTTTTATTGAGAAATTTTAAAATCCGTCCCATTTACATAGAATTTATGCCTTTTTATTGAAAAATTGTAAAATCAAACATTTTTTTCCTATGTATTTTTCCTTTTGTTATTGAGAAATATTAAAATATGTCATATTTACATCAGGTTTATGTTTTTTATTGAGAAATTGCAAAATCAGACATATTTTAATTACTTTTTTTATTTTGAGGAAATTAAAACCTATCCATATTACCATCTGTTTTTTCTTCTTTATTGAGAATTTTCAGAATCAGGTCTATTTTCTTTCTTATTTATTGAGAAATTGTAAAAATCAAAATATTTTTACAGCCTTCTTTTTTATTGAGGAATTGTATGACCATTCTTTTTTCTATGTATTTTTCTTTGTTATAAGAATGGTCATACAATTTCATCAGATTTATTCTTTTTTATTGAGAAAAATTGTACAAGTTTTCATCTGTCTTTTCCTTTTCCATTGAGAAATTGTAAGATTTGACATAATTTTTTATTGAGGAATTGTAAAATCAGTCATACAACAACCTTTCTTCTTCAATCTCTATAGTGACACTGTTCTTCTCTTATAAATCGGGGTTCAAAGTTCTTTTGAATCAGGAAATCTGATAGCTGCGTATGTGGATTTCAGGAGCACCCGATGTGGGTTTCTTAGCTCTCATATCTATGCACTTCAGACCAAAACTTGCGTATGCTGAATTGTTCTTGTAATTTATTTATTCTTCAATTTCCACATTGATCCTAATCAGGGTTCTTTGTTCCATATTTCTGCTTTCTCCTTCGACTTTCCAAATTTAGACAATTATACATTTTCTCGGGGGTAGTTACAGAGATTGCTCCTCCCCTAACTCGAACCTGCTGCCTTTCACATCTCACTCCACACGAACAGCACCAAATCCTCCCTCTTCCTCCTCCTTTCTCAGAATTCCACCTCAGCTTACCTTTTTAAATTGTGTGGGTGATTGGGTGTAATTTATTCTAATAATTAATTTTAACTCTCTTGTTTCCTCAAGATAAACATAAAATTACTTCTCCATTCTTGGATTTATTTATGTTCAGCAAAAACATAAATCATATCACCTCATGGCCCCAGTGTCACAATTAAAAATATCAAAATATATTTCTATTGTTTTCAACTTTTCGTTGAAAAATATCAAAATCAGGACTATTTTCATTTGTTTTTTTAATAGAAAAAATCAAAATAAGCAATACTTCCATTTGTTTTCTACATATTCAATTAAAAATTAACAAAATCTGCAATATTTCCATTTCATTTCTAACTTTCCAATTGAAAACTATAAAAATAAACTATATTTCCATTTGATTTCTACCTATTCAATAGAAAAATATCAAAATCTGCAATATTTCTACATATTTTCGTACTTTTCAATTAAAAATTATAAAAATGAGCTAAATGTTCATGTTTTGTACCTTTTTAATAGAATATTTCAAAATCTGCAATATTTCAATTTATTTTCTAACTTTTCAATTAAAGACTATAAAAATGAGCGATATTTACATCAGATTTATACATTTTCAATTGAAAAATATCAAAATCTGCAATATTTCCATTTCTTTTATACATTTTAATTAAAATGTTCAATATCTGCTAATTGTTCCCTATTTACATTATTCAGACTAACAATAGTCTGAATCTTTGTTGCCATATTTATCACAATCCATCGGCCATTGTATGCTCTGGCCTTCTTCAGGTGTTTGGAATGTCAAACTGAACCCTGCGGTAGACTTTTCTAGTTCCACGTGCCATGTCTAATGGATGTCAGTTATCAGTTATCTCTTGTTAATTTCCCTCTCCACCGCCTTAACCAGGTATTGAATTCACACTCTTTGGGTCCTGTCACTGGATCTAACTAGCGCCTTTATCCACTGTACATCTATGTATGAATTTCTGGGTATTATAAACCTAATGTCTTCAGCACAATTTTTTACCAGTGCTCATAGTGCAATTTTTGCTGTTATTATTGCATTATTGCATGTTTTTTTTATTTCAATTTTTGTTGGTATTACGTTTCTCTGGAACTCCTTATTACTGATACATATATTGTATTCATTTCTATGTTAGTGAGCTCAGGAGATTTTTGTGGCCTAGCATATGTGCTGATTCCTTAAGTTTGCGAATTTTCCAATGATGTTCTTTGTCTTTGTGATTTCAATCTGATCCCACAGAGGGCAGTGATCTCCCTTTTCTCGCCATATGTGGTCAGCCATGTCTGATTTTTCCACTTCCTCTCGTGTTACAGCTTTCTAGTGTTCTTGAAGCCTTACCTTAAGGGGGCGGCATGTCTCCCTTTTATATTTATTTCCGCTGCTGCACGAGATGGCGTACACACAGTCTTTAATCATGTTCTCCTCTGGGGGGGGTCTTACTCAGGAGAGATATCTGCGAAGTGTCGTCAAGCTTTTGAAGGTTGTCCTGATGTTATATGGACCGCAGATCCTTTGTATTTTCTCTGATAACCCCTTCACATAAGGCAGGCAGACTGTTTTCTGAGTGTTGTTGTCCTCTTGTACCCGCCTGTCCCAGTTTATTGGGGCTGCTGCCATGTACACAGGGTAGTTGTTACGTTGTAGGGTACTACTTATACTGACCAATTCTTTATCTAATGTCTCTGGGTCGCCACTTATGAATTTTGCTCGGTGTTGTAAGCAGTGAACAATCCCTTTCTTTACGCTGTATGGATGGTGAGAGGTGAAATTGAGGTACTGTCCGGTGAATGTCAGTTTACGGTATACGGATGTCTTGAACCCATGTTCTGTTCGAGATATTAGAACAGCCAGGAATGGGGGGGGGGTGTTATTACTCTCTTTCTCCGTAGTGAACTGTATCGAAGGTCTTATTGAGTTCACATAGTCCAGTAGAACCTGAACATCTTCCTGGTGTGGCCAGAGGATGAAGGTGTCATCTACGTACCTTAACCATAGAATTGGCTTTAGAGATATAGATTCTAATGCCATTTCCTCAAAGTATTCCATGTATATATTCGCCATGTGTACCTTGATGAAAAAACTCACCACGTACAAGCTTACCATCTGGTTGGATAGGATGGGAGCATATTTGATTATTTCCACGAAGTTTCGGACATATGGAGGTGACTTTCGGTCAATTATATCTACAAGGAAGAGGATGGCACACAGAGCCTTGGCAACTAACAATCGGCCTGAGCGGAATACCGTCTTTGTGAATCTTATGGAGACCGTATATGTGAGGTAGCTTGGTGTAACGCTGCGACAACTGCCTATACGTCTTAAGTGCGAAGTGATCCTTGTTCTTGATTAGGATCTGTGACAGTTTACGTTCTGTTTTCATTGTAGGATCCTTTTTTACTTTGCTGTAGCTACCATTACTAATGAGATCTTCCTGCTTTCTTGTATAATCTGATTTTTCCATCACTACAGTTCCATTGCCTTTGTCAGCCGGTAGTATGATGATGCTTTCGTTGCTCTGTAGGGATCCGATCGCCAGCCTCTCCAGTTTCGTGATGTTTGGCTTGGGCAGCTTGGCCTTCTCCAAGATCTGTCTCACCTTCCACCTCAGTTCATCCGCCCGAGCCTGAGGGATGTTCAAGGCCACCTCGATTCCGGAACTCGCCTGATGGTTGTGGCGAAGTTGAGACCCTTACTTAATATTGACTCCTCAGAGGCATTCAGCTGATATTGTCTGATGTTGATTACTGCTTTTACTGGTGGGAGATGGACCTTGTGCGTCACCTTCTGATCTTTCAAACGTTATTATAAATATGGCAACAAAGATGAGGACAATAGTCTGAATAATGTAAATAGGGTACATAATACCTCATCTCAGAAATATAGACAAATGCCAATTGTTGTCTAATTTTTCATATGAAAACTATAAAAATATTAAAATCTGCAATATATGCTTTAGTTTAGTACCAATTTAATTATAAAATATCAGAATCAGCTAAAACTATAATGAAAACTATAAAAATGAGCTATATTTCCATTTCATTTCATGTGTAAAATATTAAAATCTGCAATATATGCTTTAGTTTAGTACCAATTTAATTATAAAATATCAGAATCAGCTAAAACTATAATGAAAACTATAAAAATGAGCTATATTTCCATTTCATTTCATGTGTAAAATATTAAAATCTGCAATATATGCTTTAGTTTAGTACCAATTTAATTATAAAATATCAGAATCAGCTAAAACTATAATGAAAACTATAAAAATGAGCTATATTTCCATTTCATTTCATGTGTAAAATATTAAAATCTGCAATATAACAAAGTTTAGTACCAATTTAATTTAAAATATCAGAATCAGCTAAAACTATAATGAAAACTATAAAAATGAGCTATATTTCCATTTATTTTCTAACTTTTCAATTGAAAAACAACAAAATATATATACATTTGTTATCTAAATTTTCAATTGAAAACTATAAAAATGAGAATATATTTCAATTTTTCTACATCTTTAATTGAATACTATAAATATAAGCTATATTTCCATTTGTTTTCTACCTATTAAATAGAAAAATATCAAAATGTGCAATATGTCTTTTTGTTTTCTAACTTTTCAATTGAGTACTATAAAAATGAGAATATATTTCCATTTGTTTTAATTAAAAAATATCAAAATGTATTTCCATTTGTTTCTACCTTTTCACCTGAAAAAATAAAAATCTGCAACATTTCCATTAGTCTT
The DNA here is from genome assembly GCA_903632075.3 of Acanthosepion pharaonis. NCBI lineage: Eukaryota > Metazoa > Mollusca > Cephalopoda > Sepiida > Sepiidae > Acanthosepion > Acanthosepion pharaonis. The sequence continues at coordinate 2,758,048 of CAHIKZ030002611.1, forward strand.
CTACCATTTCATTTGAAATATATAAAAATCATTTCCATTTGATTTCAACCTTTTCTATTAAGAAATATCAAAATCCACAATTTTTTATTTGTTTTCGAAATGTTCAATTGAAAAATATCTATTCTGCAACATTTTATTTTGTTTTCTACATTTTGAATTGAAAATATCAAAATCTGATGTATTTCCATTTGATTTCAACCTTTTTAATAGAAAATTATCAAAATCTGCAATACTTTCATTTAGTTTCAAACTTTTCAATTGAAAAATATCAAAATATGTAACATTTCTATCTGCTTTCTACCTTTTCTCTTGAAAAATATAAAAATATGCATCATTTCCATTTCTTTTCTACCTTTTGACAAATATTAAAATCTGCTATATATCCATTTGTCTTCTATCTTTTCTATTGAAAAATATGTTGTGACATTGGGATCTTGAGGGGGGGATCAAGCAAAAAATGAAAGTAAGAAGGATAGGAACGATTCTTCTAACTAGGCGTCAATTGTTGAAATTTGAAGGAAGATGGAGTAAAATTTTGAGAAGAAAATTAAAAAAAACAAAAAACAAATGCATTAAAAAAAAAATCATAAATGAACTCCTAATCAGCTTCAGGAGAATCAAACCAAAATTTAAATAGACACAATTCAGCAAGACTGAACAACTTTCATCTTTGGAACCATATACCTTAAAGTCATTGATACATTAACCTTTTTTTTTGACTTTCACAAGATATATAGCTACTGATTTAGTTTTTCACCAGGTGAATATAAAAATCACGATGGGCCACAAATATCTAAACTAAAAGATGAAGATCACATTAATTCATTTGTTATAATCTTATTTTATTCTTCTTTATTGTATCATTAGAGGTCATTTAAACAAATCTATTTCATATTAGTTTTCATGAATAAGTAATTTAATTATGGTAGCTACTGCAATATCCGCCATTATTAGATTGTATAATTGTGTCTCTAGAGAAGTAACTGGTTTCCCCATTCAATTTAGAAAGTAGAAACACATTTCCTCTCCGTTGTCAGTAATGACAAAATTCCTATTCAAATTTTTAATAGAGTAAAAAATATTTCTATTCAGGTTATTCTTTTTTTAATTCACGTAATATTTACATTTAACATCTATATTGGTTGTTTTACATGCTTTTTTGTGGTGGACTTTCCTCAATATCATTCATATCTCTCATGTAGTACTTATTATTATAGCAAAATTATCATTGACTAAAAATATGTAAGCGAATATTCCATTATTTCAAATTAAATTCTTTACTTTTATTCTATTTACATTCTTATTTATTCTACACTCAGATACAGAGTTATTAGTTTTATGATTTTTTGTTTTTATTTATAACATACAGCTAATTAATAGGGTTATATATGATTTGTTACCCACAGACGGGAAGAACTTGACTAACAAATTGTATTTGTTACTAGTTGAAGAAAAACAATGTATGTGAATGTCATGCAAAATTTATTTGTCTTTCAACTGAAATTCTTTTTTTCCAAAGAAGGGCAAATCGGATATTTTTCTGCAAATCTCTTGTAGAATGTTTGCAATTTTTGATAAGAAAGATTGTGGTTTTGCGACTTCGTTCTTACATGCAAAGTGCATGTACATTTCATTATAGTCTTTTGTCTTTGTTGTGTGTCATCATTATTTCTATAGATATGTATTTTTATTCCTTATAGTTCGAGTAAGAATTTATGCCTGTGGAATAACAATGGTCTCAACAGTACGTAGTGAGGGTCACTAGTTTGTTAATTTTGTTTTGTTCTTAAATAATTTTTCAGTGGGATGCACTTCTTGAATTCTTCAAAAAATATAAACTCAAGAAAGGAAGGAATGATAAGCCTTGTAAGATATGATATCTACTATATAAAATCGATAGTGACCCATGTCTGTGCAATAAGCACATTTCCTCTCCTTTTATTTAAAAGTTCTAATTTATTGTTTGTGAAAAGATTTCAACAATCTCTTATGCGGAAATGGCACAAGAAAATAATTTTTGTTTATACTGGTCCTTATTTGACAAATGTTTCGCAGTTAAGGATTTTATCAGCATCCAAATGTTCCATTACACGTTCGTATGGATCACTAGACGTTATCATAGCTCTTTGTTACTCTGTCCACGCAACCAGGAGCGAATGCTATGTGCTATGACCTTGACCTTTTCTTCATTACGTTGCCACACTCCCTTCAATTTAAGTTCATTTAGTTTTATAATAAGCCTGATGCTTTTGTAGTTCTTTCAGTGTTACGAAATCAGCCGGAATACACTTTCAGTTTATTCTTCTTGAGATTTTTAGTACTTCGAAAACCAGCTAACTTCCTTTTCATATAACCCAGCGACTTCTTCAGCCCTTATCTGATCTGCGTTAATGGACCTGCTCCCAACAGCCCCGAATTCCAGCTACACGTTAGTCCCTACTTCCGGTATCGACCTAACTCACTTGGTTAATGGACCTACTTACAACAGCCCTGAACTTCCGACTACACTATGGTCCCGGCTTTCCTGTCAACCTAAGGCACCTGGTTTAGGAAATTGCTTCATGCATATCGTCCAGACTTCAAATAGCCTATTCTGTACACTTCGGTTAAAATACTATGGAATGTTCACCATTGTACTTGACCAGCAGCTACACAATGCCGCACCACATATTGGATTTGAATAGCAACTACGCAACGCCAGAACCGGACATTCAAATGGAACTTTCTTTTTTTGGCTATATCATCCAGCCTTTAAATAACGTATTCCGTACACTTAGGTTTTAATACTACGGAAGGTTCACCATTGGACTTGATCAGTAACTATGCAACGCCAGAAAGTGACGCTGGTGAGGTGCGTGGATGTGCCGATGTGTTAAACTGAACTGCTCCTGGTTGACGAGCTGTAATGTCTCTGTTGGATTTTGTTTGGATGGAAGATCAAACGAAAACCCCAATAACCAGCCTGTGAGTTGGTGTGAAAAGATAACAAAATTGTTGATATGTTAGTTTGTTCTTCTTTAGTTGCCATTGGTAAGGGAAGTGATTTGGCGTAAGGATGTTGTTGGTAAAGCCTGGAGTTGACGGATTTGTTGGGTCAGTAGACCGAGGTGGAGACGTCGCGAGAAGCCTTGGATATGAAGCTGCGAATCTGTGGATGCGTAAGGAGGATGATTTGAATGAGTCTTGATAAGGCCTGGAATTAATATGTTTGGCGGGTCAGTTGAACTAGGTTTCAGTGGTGACGAGATATATCTGGAATGGATTAGTGAAGCTGCGAATCTGATTTTGCCAATACAGAGGGTGCGAGCAGTCTCTGTAGGTATTGTGTGGATGTTTGGAGGAGGGTGGGTCTCGAGCGAATATGTGTGTCGGGTCAGTTGACCGAATCACGGTTGTTTCATCAAAAACAAAGGAAGTCATTTTTGTTTGGTTAAAACCAGCATGGTTAGAGAGATAGAAAGAGATTTTAGGTAGTTAAGTTTTTACACGTCATACACAATAGACGTGGTTATTTTGTTACTTGCTCCACAGTGGGGGTTATAGAACGACCCCACTGGCTAGTTAAAAATTTACGCGTCGACGTGTGTTAATAAAATAGATGAGTTTTCAAATTCCCTTCGTTGATGTCTCATTCATCTCTGGACACCAAAAACATTTCGACACCCGGCCAGGAGAAGACGAGCGAAAGAGGCATTATTATTATTATTATGGACTTGATCCCGTCAACCAAAAAACCTCTTCAAAACGAATGTTCGGTGCACGTATTGGTTGATCTAAGTCATCGTGGTGGGTTGATTGGCATGGTTTTCTAGGGAACGGGGCCGCGGTGAAGAATGCAAAGGGAATGCTTGTAGAGAATCGGGTATACCGAGGTGATGGCGGTGGGTTGCCGAAGTGACGAGGTGGTGTCGAATTGGCGTGGCTGGTAGGCCTATTCTATGGAACGGAGCCATGGTGACGACTGCAAAGGGAATGTCTTTAGCGAGTCAGATATAACGTGCAGCGGAGTGCGTGTCGGCCGGTGGCCTCCCGGCCCATAACTGCTCTTGGTCGTTATTGGAGATCTACTTTTAAGCAGATATGGCAGTCCCCAGGGGCGTCTCGTTTTCCGGCGGGAACGGTCGTGATTGGTCAGTGTCGATTTCATTGCGGGTCTTGCTTCGGTAACCGGACGTGATGCGCGGTGCCTATGCGGATGGAGCTACTTTTTTTTTTATTTTGCTCTATGCCTTTGTGGCGTTCACATCCAGCCAGCATGCAAAATGAATCAGAAAGTGATCTAATTGAAACAGAGTATAACAAAGGTATGTCTGCACCCTTAGTGTCCGATCCAGAAAACATTAGATTTTATGATTTTGAACAATAAAAACTGGATCAAAAATGAAAAAAAAATTGATAGGTTAAAAATCGAAAATGAGACTTTTTAAAAAAAAGGAAATTTTTCAGTTGACAAATGAGAAAAATACAAATGAGTGAAGAAGAAAAAATGCGAACCAACAATGCAATGTATATCATTTAACAATTAATGAAGAAATAAACGTGAATTGCTTTTCATTTTTTTATAAAAATGCCTGTGGACAAGAAAATTTAAATAAACAGATAGCAACGAGTAACTGTATATAATGTATTATAAATTTAGAAAAAAATTAATTTCTTTCATTTGCTCTCGCTACATAAATTTACTAAAATAGGTTGAGAGCAACTCTTCTCATGAACCAAACATTCTTTTAATTTTAGATTTTAGGCGAGACCATACACACTCAATATTTTGAGTGTGCGTCTCTTTGTGTGAACAAAATTTTCCTTGTTTATAATTACGAAATATCTTTAATTTTTATCGGGTATCTGGTGATATGGCAAGACAACCATTTGAACTTTCCTGGTAAAATGTATTCTTCAATTGCTAGAAGCAGTGTTGACGTCTTATCTGCAATTGATTGAGCAAAACACCCCCCGAGTCTCTTTCAACCCCACTGTCCTTGATGTACCCTTCCTCCGTTATATTTCTTCCTTCCAAAATATCTGCTTCAACAACCATGTCGCTTTCACCAAGTTTAACTGGATTTCGTTCATTGCTTTCCATCATGCAGTTCCTTATCAATACAACGCTGGTCTTACCTATTGCAATTCCAGCTTCAGTAGCTGTACATTGCTGAAGCATACTTTTGCTCCAGGAGGGGGTGAAGGTATTAAAAAATAATAGTTTGTCAAGGGAAAACAGTCCTTTTGACACACCGTTTTTGTTTTTTGTTTTTGTTTGTTTTGTTTTTTGCGGGCATGAAGTTTAAAGATTAGCAAAAATATTTTTGTGGCATTAAAAAAGGAAATTTTTCAAATCTAAAAAGAATTAGCTTTGTGATTATTTCGTCACCGTATTTGATCTTTTCTTTGGAATTTTCATTATTTACAACAACGTTTAACAAACCGCGTCATCATCATCATCATCATAAATAGCAAAGCTGTAGCGCACTGTTCATTTGGAAATAAGGTACAACAAAGATTTCTATGATTCGACATCACACTCTCTCCTTAATGCTTCTTTCAACATTATGTGTGTATGTGTATAAGTTTAATGATTTAGGTTAGAACTTAAAAAAGAAATGAATTCATTTTGTAATTAGCTGGAAAAAATAATCTCCTCGCAAACGGCCTTTATATGTTGTTGGAAATACAGCAAAAGAATTATTGGACGTCGCATTGTTGTTGGTATGTAAGGGCGTAGATTGCCCGTGCTGACGTCACAGTATACAGACTTATCGGGAGTGGTCTTTTTTCGATCTGTAAGGAAGTGTCAGATCGGACGGCTGGCAATATTTTGTCACTCAGCTGTTCGTCTGCTAAGGAGTCAAAATTGAGTGTAGCAGGTTGAAGAGGGTTGTGCAAAATAACGCATTGGCCACGGTGTTGCTGGTGCCTTTGACGTAGCGGATATCCGTGGTAAATTGCCCTATATAGTCCATATAGCGAATGTCACGAGGGTTATACTTCTCGGATCTCCCGTGCAGAGCATACGTCAATGGTTTGTGATCTGTAAATATTGTGAAGTCACGTCCTTCTAGTGTGTGACGATAATGCCTGATGGCTAAGTAGACTGCCAACAGCTCGCGTGAGAAGGTACTATACTTCAACTGTGCCGAGTTGAGTTTAACAGAAAAGAATGACAGCGGCTTCTCAATTCCGTTAATAATTTGGTGAAGGAACTGCACCGACTGTGTTAGACGCTGCGTCAGTGGTAAGTGTCAGATTTGCCACATCTGAGGATGTTATATATGATAATTTGACACAATTCTGTAATGCTTGCTTAGCAGCATTGAAGGAATCTATCTCATCTGCGGACAAAGTAAGTTTTGGGTTCTTTTTATGCTTAGATAAGAGATTCGTTAAAGGTAAAAGTATACTAGCGCAATTGTTGATAAATTGACGATAATAGTTTATTATCCCTAGAAATCTTCTAAGTTGACGTAAGGTGGAAAATCTGTAATAGCTTTTATTTTTTGGTTCAAGGGAGTTAACCCGTGCTTGTCGATTACGTGGCCAAGAAAAGTCAGGCTAGGGACAGCGAATAGACATTTATCAACATTTAACTTTAAGCCGTAATGTTGTAGGCGTTGAAAAACTGTCTGAAGATGGTCGTAATGTTCTTCATGTGTTTTGCTGGCTATCAGGACATCATCGATATAAGCATAAGTATAGGACAGTCCGCAAAGGACTTCATCGATGAGTCTTTGGAAAGCCTAAGCTGCCTTGCGCAAACCGAAGGACATTCTGGTAAACTCATATAGGCCAAAGGGAGTTATTATCGCTGTCTTTGGGATGTTGGATTGCTCGATCGGAATTTGATAAAACGCTTTCCGTAGGTCTAATTTTGTGAAAACCGTGGCGCCTTCCAGCGATAGGGCAAAATCTTTGATGTGGGGGATAGGGTATTTGTCCGGGATGGTTTGGGCATTTAATAGCCTATAATCCCCGTACGGACGCCAGTTGTGAGCATCGGCCTTTGGGACCATGTGGAGCGGTGTAGAGGATGGTTTGATTGTGCCCAGTTTGAGCATATTTTCAAACACGTCCTTAGCTACCCGCAGTTTGTTAGCGTGTAGACGACGCGGTTGGGCATGTACTGGGGGTTCAGTCGTTTTTATGGCATGAGTGGCATTATGCCTGATAGGCTCTGCATATGTAAATGGTGATAATAATAACTTGTATTTTTGTAATAAGTTCTCATAGCCATTTGCCTTGGGTATCACAGCTGTTAGACCAATTGTAGAGTTGCCTTGATGTTAATCCGCGGCGCTGCAGATTCATACGCACGTCGGTAAGCGTACGCGAAGATAAGTTGACGGATAAATCAAAGTGTGCCAAAAAATCTGCGCCTAGGATTGGCATTGCAACATCGGCGATTGTGAAAGTCCCGATGAATTCCCTTCATAGGCCAATGTTGAGGGACATGACTCGCTCGCCATAGGTGTTAATTGACGTGCCATTGCTGAAACTAAGATGCTGATTGGTTAAGAGGTGATTATGCGTGAAAATGCATTATCCCGGAGAGGTGACAGGTAGGTATGGAATATTCCATCAGTCGTCTTCACTTGCAATTTCAAGAAGTTGTGTTTGGTACTAAAAATATAGTTTTTAGTTTTTAAACTTCTGAATAAAATTTAGCGTAAATAAGTTGAAATAACTTGCCGCTTAAATTGTTCACCGAAGAGAGATGAATATGAGTGAGAGAACTCTGGAAAGGTGAGATTATATTGTTAAAAACATTTAGTGCCAGAAGATTTTGAAGTAATATTCATAGCTGGTGAAAAACTGAGTTGAAAGTTGTATTCTCTCGGACGGCATGTTTGTTGCTTGAAGAAAATCTAACTGTTAGAAGTTGGTAAGTTTCTGTTACTTGTAGTTGAAGGAGTGAATAAAATGAGTTAAGAAATGTGCAATGTTCGTATGTACGCGTGTGCGCGTCTGTGTGCGTGTGTCATAGCGACTTCACGGCGTTTTCCTCTGAGACAACCGCATTTTCTCCAGAGATTACATCTTGTATGTGAGAGAAGGCAAAAGAGAGACAGTTGAAGATGTCGCTATTTATAATGAATTTTTGGCGTTAAATTAATTTTAACCGTATGGACGTAGACGAAAGCATGATATTAGCATTAATTGACCAATCAGGAGTCAGAGAAATATCAAGGCTCTGTGACCCCCCCCCCTTTTTTGTTGCAGATTTTGTCGATCGCAGTACTGTTACGTAGGAAATGTATTGGAATCTTTTTTAACCAATGGAATTAGATCACAAATAAAATATTATTAAATTGAAGTTGAATACTAAAGTGTTATAAGTTTGTAATAGACAACCTCGTCCATTAAAAACTTGTTGTTGGTCACCAGTTTGTAAATGGAGCGGTTACGACTTGTTGCGGATTAGGATGAAGACTTACAAAGTAAATGAATTCAACATGTTCAAAAGATACAATTTAATACGTAGAAGATTTTACATATATATTTATATAAAGAAGAGCATTACTTGTAAAAGAAAAGAAAATTATATTTACGTGTATACAGACAATTAAAAAAGGAGATAAAACATTTAGCCGTAGTGCGTGTATGTATGTGCATGCGCGCGTGTGTACAAGAGAGAGGCACCGCGTGGTTGGTTTGAAACTAAGTACTACATCTTGGAGAAAAAAGAGTGTGTGATGATTTATGCGTCTTCCTTATGAAGTCTGGAATAGAATGCCACCTAGCGATCGGGCATCCTGGCAGACAAGGTGGGATAAACGCCACAATGTCTAAATTTTGTACTAAATACATTTTAAAATGGAACTAAATACATATTACTGCGATATTAAATATTAACGAAATATAAATAGATACATACAAATTAAAGCAAATATTTTAGATTATATTTAAAAAATACAAATAGTAGTAACCATTGAAAAATTGGTAACATCTCTGTGTATTAGAATTTGGAAATTCTGTATTTATCTAAGTAATTTCCGCCTAGCAACAAAATCAGGTCCATCAATCATTAATTAAACCAACAAAACCCCATTCCTCATCAGTTGAGTAACTTTTGAACTTTGGAAGGAAGACGCGATTTAGACTTTTCCGTCTGCCTCATGTCCAGACAGCTTTAACCTCTCATCGCTGGCAGTGAGTTTCGAAATCCCTAGATGTCATATCAGCTTTTATTGCTTATCAGCAATAAAAGTACGAAGTTGACTAGTTCAATAATTGAACTTTACTCAAACCTTAGGAAAAGAATAAAACCACCAACTTACCTCATACCCTCCCAACTATGGGTAAAATAGTAGGGTAGACTGGTTTTATTAGCCTGGGTAGAGCAACTTTGAACTGGATTATCCATCAAGTTAGACGAGTAACAGTAAAAAATAATGAGAGCGATCGCTAAAAAATTCGAAAATACTCATCAATTGTATTTCTGTATTTGGTTGTTGCAGAGAAATAAAAAAAAATAATAATAATAAAACTAATGCTGACAGTAGAGGAAAACTTGCAGCACAAACTAAATATATAGCTATATATATGTGGGGGGGGGGTTAGAGATCATAATACATGAAGGCATGTAATTTTTCAACGAACAGTTGATAAAAATATTAAACTGGATTAAATAATTTAAAAATATCTTCACTTTTAAGCTTCTGTTGTATTTATTTACGCACTTTCTGTATGTACTTAGTGCACAGAGATAGAGAGAAAGAGAGAGAGAAAGAGAGAGAGGGCGCGATGGGTAAATTTTCGCCATTTTATATTTTTAATTATGTGTGGGATGCAGTTGAGCAAGAGACCAACAAAACTCCTTGTAACATCAAAGATTAATTGAAGCAAGGATTATGACAGCATTCACCAGCTTAAACAAGGAGACCGTACAGAAGAGTTACATGAGATTCCAAAGTCGTTGTTGAAACCAATGGCGATTTTATTGAATAAATTTATACTCTTTAGTATTTCAAGATATTTTTGTGTAATTTTGGTAAATATATCTGTTAAAATGAGATGTCAGTATTATTTTCATTTTTACGTAATTTAGACGACAATTTATCCATCGCACCCTGTATATGTTGTGCTTTTAGGCAGCAAATATTTTTTAAGGTAAATGCTATTAAAAACGATAGACAATTTTTGTTGATTAATTTTAATGGTCGACTTTTCCAAATTACAAATAATCCTTGTCAGACAAGGAGGACATGCCGTCAGAAAGAAACGTACAGGAAATATAGTCCAAACATTATTTCTTGAGTCATCACCAGGATAGGTAGAGGCAGATAGTGAGTTTCGTAGAACTGGTGAGTGTTGTCACATAAGCGAAGAATGTTGTCACGTAGGTGAAGATGGATGTCACGTAAGAGAGGTGTGACGTTTATATTTTTATATTCTAGATCTTTTTTCATTAATGCAGGCATCCCATTTTCATCAATGACCTTAATGACATTAGTTCTCAATTCGGTATCTATTCTGATGACCAAAGCATTTATTCCTGTTTTAATCTTAATTGTGTTTTAGACAAGAGCCCTCAACAAAAATTCTGGTCGAAACCACAAGAATTCTATATAAATCAGGAACACCTCGCTATTAGAGACGCCCTGTATATGAAGCATTTCTCTCCTGGTATTAACCTCACGTTATTTAACTGTGGATATAGAGTGTTAAAAGTTTTTAAATAGAGAAAGATACTCACGCGAATTTCAGCCGCGCGGAACACGTGAAGGCTCGGAATGAACGCTCCTATTCAAGGCAAAACAAAAATAAATTACAACGTCACAGTAAAAACGTGAGGAAAAATAACATCTGAGACAAAACTCCCTCGAAAATACGGTATAGAAGTAGGTGAAAGCATTTGGAACAATAAAAATTATGAAAAATCTTTATACTCCTTTACTCATACAAAACGGAAAAATGTAAGGATGATAGAAAAACTTAATAAAAAATTAATCAAATCTTCCTTGTCGGCCGTATTTAATGAAAGATGTTTGAAAGAAAGGATGCTGTCCAAATACACATTATATATATCTATCTCTCTCTCTCTCTCTCTCTCTCTCTATATATATATATATATATATATATATATATATATATATTGAAGTGAACACTCAGAGGCGACAGGCTGTTTCATGCTAGACGCAATCGTCAGGCCGCGTGTGTTGGATTTTTTCTCGACTATTTATATATATGGGTAAGTGGTGCATTGTGGGTAATCTATTCTGGCGTTTATTTTCAGGGGGTGGCTTAGTTATTTATTTATTTAGGTTAATTTATTAGATTTTATTTTATTTTTTATTTTATATATTTATTTATTCTTTTCAGTTTTCGATGTTTTATTAACGTAGTAAAAAAATTATCAACAAACCACACTAACAAATTAAACCCACTGCAGAATAAAGAACGAATGTCTCTTAAACGGTAATTTTTTACAAAACAACGTAATATACCAAGCCACGATAAAATTACCAGATAATGAAGAAAAAGTATACATAGGAGTAACTGAAGGACCATGGAAACAAATAAATTATACACACAAACCATCTTTTAAAAACAGTAAATATGCGAACAGCACAATGCTTTCTAAGTATATCTGGGAAATTAAAAACAAAACGCACATCACACCAAAAATATCTTGGAAAATAAGGAAAAGATCATCAGCCTACAACAACCAATCAATTATATAACGATAACAAAATACTACGTCACTTAAAAAAATCGAAAACCGAAATGAGAAAATATACAGTATAACAAATAAATAATAAGTAAAATGAATTGACCTGAATTCATTCAAATAAATAAATAAACTAACAAACTGATCCCGATAAACTAACCGTTAGAAAAACAAATAAAGATAATCAATCCAAATAAATACATGAAGTACTAAACAAATTAAAAACTGTCCCCGCCAAAATAATAGTTAGAATATACTACAACAATCAACCCCAAAATTGAATAAATAGCTTTAATTATCTTCCCAAACCAATACAAAACTATTAAATAAGCGATATAAACAAATTTTTACTACGTTAATAAAAACACCGATTAAAATAAAAATAAAAAAATAAAAATAAAAAATAAAAAGTAAATAAAAAACAAGCAAAATAATCTAACCCAAATAAATGAATAAACGACTTCTGGTAAAATAACCGCCAAAATAGACTACCCATAATGCACCAGAGACCCGTATATACAGAAATAGCCGAGAAAAATAACAGCACTCGTGGCCTGACGATTGCATTTAGCATGAAACAGACTGTCACCTCTAAGTGTTGACTTCTATGTTCATATATATATATATATATATATATATATATATATATATAGACAGACAGAGAGAGAGAGAGAGAGAGAGAGAGAGAGAGAGTGGTCTTTTCCTCAGCTTTATTATTTTGCTTTTTTCCTTTTCCAGTGTCTTTATATTTTATTCCTTTAAGCGGCTTCCTCTTTTTCGTAAATTTTAAACATACTCTTTTCTTTCACATTACAATCTATTACTTCTTCATATATCCAACTTTTTACACTTCCTCTTCGTCTCCCTCGTATCATTCTCCCTCTTAACTTTTATATTATTCTCCGCCTTCCTCTCTCTTCTATCAACAGACCCATTTCTATTAATTTTTCACAATTTTACTTTCCTTTCAATTTTATTTTCTATTCTTTTTTTATTCTTATTTAATAACGACTCTCAGTATTCCATGTGTAGCTTTTATTGGTTCTAAACATTTCAAATGTGTTTTGCTTATAAAAGCAATGGAAAAATAAACGTAAATGTCGCAAACTTCTGCGAACACTCGACAAAAGAAGATCTAAACGTATTCCAAAATACAAACTATTCTCCATCAGTGCGCATGCGCTAACTGTCCGAAATATCATTGCTTTGAGTATTTTGTTCGGTGGGATTTCGGATAAAAATCTCCGTTGGAACTGCTGTAGAAGCAAGTAATTCAATTTTCGATCTACAGTCTACACTAATCATTTCCAAAAGGTCTTTTTTACTTGCTTTGAGAAAAACAGATTAGTCTCTGATTGAAGTGACTGGCTTTTGAGTGTACAAGACGATCGTTATCTTAGCAATACGAGAACAGAATACAAACATTGAGTAGATTGATGCAAGATGTGTGCTTCTAATAAAAGTATTGAACGTTTATATTCAATTAGGCTTCCTAGCTTAGTTATATACAAAACAATCATTTTTTTTTAAATTAGTGATATGGTACGCGAACTTTCTGAGCATGATGTGTGAAACCAGCACGCTAGCCACAATTGATAAATTTTAATGCAAACGAATATATAGATAGGCACACTCACACAAATTAAATCATAGATGTGTAAGCATATATAAAGAGAGGCAGAAAAACAGCTATCTAACAGGTGTGTTCTATTTAATTCTAAGACAACTTTCAAAAATTTGTATGCGAACTTAATTAATTTTTCCGCTAATTAACAACAGCGATAGCAGGGCGCCTCGGCGTGAAGCAATGGTTAACAAGATAGTCTGGTTGACCATTACTACTGAAAGAACATACTTTTAGATTTGTGCCAAACTCAGCTAAGCTAACAACAAAAATAGTAGAAAATTACTGAAAAGTCTTTAAACGTTTCATAAATTAAATTTTCTTCAAGAAAGAAACTTATGTTAAATATATCTGTAGGAATAACAGTCAGCGCGATTTTTGTAAGCTAAGCTCTCATTTACACCGGCAAGAGCGACTAAACACTATAATATATTTACGGCAAGTATTTTATTATCTCCTCAAAAACTTCAATAGATGATTGTCTCTGAACAGTTAAGAACTTCAAACGATGAAGTTCTGCCTGTATATTTCTTCCTGTATAACTATGCCAACAAAACATTAATAACTTTGTAAACATGTTTTATATGTTATGATTATTTGTTTTGAATCCATGACTTGTTCTTTCTTTTCATTTTGCCGTTTTCTATGTTGGTGTTGGTGAAACTGCTGTCCATTTACCTTGAAAAGTGTCTATAAAATATTGTTTATGGAACAGATAATTCGGAAGTCATTAAAAATGATAATTCATCCCAACCCACAATACGTCTCATAAATTTTTCTCGGGATTTAAGATTTGGTGAGGACTAATTTTTTGTTTTATACGTATTTAATTTAAGAAAAGAAGTTTTGTCAAGTGTAATTCTAGTATGAAGTCATATATCGTAATGATCGATACTGATGTATGTAGTCAAACAAACTGACGATAAGCAACCTTGTTCTTGTCTAAGGGATAGATCATTTATAGTCTCCACTGATTAATTGATTGATTTGTTTTTTACGGCTTATCAACCCTTTGTGGCTTATTCAAAGCCGAAACATATTTTTCATTATAAGAATATTTTTGCGAGTAAATATTGCACTAAAATTTTTTTGAGAATAACAATGATCTTTTCAGATACATGTCCTACTATTTAACCCTTGGTGAAGGAGTTGGATTCAGACTTTTCCCAAGGGTATTTGCGCGTAAGTGAATTTAAAGAACCCGCCTGAAATTCAAACTCGAATCTCTGATTTATCACTTTGATCCGCTATCCATTACATCAATCACACATCCGCTACAGGTGTTCACTCTTCAGATCTTTAAATTATACAGTAATCAAGTAAAAATAGCGTTATGTATGAAAGATATGTGATGTGAAGATCTGGGTTATAATAGAAGTTTTTTCTGTCATAAACATAAAAACAACAGAGATAGGTCATACCAGGGCCGGTTCAAGTGTTTCCCCACCGACGCAACTTTGATGTTTGTCTACTACATGTCGATTTCAAAGTTTCCCAACCTGGGGACCACACACCCTCAAAGGAAAAGGGGGTCGGCGCTTTTTTTAAATTACCAAGAATCAAGGAATTATCCAATTTAAATGAAAATTTCAGTATATATTCATCAGTTATTCACTTTTATAATGAATAAGATTTTTTATTAAAAAAAAATTGAGAAAATATTTTCTGGAATAACCACCAATATTTACATTACTAAATTTTACTCGTGTGACGTCCCTGAACACAGCCTTCGCTCGCTCCTCGCTGCTTCGTTCGGGTGTCGCCGCTCCAAACGTGACGTCCGCCTGTCGCGTCAGTCGTGTTGTCTCGTCCTGTGACGACCAACTGGCTTGGTATCGGTTGCGGCACCCAAATGTGACGTTCTAACCTTTTGGTGATTCGGATGGGAATCTGGTTAGATTCGATAGCAGCCTCGTCGTTCCCAACTCGCTTCCAACGCCTGGTTACCAAAGTAACTGCGTTGATCTCCAGTCCGCCTACCCACGTTGTGAATCGATCTTAGGCAGACGAAATCAATCAGTCGTTGGGGCCGCAATGCAAGTTGGGTCCAAGCGGGGGTGGTATCGCACAAATACGTATAAAAGAAATAAAATGATAACTCAAAAGTTCAAGGTATCAAAGAAAAGGATAGCAAACTTTATGTCTAGTTGTTGGATACACAGGACTGCGTCTATCTCCCGACCCGTTCTATGGATTGTGACACGTTGTTTTCCGTTAGGCGAGTTTTAACACTTCAAGTTGTTTGCTCTTTAAGAAATTGTTTTTTTTTTTTTTTGGTGTGTCTTCGGGTGAAAGTCGAAAAAAACTTATTTTGGTGGTCTGGATCTAAGTCGCTCTTCAAAATAATTGTTCTTAATTTGAAGATGAGTCCGGAAATTGCGCGAATCTTGGTCAGCCGATGCGAGGCTTGCTTCAACTGAGCACTGGAGACTGACTCTGGGAACTGTCTCTCCCGAACTCAACTCTGGAACTCTCTGCTGGAACTAAACTGATTTCTGCTCGCTGCGGCCTTGCTTATATGGACGCCGACCAAAACCGGAGTGGGTTTGTCGGCGCCGGGGGTTCCTCGATAATTCTAAATACCTATCTACTTCTCTTATTTTTGGTTAGGAATTTTCCACTTCTTTCCATTTTTGGGAGCCCTCTCTTACTCCTACCTTCTCACCATACTTCAGAGGGGCGTGAACTGCCCTCCCCACTTCTTCGTAGCAACCTCTCATACCCATCCTCTAAATGGGCGGTGACAGCTTCCTCCTTGCGTCACGTGATCACCACTCAACCAATGATGTCTAGTCGGGCGTGTACGATCCCGCGGGCTTTGTTTCAGGAAAAAAATATCTTGCTTAAAAAAAAAAATTATCTTTTTCTTTTCCTTTTCTTTCTTTTAATCGCTGCTCTCATTTTCTCTGGCCGCAATTAGAACAATGCGATCGGTGGTGGTCGTAACTCTTGTTCTCACCTGGACTTCGTCAGTCATCTTATCGCTAATTATCAGAATGGGTGGTCTATTTGACACAACACAATCGTCCGTCACCTCAAAAAAAACAACATTTCCATGGTTCCATTCATTCTTTGGTGCACATTTCTGATAACATAGTTTTATTATCGCAGGCTAAAGATGTTCTGTCGAAAGAAAAAGGTCAGTCGCCACCTCGTGTGCGGCTTTGACACAATTAATTTTTCATATCTATCCAAAGCCCTGTAGTTCACCTGTTTTATGTCAATTATCAAAATAACATTTTCAATTGGATTTTTCTTTGGCTAGTCGGTCTGTGGTTTGCTTAATCAGATGTTTTCCCGCATTAGCGGTTTGTTTATGTATCCCCGATAACACCAGCCCGTCGCCAGAACACACCCGATTCCTTTATCCACTCAGAATTTCCCTGCCATTGTAATGACACT
Organism: Acanthosepion pharaonis; assembly: GCA_903632075.3. NCBI lineage: Eukaryota > Metazoa > Mollusca > Cephalopoda > Sepiida > Sepiidae > Acanthosepion > Acanthosepion pharaonis. Next base: position 2,774,739 of record CAHIKZ030002611.1, read on the forward strand.
CTTCGCTATTTGTTACTTATCAAAATATCCTTTATCCATAGCCGTGGGTGTCCTACTTATCATCCACGCTTTGGGTCTCGCCTCTCTTTTCCTTTCTTTCCTTCCTCTCTTTCTTTTCTTTTCTTTTTTTGCCTCGGTAAATGGTGCCACACTCGAAAAAAGAGTTTAAGTCTCAAAAAGATTAATCGCCGACGCATCTCCGCTAAAAATAAAATGTTTTACAAAGTTTCCAATACAACACAAACGGGGTTGTCTTACAAATTTGCTTTAAAAATAATATTTCCGTTTTCGGGAAATTTTTTCTTCATGTGTTGAAATCTTTAAACATCTTTATTTTTTAATCGATCATTTTTCGGTTTTATCTTTCTAGAAATGTAAAAAAAATAGGGACTAGAAATTTTATTTACTAGCCATAGACTTTTGGTTAGTATGACTATTAATAAAAAAAAAATCAGAGATCCTCTTTCATGAAAGATCTCGGAATAAAAAATGATTTTACTGAGATATATTACCCTGTTAATTGGTTTAAAAGAACTGTTCAGAAAGAAAATTAGTCGGGGGTTCCTACGTAGTTACGCACCACACCGGCCATGCAGATACACGATGTATATTATCAATTGATGACTGACAATGTAACGTCAGTTTAAAAATAATTTTAAAAGTGGCGGATGGCTATAAAACAGTGCTGAAAAAATGGCAGAGGTCACAACGGGGACCAAAAAACGTTCCCCCCACGTTCGAGGGTTTCGTGGGTAAGACGCACCGGTCCTGGCCACATCCTACTGTTTCTTTCTTGTTACTAAATAATCATATTACTATGGAAATGTACTGTATGAGAGTCTGAAAAAATGTTCATTCCTTTGACACTAGGAAAGTAAATTGCCCTCCACCTCAGTTAGTCTCATTTGGAGGTTGAATGTCAGGAAAAGATCGCCACTGCCAAGCAGAACTATCTTATCGCATGTGCACGCAGTTGCCCGGAGTTGCCCGGAAGCTGTACGAACATAGGTGTGCCCTATGATAATCTATATATGTTGTAACATGATGTTAATAAATGAATACTATACTATTTTAAACTATAAATATTTGTTATTGTATTACAAGTGGAAATTGATTTAGTATCACGTTCACCTCTGCAACTTGACGTCCGTGTTTGCGTGCGAATCTCAAGCTGTACATAACGTAAAAGCGTATATGTTAATGTCACTTCAGCTCACTTGACAGTTAATAGAAATGATAGCGATTATATTTATATGCCATTGTTTATTAGAGATTGAATCTGATATTAAGTAATAGTTAGCTGTAATAGTTATTCAAGATTATGAATTTCTGATGCAGTACCAGTTATTGATAGTTTGTGATATGTGAATTAATAAGATTCTTATACAATATGTGAAACGATATATCACACACTGATCAACTGACATTTATTATCCGATTCATTCGAAGATGCAAGCCTCTGTGCAATGTTTTATGGTGTTCACCCCCATCCTTTCTCATGAAGCAAAGAATCTAGCAGACACTGTTGTGGATTTCCTTAACTATCAAACTATCGCGGTGGTTAGTCGTATGACAATGCCTCAAATATGTCTGGACGCTATTCTGGATTGCAATCAATCAATCAGTCAATCAATTGAATGAGTTTGCCATCTATGTCCCTTCGGCTGGACACAGCCTGAACTCAGTATGAGTAAAAGCGGCAGGGTGTTGTCTAAAAACTGTAAAATTCTTTGATTGTTCAGAGTCTGTATTCCTTTTTCTCTGTTTGTACACATCGATGGAATGGTCTAGCATCATCTTCAGGAAAAAATATTTGTGGTCAAGTGTCTGTCTGACACAAGATGGTCATCACATTTTGATGCTGTTCGTGCTCTGTATGGAAATTTCGAGAAAATTAAACATGCATTGGATTCTTTATCAGCTGACACTGAGCAGGAAGTGGATATAAGGCGCGAGAGGCAGAAGGATTGCGCAAGAAAATAGAGAACCTGCAAACGATCTTTGTAACAATTCTTTGGAATGACATTCTTGAAATAGTGAACAAAACAAGTAAGATCCTGCAGTCTGAGGATGTGAACATTCTTGTTGACATGAATATTCTTGAGTCTTTGAAAATCTATCTTCAGGAAATTAGAGACAAATTTAGTGAATATGAATTGGAAGCTGTGAGTAGGTATCCAGATTCAGATTATAGAGATTTGTTTAGAAATGGGAACGAAAGCGAAGTGTGTGTGTCTTACTAGTTATGATGGATCAGAAGAAGAGGTACTTCTTAGTAAAAGTGGAACATTCAAGGTAGAAATATTCCTTCCTGTTCTGGACATTCTAATCTCTGTGATGACAAAATGTAAAGAAGCTTATTCTTTGATTGGAAATCTGTTTTCCTTCTTCAGTGAATTGAAAACAATTGATTCTGATGAGCTAAACAAAATTTAACTAATGCGTATCACAAAGACCTTGATTAAGGTAAAACCTTTCAAATGAATATGAGAATCTCAAGTACTACATGGTTCTTGATGAAAATTGCAAGACTCTCCCTGCATTGTACAGAAAAATAATTTCGAACCACTTGAAATATGTGTTAACCAACATTTAAATTATGTTCATGTGCATGATGGTGATTAACTTTGCAGGAGAACGTTCATTTTCAAGAGAGAAACTTTAGAAAATCATCAGCTTCGTAGCACACTGAGGCAATAGCATTTGAACTGGTTTTCACACACGTGTATGGAAAATGGCATCCTGAAAACCATTGACTTCAATTATAAAGCAATTCTATGCAAAGAAATTTCGCAAATGGTTGTGTTGAACACTTGATTAATAATAAATAATTCATAGTATTTTCATACTGTACTATCACCATCTGTATGGTTGATCAGTTGAGTATATTATATTGTTTAAACGTTTGAGTTGATTAATAATTTCTGTACAAGTTTTGTTTTAATGTTTAAACACTGATTTTATTTGAAGTACCAATACAATAAATATGTTTAATTTTTTCGACCATTTACATTTTTATTCCTGTGAAGGGGTTCAGTGGGCTGTTTTCCCGGGCCGGGGGGGGGGGTGCTATAGTACAGATAAGCCGGTACTGCTGCCAAGGTGTTCTTCAATGTGTTTCAGTCAACTTTTTTCTTTGAGAAAGAGAATACAAACTTTGACATGTACAATGATTTTGAGCTTAAAACGAGGTCATTGTTTAACATTCAAAATATGAATTTCAATAAAATTTCTTTGTTTTTGCTTTTGTGGTTAACGAGATAAGTTGTAATCATTTATAGGTCGCCAGAAATTGAGTCGAAAACACTCATTCGAGGTTGGATACTTTTATGACTGGCTGTGTTTCATACACGAACATTGCAATTAATTTAGTAACGACAGACAACAACACGAAAACCGTCATTTTACTCATTTTATTCCCAAAACTGCCGCGAGCAACACTCCCTCTCTGGGGGACTCAAAGCAATCACAAAAACAAGGGGTGTAACTCATCAGTGATTACTGATGATACACTTCCCTCCGTCCAGATTCTATGATTTTTTTTCTCACCCATAGTTCTTTAAGTATTTTGGTTTTAATGTTAACCGTCCTTTACTAGATCTTGCGTCTTGATCCACACTTTTAAATGGATCCTGCTTGCTTTTCTTTCCTCTTTCTTGCAAAACATTGTATTGTTTTTTCAGAATAGGCAGTAAATGTTTTCTATTCTTTTTTCGGAATTCACCTGAGTCTCACTTTACTGTATATGTCCTATTGTGCTTATTTGCTGCTATGACTGTACCAGCGTTTTCCCAAGTTTTCTCTTCATTCGTTTTCTCTCGGATTCTATCTCCCACTTTCAGTGGTTTTAGATCCTTACCTCCATGTCTTTTATCATAATTTATTTTACTTCTTGTTTTATAAAATCCATCTTTTCCTTTTACTTTCCTAATATTTGGCCATTTATGTTTTAATTTTTTGGGTGACTGGGTAAATTTGTTTTAATTTTCCTGCCCATCAAAAGTTCTGCTGGGCTAACTCCAGTAGCAGTTATCGGTGTACTACGGTATACCATTAATGCGAGAAATATGTCTGGTTGTCGTAATATCTTTTCCGCAATTTTCACTGCACTTTCGGCGGTTCCATTTGCTTGTGGAAAACGAGGACTCACAGTTGTACATGTGAACCCATATTTTTTAGCAAATTCTCTGAAATGTGTGCTTGTGAATTTTCTTCCGTTATCACTTACGACTTCATCTGGTATTCCCCATCTCGCAAATATATTTTGTAATTTTTTTACTTGTTAGTGAACTTAATTTCATTATTTCAAAGTAACGGGAGAAATAATCTGTTACGACTAATATTCTCCATCCAATTTTAGAAAGTCTCTTACCACCTTCTGCCAAGGCCTATCAGGCAAAGTGGTTGGTTTCAAGGTTTCGTGGTGATTTGCAGCGCGATGGCAATTACAAAATTCACATCCCTTGATGAAGTCTTCTATTTCCCATGATATTTTCGGCCACCATAAAAACATTTTTGCTCGTTCTCTGCATTTATTTAATCCAAGATGTTCTGTGTGTATTGCTCGCAGTATTTTCTGCTCTGAGATTTTGTGGAATCACTATGTGATCTTGATAAAACAGAATGTTTTGATGTATCGATAGATCATTCTTAAAATAGGGTTAAACTCCTTCCTTTAATCTATCTTCCTTCTTAGGCCAACCATTAAATGGGAGATGAATAGCCTCCTGTAGAATGGAGTCCTTAGATGTAGCATTGATAACTTCTTTGATTTTTCTGCTAGAATCTGATCTAGTCTTTACTAAGCTGTTTGTGTATGTTTCAACATCTTCGTCAGTAGTGCTATTGGTTTGCTACATTGGATTTCTAGACAGTGCATCCGATACTAATAAGAGTTTCCCAGGGATATATTCAGCTACAGAATTATATCTCCTAAGTCTCATTAGCAGTCTTTGGCATCTCAAAGGAGTGTTGGTTAAATCCCGAGTATTGATTATCGGTACCAATGGTTTATGATCCGTCAATAGGCGAAACTGATCTAGTCTAGCGATATATCGGTCAAACTTCTCACAGGCCCATACGCTTGCTAAACATTTTTTTCTATTAGAGCGTAATTTCTCTCTGTTTGTGTCAGTGTACTAGAGGCATAAGCTATGACTCTCAAATTTTTATCTTCCTCTTGAAAAGTGCCTGCACCAATCCCATCTTCACTAATTATTATAGGCTTTTCAGGATCATAGTAGGTGAATATTGGTGCCTGTGTCAACAGTTCTTTGACTCTCTGAAATGCCTTTTCTTGCGTTTCATTCCAGGCTCAAACTTTATCTATATTTAATAATTCCAGCATTGGTTGCAATGTTTCTGCTAGATTAGGCACATATTTACCTGAATATTGTGTCATTCCAAGAATCCTTCTTAAATCAGCTACTGAGGAAGGTGCTGATAGCTTTAATATAGCCTCGATCTTTTCTTTACTGGGTTGTATCCCTTTATCTGATATTACGTGTCCAAAATATCGAATAATCTTTTTCCTAAATTCACATTTATCTGACTTCAATGTTATTCCTGATTTTCTATTACTTCTACACTGTTTCTCTAAGTCTTCTATCATGTTCTTCCACAGTTTTACCATGAATTAGTATATCATCTTCTATTATTACGTGTACCCCTTCAATTTTTTCTAGTAATTCTGTCATTCTTCGTTGAAAAAATTCTGGAACTGAGGAAATTCCAAAAGGAAGTCTCTTAAAACAAAATCTTCCGAATGGTGTTATAAAAGTCGTAAGCAAACGACTTTCTTTATCTAATGGTATCTGGTGGAATCCGCTAGCTGCATCCAGTTTTGAAACGATTTTCGAACCCCTTAATTTGGGTAATATATCCTCCAAATTTGGTAGCATAAAATGTTTCCTTTTTACCGCTGAATTTAATCTTTTAAGGTCTACACATATTCTGACCTTTCAATTTTTTTTCTTATTGGAACAATGAGTGAGCACCAGTCTTTTGGTTGAATGACTTTTTCTATCATATTTTCTTCCAAGCGTTGAAGCTCCTTTTTTACTTTGGGCAAAATTGGGAAGGGTATACGTCTAGCAGTTTGTGTAGTTTGTGTAGTGTAATTTTTACTGGCTTTCCTTTCATTCATCGAGTTAATTTCTCACCATTCTTATGAACATTGGCTACTACGACAAGTCCCATTTTATATGCTGTATCTCTAGATAATAAATTGTCGATATTATTATTTATTACATGAATATCAAATGTATACGACTTGTCTTTATATCTCGTATTAACAGTGAATTTTCCTTTACAGGTTAATGAACTGCCAGGTCTTTTATAAATGTCATATACTGGTTTCAAATTTGGTATTTTTTTCAATGTTCGAAACGTCTTAGAACTAATAACTTTGATATCTTCCCCGGTATCAATTTTAAAAGCAATAGGTATTTCACCTACTTTTAGTTTTACATGCCAAGGATCTATTAATTTTTTTCTAACTTCTTTTTTATATATTGATCCAATGATGGCTGTTTCCTTATTTCACGTACATTTGCAGTCTTTGACCTGCAACATATTGCAAAGTGGTTCATTTTATCGCACTTTCGGCAAGTTTTCCCTTTTGCCGGGCAGTTGCCAAACTTGTGATATCTGTTGCACTTCTTGCATCTGGAACGGAGGCACGTTTCCTGGATTTTGAGGATAATTTTTCCCTCCTGGCTGTTTTGTCTTTTGAGTTTTCCTCGTTACTACATCTACTGAGTTTTCATTAATTTCCTCCATTTGGTTTTTAACTTGTTCATAGATACGAGCTATCTCAATAGAAACTCAGCTCTTCATTCAGTTGTAATTTTTCCGATAAGTCCTTACTTCTTAGTCCAATAACTAAGCGGTCTTTTATCTGGTCACTTTTTTAAGAAAATGACAATTTTCTTCCAGTTTGTACAATCCTCTGATAAATTTCTCTATCGGTTCTCCATTCTTCTGCGTCCTCTTGTAAAATTTTGCGCGCTCATGGATTATGTTTTTTTCGACGTGAAATATGTATCATATTTGCTCAATATGATGTCGAAATTTTTCTCATCTTCCTTTTCCCTGAAAGAAAATTACCTTTATATTTGTTCAGCTTCTGGTACCATACAATATATTAACGTACTGAGTTTCTGCTGATTCTTCAGATAACTTCGAAGCTGTTCCAAAGCGTTGTAATCTCTGTCGTCATACTGTCCATTTTCCAGGGTCTGTGAAGTCAAAATCTTCTAGAGGCTGTAATTAAAACATTTTTCTTTTTTTTTTCTTGTTTGAATTAAAGTTCCTTTCAGTATATTATGTTTGTATTATTGTGTTTTCAATCCCACTTCTGACACGGGGACTCAAAACAATAACAACAAAAACAAGGGGTGTAACTCATCAGTGATTACGGATGATACAGGCTGTTTGTTTTGTCGACATATGCTATGTGGAGAAAATCAAAAGTGCTCAACAACACAAGGGAGTTAATGAACAAATAAGGAAATAAGCATATAAAGCAAGGTGTAATAATAATAATAACAATTATTTATTTTTCAACATGTAAAATAGTGAAGATTTTATTCGCCTTACACCAAGTTCATCGTCAACAAGAGCAAAGTTCTTATGTGCGAAATCAGAGTGAAATATGGAGTAGCATGAACTATACGGATTTTTGCATTTTTTGTACTTTGCGTTGTGAAAGAAATTAAATTTGTAGTATCTCCACCTAATCGAAATGCAATTCTGGAGATGAGTGCTTCGGTGCTATTTTTCTGACCTTTGGTATGCTTGTGAATTGATGGTGGCTAAGACAGATTTGAAACAAAATTTCGGAAAAGATCTCAGCCAACGCTTTTCATAGGCAGGAAACAGTATATATGGTGTTTTTCCTCCAGTTTTTTTTAATTTCGTTTAGAGTTTGCTGGTTCAATCCTATTGTTATATTTTTAGAGTTTTTGTTTCGTTTTTGTTTTTTGAAAAACACTTTTGTTAATTGACTTCGGTTTTCGAAAAATTATATAAGGATTATAAAAACAATAAAATAAATATACGGATGCTTATAGATACATATATACACATAACAAAAAACATTTTCTGCACACACACACACACAGTGTTTATCTTCCTAACTGAATGCAACATGAAAATTTTCCATGTTTTATTTCAAATCACATGTGTTTAAATGCGTGTGTGTTAAAGGAGGCTTCATGCATCAATTAGTTAATGTAATGGGAGATGTTAATACATCGACAAAGAAAGAACTTGCTAGTTATAGATAAGGATTTTCTGTTTTTTGACGTCATCTTCGATTTAAGTATCAAGATGTTACGCAAAATCCTAAAAATATCTCGTTCAAATTACAACACGAAACAGATATACGTTTGAATGCTCCACCCCAAGAAAAGCATTGAGAGAGAATTTGATTGTAGAATTTTTCAAATCTGTCTTTTCACATAAAATCCTAAATACCTACAACGCTTTTGTTTTGTTTTGTTTCTCTGAGTGAACGCGTTTTGAAATTAGTTTGATTGGATCAGGCAAATTGTGTTGTCTCTAAAATGCTTCTATTGAAGCTGAACGGAAATAACCAGTCCTCTTATTAACTCTTCTCTCCTTGTAATGTTTTACAATGTTCAGCAGCTTTACGATTTTTTACGTAATGCGCATTGTAGCGCATTGTAGCGCTGAATTTATTTGGTGATAGTTTTGTTTATGTCTCTGTTTTATTTCAGAAAACTTCATTTTTGTTTAATTTTCTGTTTACTTAAATTTTCTTTCTATTTTTTGGTTAGTTTTTTTTTTTTTACGTTCTTATTTTTTTATCATTTTGTGGAATCTTCCACATTAGCCTTTCACCCCTTTCAGAAAGATGTATTCTTCTCTAAAAAGCCTTTAACCAATCATCTCGTTTCTGCAAATTCAACCTTCTATTGGTTAATAAACACCAAATTGTAGCAAAGTTGCAGGCGAATCCTCTCTGGAGCCGATTTTGCAAAACAAAAGTCTATAAAAATAACTGCATGTCTCAATTCAGACAGTCAGTCATCGAGTTTCATGAGATGCTACCAAACTCCACGCATGTCAATTCACTGACTCACACACCACACTGAAATCTCAACAAACTCAACAAAGCATTCATCAACCATTGTCCGCGTGTTATTCTACATCTACAATTGACTTAAAAAGTGAACGTTTTCACTACTAAAAAAGTAATTGTACACTTCACCAATTTAGCCTATCAGCAACTCTTGACAACATTTATTCTCACTTCTATAATTACGCACGTACACACAGTGATAAATGAACGAAAACATTTGACATCTTTCTTTGCAAAAACTAAGTTATTTTAATTTTTCTAACAATCAAAAAGTATCAAAATTTCTTAACCACATTTCTGCATAAACATTCTTTATAACATTATCTTAGTTATTACAACAACAAACATTTTGACTGTCATTGCATGTGTATTTATTGTTGATATAAAAATTTCTTTATTGTTAGATTTTCTAACAACTGTGTTTAGTAATTTCTTGCTATGCAAATTGTCCTTAAATCATTTGTGTAATCTATATGTTGTGGTGTCGCGGCCGCCATTTGCCACTCTTTGGAAAAACGACCTTGACCTTCACAACCCCTGATCTCGCAGATTCAAGTCCAGCAGCATGTGAGAAACTGGACGACTGGCCCAATATGGTTGAATCCAAAACCGTACTTCGTGAGCATCGGATTAGGCAGTGCTTCCCAAACATTGAACAACATTGGGAGTAATGTTATATCTACGGTTTTCTACTCCCTCTAGCCAGGGAGTACTTGAACAAATCGTTCCACATATTATTAGCCCTTTTTTCGTCCAAAACACAACGTTTATTTCCGCAGTATTTTTCGCCCAGTTAACTCTTATCTCTGCCATGTTTAGATTGTGGAGGACCATTTACTAACACTAGTTTTGTTTAGTTGTGTAAATAATCTTATATCACGAACATTGGGGATTCATTGTTTATTAACCCCCCAGACTCCCGAAAAAAAGCTGTATATATGGCGATTAAGTAGAATTTCCTTGAGTGGACGTGGTATTGTGGTGTATGTCAGTGTTGTGTGGATGAGATGTTTTGGTGAAAGGAACAATATTTGGACGACTGGGTTAGTAAATGAGGCCAGCTAAGTTAGAAGTAAGCCAGTTGAAGACCAGCCTCCCCCTCCATTCCAATTTTGCCCTTGTGGCACATTTGTACTTTTGTACAATAAATACCCAAGCTGCTCGGCCTGGGGGCCTGGATCAAAGTGTAGTACGCTACCTTTGTGAGCTTCCGGTGTTTGTCGAGAGAATACTCTTCGGCGTGATCCCGTTTCCGTGGTCGATCCGCCCTAGAAGTCGTATCACTACTCTGACTCGGCCCTGTTTAGGGACTTCGGCTTCGTCAAGTGCTACACTTCGGCGCGATCCCGCCTACGTGGTTGATCCGCCCTGGAAGTCGTATCACTACTCTGACTCGGCCCTGTTTAGGGACTTCGCCTTCTTCAAGTGCTACACTTCGGCGCGATCCCGCCTACGTGGTTGATCCGCCCTGGAAGTCGTATCACTACTCTGACTCGGCCCTGTTTAGGGACTTCGCCTTCTTCAAGTGCTACACTTCGGCGCGATCCCGCCTACGTGGTTGATCCGCCCTGGAAGTCGTATCACTACTCTGACTCGGCCCTGATACAAACATATTTCTCCATCAGTACACTCTTGTACATTTTGGATAAATAAAATCGACGTTTATTGTTTTTTAAAACTTCTGCCTTTGTCCCCTCATTGTCTTGGCTGTTCACACCTTTCTTCTAAAAGCTTGTCGATCCCGCAACAGTGGGATACTGACATTATAAGCACACATAATCTTCGTCTTACATAAATTTACCTTCTGGTAATACAAAAGTTATGAATGATTTAGTGATTTACTGCAAAACCCATGGCATAAATAGATAAAAAGCGCCTATTTACAAAAATGAATACTTATAAAACAAGCTGTAAATGGGTATCTAAATTTTAAAAAATATTCTATATTCCTTAGATGAAATATTGTAATTATTTACACTATTTATTATTGTTGTTCTCAGCTTTGTTGCCATATTCACGATGTTTCAGTCGTTGTACACTCCGGCCTTCTTCAGGTGATTGAAATTTCGAACTGAACCCTTTATTTCGTCAAGGACACATGACCCAATGAATAAAAGCGTTGGTTGAATCCAGTGACTTGACCCAATATTTTCCAACAAAAAATATACTGAAATTGGACTTCATATATTTTGTTGCACGTGTTGATTTATTATAAGACTTTTTTTTATCATTATTGGAGATAGATATGAGATAAAAGAGTCATAAAGTTACCAAAATCAAATATAGTTTATCTTTCACTTTCTGATATAGCAACAGAAATAAATATATCTAATTTTATATATTTAATTTATATATTTCTACGTATAACAACGTTTTTCATTCCAATTATAAGAATCGAATCTTGTAATTCGCATTAAATGAGAGAAATCCGAATCCATTAGACTATTTCCTATCACATATAACGATGGCTGTGACTCGAATGTAGCTTTTTATTCCTGCTAGGGTTATACATTTTCTTACACAGATATGGCGATGTTGAGCGTCTTTTTCAATAATTGTTACATAAATAAAGCATAACGTGTAACGATTGACTTCTATCTAAGTATAACATCTTTGATGATTTTTATGCCTGCCCGACAGATGCGACCACATTCATTTCGTTAGATGAAATTATTTGTCAATATTAACAGGTAAATTAACATTAAGACCCATAAGAATATCTCTTGAGTTTTTCATGCGCACTGTTCAAAGTCTCTCTCACCATTTCCTCCAGGATGAACCATCTAGGACTAGGTTTTCTCAATTATTTTACATAATGTTAGACTTCTTTCGTGTATTCTTAATACAATTAGGCGCTTTTTTCCGAGGTAATAATTAGACCCAATGCGTTGCATGACGTCAAGAAGTAAGCCATAAGATAACCAAATATAAGAATACACAAACTTACACACACACATATATATATATATATATATATATATATATATATATATATATATATATATATATATATATATATATATATACACTTTGGTAGTAAGCAACAACCGTTTGCGTACAGGAATCGCGTATTAGTGAAAACAATAGTATTGTTTTAGCAGCAAGCCATCTTATTCGATAATTGATGTAAACTCCATGTGAAAACCATTGTAAAATACAACAACGTGCACAGAATTGGCGTTGTAATATCTTCTTGCTTTACAAGATTTTCAACCAACATAGTGTCTGAGAGCCTGCCACCTATGTTGACATGCTTTCATTCCTTCATAGAAACCTCTAAGAACAAAGACAAACTTATCAGGACATCCAACTTTATTCAAAATCTTCATAAGAGTCATTGTATTGAATGTCGTCCATTCTCTTCACTAGCTCCTCTTTCAGACAAACCACATCCAATTTCTTTGGAATGGTAGCATCCTTGGTTCTTACTTTCGGTTTTACAAAAAAGATTCACCCTTGTACTAACAAGATGATAGTTAGTCCAGCATTTAGTTCCTCACATATTGCGGACACTGCACACAATTTGAGCATCACGCCCATGAACAAAAACATAATCAATCATATGCCATTGCTTTGAACCTAAATTCAGCCATGTTTCTTTGTTTTTATCTTTTTACTGGAAATTTATATATATATATATATATATATATATATATATATATATATATATATATGTGTGTGTGTGTGTGTGTGTGTGTGTGTGTGTGTGGCTGATAATGGTGCACATATCAAAATCAACTACACTGTTGCTTTTCCGAGTTACTTTCAACATTAATGTATAAATTTAAGTAAATATAAATATTCAAGAGGCAGAATAACGTGCAAACACTGCCTTAGATTATAAGTTTTATTTGTTATCTCTTGTTATCTTATTCTTTCATTGAATAGTTCGGTCAACTGAAAATATTAAAATTGAACCAGCTTCATTTTAATTTAATTAAATAGATTTTTTAACAAAGAAACATAATATTTATGTTTGTTTTGAGTATAAATTCTACATGCATTGAGTTTGATTCTGTGTCTCCTAAAAAGAATATTTATTCCTAGAAACAAGCAAATGGAGAGGGTCGTATCACATTTGTATTGTAAGAGCCAAATACAAAACAATGGTTGACTATGCCAGCATGCGCTTCGAGACATGTGAAGAAAACTGAATTCTCTTTATTGTTCAATTCATTTTTAAGCAAAGTGTGATGCCTGCCATTATTAATTAATTCTCCTGTAGATTTTAACATTTTAAACTGTGATTTTTTTTTACTTATGAAATATTTAATTAAAATCCATGCCCAATTCAAGTTTTCAGAACTGTTTGGCGCTATAGACATCTTTTTGTCGAAACCAAATGTGAAGCAAAATCAAATTTATGGAGCATGAGAAATGTAATCAATAAGAAAGGTTTACAAAACAAACATTTTAATCCTTCTATCCAGCAGGGTAGTTTGTCATTAATCAATAAAGCCACATTAATTTATTCATCAAATTAGTTGAGATGTTTTTTCTTCATTTTCCCATGTCGAAGAAGAATGGTGATCGTGATCTTTCACAGACACGAATAACTGTTATGCCCACCGAAGGAAAAACGTTAATGGCATATATGAAAACAGATACTGAAGATGTCATAATTATTCTCCCTTGAAAATATGTCAAAGACTTATAGAACAAAAAGAAATTCTCCAAAACGATTAAAATCTTGAAATAATTTCTTTCCATTATTTGAAACCATTTCTGATAGTCGAAATAAAAGACTGACACCTGTGTGCACAAAATGTTTTTCCTTTCCCTTTTCTTTCAGCAAACTCCAATTAAAACTTCGGGGAAATCGACTTTAGCTGAATAAAGTCTTATTATTCTGACTTTGATTTTGAGGTGGGAATAACGTAAAAACGAAGAGAGGGAAGATTAAAACAAGGGCAAGATTTAAGAAAAATGTCAGTCACATTTAGTTACAAAAGGAAACTAAATATAATGTGTTCACAATAACATCCCATTCTGTCTAAGTTCAGAAAGACCGCTTGGATATGAATTTTACAATTGTTTAGTATTTCACTTCATCCATCTTCTTTGAATGAAAATGTGATAATGATTTTCAACGATCTGGTGCTTCAAACAAATCTACACTCTAAACACAAATAAAAAATCTATTAACGAAGGTTTATTTTACCCGGAAGATAGGCATACCACAATCTTCCTAATTCTTTTACAAGTACATGAAGGTACTAAATTCTATAGAATTTAGTACCTTCATGTACTTTTAAAATCTGCAATACTTATATAGCATAGATTACAATTTGAATATTTTAATTTACTTCGATCATGATTACGTTTTAAGAGTATCTAATTAGAATAAGATTTAAGATGAATTACTTATAATATCAACGTACTTTCCATTACAAGGCTGATTGCTGGGAATGTGTTATTGTTACTAATTCTAGTACAAGGCTACGTGTCGTAGATTATGCTAAAGTTATAATAAAAGCACAACAAGAGAGCCTTGTATATTGCATTAATTATCCAATCAAATTGTCATCTAGTAATGATTGAGTCATTCAGTCACAAAACGATTCAAACATGACGTTATACCAAAGGGGGTAATGAAAATTTCTCGGTCTGACCCTCTTAGCAAAATCTTACCAAACTTCAGGATTTTCTTGGTCAAAAACATATCAGCTCTTCCTCGTAGAAACGAAACAATAAAATGACTGTATATTCATGTCACAATTTTACATGTGTTTTATACCATGTGTCGATTGGGCACTTTGATCTGGTGTAATGGTTAGCAAGCTTGTCTCACTAAACCAATTCCAACTGAGTAGTTAGTTCGATCCTCGTTGGGTTCCACATGTAACCTTCGCTTAGTAAATCATTATACAATGCGTTGATTTCTTTACTTGAATAATACCAGTGAGGAACAACCGTGCGATTTCCAAAGTAATCGGCAGTAGCAAACTAGCGCTAACAAATCTAAAATTATCTATTTAAAATGAAATGATAGAAATGTGGATAGTCAAATGCTAATCCACCTGAAAATGATCGACTTTGGATTATACGTTATACGAATTATGGTTTACTTTTTCTAGGGAGGATGTGTCTGATTCGTTTTGATACAAACATGAATTAGAAAAGACTTATCTAAAATCTATATTATGAGTCAGTCAAGATGCTCGAACAAGAAGGCTCAATTTAGATGCAGATCGAAGATATTGATAATGTAGGTGGAGGAAGCGATGACTTTGAACGTAAACGACAACGTTGATAATCCAAATTTCATTATTACTCTGGTAATTGTATTGTGCTATATGTAGCATAGACATGCTGAAGTAACTCAGAGAGAGAGAGAGAGGGGGGGAGAGAGAGAATTCACGATAAATTTCCTTTTAGGAAATAATGTCAAATTTCATATATAATATGAATCATTCATTATTTAATTTTAGAATTTATATGGGAAAAAAGAACCAGTCACGCCAAGTCAGTGTGTTGCTTTAGATGTTTCGCCAAATAGACTTCATTCATTTTTTAAATCATACAAACCCCATTCAAAATTTGATTAAAAAAAATGTAAACTCTGAATTTAATTTGTTTATTTTATTTTTGTTTATATATATATATATTTTTAATACCATGTCCATTCTTGGCTCGCAATAGTTTACTTTTTTCTTAAATATCGTTAAACAGAATTTTTTTTTTCTTTTGGGAAAGATCGATGCCTTCTCTACAGTTTTGAATTCAGAGTTGTCCTTCTCCAGCCTGGTTTTAAATATGATATTTATTAATACTAGTTTACTTCTACTGTCAAAGTATATATTTCCAATATGATTTGCATATTAATATATATATATATATATATATATATATATCATCATCATCATCAATGCCAAATTTGGTTTTTCAGGTTTGTTCCATCTCCACATAGTCGGTATCCTTGAAGAAATAACGGTATACAGGGATTTCATTGCTCAGAACATCTAGAACCATCGCAGATGAAGTGAACTTGATGTAAAACACCGTGGGTAACTCCATGGGATCGACGCTAAGTCACCTATCGTTTACCTGGTCATATTCAAGAAGCTCGCTAGGATTGAAATATAACACGGCGAGCTTTATCATTTTCTGAATCAGATTGAAAGTCGTCATATTAATGTTCTAGATACTTCTGAAAGAATAATAAGTATTAAATCTTTACACATTCTGTGTATTATTACAATAGGTTGTTTTCCACTTATGACTCGCTAAACTACCTGTGACGCCAAAAACACCTAAAGATTTCATTACCACCTCCTCAAAAGTGGACAAAATGACCAACCATTATAATCTATTTGGGAATTTCTCCTTGGTTGAGTCATGAACTTTTCCGTATGCCCTCGAATATATATAAATTTATTGTCGGATAGATAAATGCGGAGGGAAAATAAAGTTACTTGTATAGTGCAGTTGATGGTTTCACTGACCGCTGCATTCAATGTTCATATATGGCCTTGCACCATACTTGGTATTAAATATCTTCTCATCTATATATTTCGATTAAATATCTGTGGGTTCTACATGCACATACGTATTGTACATTTATTTAAATGTAACCATTGCTGCATCAACAAAGATTCCATGACGACGAATGAACTGTATCATTTATTTCTAAATCTAACAGATGCACTTTTAATTTGCAAATAACTAGTCGTTGACTTACTGATTCGTTAATCTACGGAAATTCAATAATTGAATGTCAGTTGTTATGCAGACTTAAATGACTGCCTCAAAAACAACGTTTTATCTTAATTCTTTGCTTTTTATTTCTTTCATTATTTTCTCCTTTTCTCACTTCAAATACCCATATATATATATATATATATATATATATATATATATATATATATATATATATATATATAGTGGACGGGTGAAAGTACGTGGTAAGGATGCAGTAGTTAATATTGGTTATTTGGCGCACACTTGAAAGTAAGGATTTTCCTTATTGCATGTTCAATTAATAATATCTTCAAGTTGATGTCGTCTACATAAATATCCAATGTTGTTTTGAATGAGATGGTTGACAGAAGTATTTTCATTTTCATAAAGAACTTTCGTTGGTCTTTAACCAAATTTGTATAAATGAAAACTTCAGCCCAAATATATTCAATTCAAACAATAGCGAAAATTGAATGAACGAGTTTTCATCTGAATTTGCTTGTAGATATGTTTATGATGTGTGAGCGTATTAAAGTTTTCACTGCATAAAGATAATTGAAAAATTGTTAATGAGTATATTAAATATCAAATCCGAATAAAATGATTATTTCTATTTTAGCACCCCGCTACCAATTTTTTTTATCAATGTCAATTTTTGTGCAGATCTGTGCAAAAAGCGAATCACAGAGCTTATCCAGCTTCATACATATTTTCAGAAGATCTCAACTTATAATTGGTCAATAAACACACAAGTGGTCGTTGCAATCCACCCACGCGCAAATCTTTTTCCAGCGCGTGAGCAAGTTAAAATTTCGCTCTTCCATCTTCGAAGACTATCATAATTACGTTGATTATAAATACCAGACACAAGTTCGTTTCTTCTCTCCTCTACTTTTTGATTTCTCTTCGCTTACTAAAATGTAGCTGTATAAGAAATTGCGTCCGACCCCGGTTCGGGCGGACGCTATGAAAACATATTCACACACGCACACATACACGTATGTACAAAACTTAATTACTAACATTACAAGCATGAACACATATTCTCAGCTTTACAGAATTATTTCAACTATCTCACAGTGAGATAAAAGAAAAGTCATCGCTGATACGCTAAAGTAATTTAACTTGGATATTAGTTTTTTTTTCCAATTATTCACCAGCAAAAAATTCAGCAAGAAAAAGTTCATCTGAAGCTACAAGTTTACCGAACATATTTTCAACTTTTCAGGACAGAATTCAAGGAACTTTTTCACTCATTCAACGGAATTTGCTCTTTGGTGAACATTTTTTTTTTTTTTTAGCGGTAAGATTTATTGTAATTATTTTCAAAAGTACAAAATGTCATGTATTCCCACAGAAAAAAATCGCATGGGTTCAAATCAGGTGATCGGGGGGAGTAGTCAAGGGGTCAACGCTCCTTGTGTTGTAGTTTTGTTGTTCTTGATAAACGTTTCCACAATGAAGGCGTGATACTCTTTCATGCAATTCATATTGGCAACTGAAAACGAAATGAAACAAAAATGGCATTGTATGTACATTTCGAAAATAAAAACACATTTTTTGTTATTTAGTCGATTTCACTTTTATTAAATCTACAAATGTTTCAGATCATTTTGCCAAACCCTATATTTTTGTAGATATATATACGTTAGTGCGTATGACTTATGGTATGGAAACAAGTAGAAAAATAAGTGAATAAAATTAAGGAAATGTAGAAATAAATCAATGTCTGTCCTACTGCAAGCAAATTCAAAACGAATACTTAAACTTTCTTTATTATCTCTTCTTTCTTTTATCTACAATGCTTATGACAACATAGTCTATAAAAAAACGGAACTTTGACAGTCAGACTAGATGTCAAGAACCAATTCTAATCCAACTTCCTACGCATCACACATATCAATCTACATATAAACAATAGAAAAGTGAACAATTTTGTCCAGTTGCATACCTCCTTTTGGACATAAACGTGTGAGGAGATTGATCCACTACAGACCAACAACTACTACTTTTCGGTATTTACACAAAATAACATGAACTTTTCTTGTTCTATCCTGAACATTTGATAATATCATTTTTATATCTAAATACAAATTATTTTGTTGTTTCCCTTGTTGCTGTTGTTGTTTTTTTCTTTTATTTACAAGGTAACCAAAAATGTTCTGTCCGTTTTCAAGAAAAAAAAGAAAACTCTTCACAGTATGTGTAACTTATTTTTAGTCTTCGATGTAATCGCCATCGGCATCCAGCACCTTCTGCTAACGTGTCTCCAGCTGTTCAATGCCCTTGCGGTAGAACTCGAGGCGGGGGGGGGGGGGTGACGCAAAGAAGTCCGTGAGGGCTTTGCGCAAGTCTGCTTCATTGGTGAAGGATTTCCCACGAAGATGATTATCCAGGGAGTGGAAGAGGTGGTAATCGGATGGCGCAAGATCAGGTGAATAAAGTGGATGGCACAAAGTCTCCCACCCAAGTTGCTGTATGGTATCCCTGACCACTCGCGTGACATGCGGCCTGGCGTTGTCATGGAGGAAAAGCACACCTATGCGATTCACCAGTGCTGGATCCTTCTGGCGCAATGCCTGCTGAACACGTTTCAGTTGCTGCGGGTATAGGTCTCCAGTTGGTAGCAGTTCATAATGAACCACTTTGACGATCTGTCCACCAGACACAAAGCATAATCTTGCGTGAGTGTATAGGCGGTCTTGCGGTGTGAGGGACAGTATCCTGAGGAGACAACCAATGTCTGGAACGCTTGGGAGTTTCGTACAGAACCCACTTTTCATCACTGGTAAGTACTAGATTGAATAAGGATGCGGTACGGTGGCGAGAAAGCAGCGATACGCAGGCTGCCACTCGTTGTCCCTTGTGGACCTCCAACAGCGTTTGCGGAACCCATTTGCTCAGTTTGTACGTCTTACCTAGGCGGTGCAGGTGAAGTCTAACTGTTTCATCGGAAACGTTGAACTGTCTTGCAAGTTCACCACACGTTAGAGAACTGTCTTCTTCAATGGCCGCCTTCAGGACTCCGTCATTCAAGACCTGTGGTCGTCCACTGCGAGGCTCATCACGGAGAGACAAATCTCCCGACTTAAATTTTCGAAACCAACACCTTGCAGTACGTTCATCCACAGCACTATCCCCAAACGCTTGACATATGCGTCGACTTGATGCAGCTGCTGATAAGCCCACTTTGAAGTCGTAAAGGAAACAGCCCCGAACGAGATCTCAAGACACTTCCATCCTTCTCACAGCTGTCCGGCTTATAACTGATGGCCAGACACGGTGCGCGTGTTTTTTATAACGTCTGATGTTCCTACTTCCGGCTGTC
Organism: Acanthosepion pharaonis; assembly: GCA_903632075.3. Taxonomy (NCBI): domain Eukaryota; kingdom Metazoa; phylum Mollusca; class Cephalopoda; order Sepiida; family Sepiidae; genus Acanthosepion; species Acanthosepion pharaonis. The sequence goes on from CAHIKZ030002611.1 coordinate 2,794,853, forward strand.
CGAATTTGAAAACAATTGCTACAAGCATTTCGTATATATTTCAACTTTATTCAATGACTAATCAAAAAACGGACAGAACTTTTTTTGGTTACCTTGTATTTATGAAACTGATACCACAATGAGCAGCATCACAACAAACAGGGAAATGTTTACAACCCTACACCTTGGATTAGATGGAAAGGAACTACTTCTTTTCGCCTCCCGGATGACCGTCTGATAGCAAAAAATGTCACCTGCTTAAAAGAAACCAAACCGCTGGGAACTTATTTGCCTGATTCACATCTCTTTTATAAATCAAACTAATCGATTTGGAAAGGAAAATCGCTCGGTAAAATAACGAAAAACTATCACAAACTAATCTCAGACATTTACATACATACATAAGCATGCGCGCACGCACACACACACACACACACGCACACACACACACACACACACACACACACACACACACACACACACACACACACATAGAAAAGTAACCAAGGAATGTAGTTGGTCTGAATTTTTTCCTGAGAAATTTCGATGGAGCAGGGTTTCGTCTGTAGCAAAGGTATTGCAAGGTGAAAAATAATTCGTCAACCACAAGGATACGAAGACGCTTTTTATCTCCATCGAGAGTGGAAAGGGAAAACTGGACAGCACCTGCCCATATATGGCAGCAATAGTTCATTTTCGGTTTGATATGGTTCTTGTAGAGGATAGCAAGAGTGAAGTACTTACTGGAGCTATACGGGGAATCGGCCATTGTATGAAATCCACTTGAGATCTGGGTTGAGTTTAAGTCTCAATAGGCCCTTAAGGCACGAGCCCTCTCTGAGGGGACATTCATTTATCGCGATCGGTGAAAATTTTGGGTCAGCCGGGGGATGATGATACGTCACTAGTTTTTGGAAGCATTGAATGTGATCAAACAGTTTTTCCCCACTGACCTGTTAAAGTTAGATCAATGGAGAGATCAGCTCTGGTCAATGGAGAGTTTTGGAGGTACACCCATACACCGTTGTATCATCCGTTTAGATATTCACAAAAAGTGAGCATTTATCAAAATCCTTACTGTTTGTCGCTCAAGATGCTGTCTCTATTGAGATGATCAACAACCTTCTTGTTGACAATAGCTTCAAAAAGTTTGCTAATGACACTGAAGAGGCTGATTGGTCTATACTGTGAGGGAGGTGAGTGCTCACCCGCATTCTTGAACAGGGTATACGCTCGACACAGACTTGGGAAGGATTTTCTCCTTCAAGGAACGGTTAAATAATTTCGCTAAGATCGGGTATAATTCAAGGTTAACATTCTTGAGGATAACCAATAGGATTTTAGCTGGACTGGTAGCCTTCTTAGGGTCAAGACTTAAGTATTGAAACCTGTCGGGCTGTAATAAAAATATTACTGAGATTGTGTCCAGTGAGACGAAAGAAGTCGGAAAGTCGGTAGTCTTTGTTATCTAACATTGAATTAAAGGCAAAGATCTGACGAAACTAAGATACTTTTTCCTCTGTTCAGAATTTCGTTAGAGATCTTCCAGAACTCTCGAGATCAAAATTGTTTGCTTTTGACTTTGATCTGAAATGCTTATGCTTGTGCTACAATTTACCTTTTCTCTCTTTGCCATAAGTTCTAAATGCAGTGTCTTACTACTCTACCTGTTCGGTTTTTGCTGGATTTTCTTTTGGTGGGGAGGGAGGTATAAAACTCTCCCTTCCAGAAAGGATCCATTCCGAGATGAGGAAAGCAGTTTGGGAGGCAGTATATATGAAGATGGTTTGATAGCAAATTTGACACTGACAAATGAATGATTTGAATTGCACGGTGTGGGTGAGGGTAAAACATCAACGAAGCGTTTTTCAGTGCAGAATGGGAAGAAGAAATCAAAGATGTTCGCCTGATGTCTTCTTGCATCAGGAACACAGGTGAGGATCTGCTTTTTCTTCATCAGTTTTGCTTGAGTTGATTAACCATCCTTTGTGGTGAATATTGACGTCATCACAAATAGGAAAAACACGCTGAGGCATATTCAGTGAGGACAATACAATTTCGATATCCTAAGGACGATATAGAGTGAAAATGAAAGTGGTACTATGGGCAAATGTCACGCGGAAACATATACAGGAAATCCTGAGGTCTGTTCTTTTATTAATATTTATGTTGTGTTTGTAAATGAAGAACAAATCAAAACACGTGTGTTTAGATTATCAAAATGGCGAGTGCCTTCTTTATTCAGATCCCGTTCAAAGGGGAATCACTTCATCCAGATTAGATAGATAGATAGATAGATAGATAGATAGATAGATAGATAGATAATGAAGAGATTACGATAGATAGATAGATAGATAGATAGATAGATAGATAGATAGATAGATAGATACCATAATATCTCCCCTTCTTATGTTATGACTGTTGTTCATTTTAAATGTCGAGTTTTGTGGGTGGCCTCGATACTCGTCCAGACGTGGTTGTTCCGTGGCTCGAGGGACTGGTTGACTCATCAAGTCATTTCTTCAGTTTCATCCATTGAGGGCTGGATGCTTTCTGGATTTTCTGCTTTTATTTCCTTGCTCAGAGGGGGTTGTTGAATAATGTGTCTGCGGTTGCGTCGGATGTATCCCCTGCTGTCTTCTGTTTCCACGATGTAGGATCTTGAAGTGAGGGCGTTTCCAACTATTGTCACTTCCTGGCGAGAGGTGTTTGGGCTTCTAATCAACACACATTCAAGTGGTCTTATTTCTTTTGCTCTCTGTTTCTGGTTGTATGTGTGCTGTCGTGGAGCCTTCTTGTGTTCATCCCTATTCCGAATGAGTTTGAAGTCAGGCCACTTGGACGACAGTAGCTTCGGATCAATTGAGACATTGCTTCTTAATCTTCACCCCATTAGCAGTTCGCTGCGGGGGATATCCACAGTTTATTGGGGTAGTTACATGGGCTAGCAGGGACATATATGGGTTCCTTGCTTCCCTCAGTATGTTCTTTATAATTTTTACTGCTGCTCCGCTGCTTTGAGAAAATTTGTGATGTGTTGAAAGCCACATATTCTTGCGAAATCATCAAGTATTGGCTTCCAGGATCTGTTCTCAGGGTCACTGGTATTCAATGTCTGGCGAATATTTGTTTCAGGTTTTCTATTACAGGTTTTGAGGTGATCTATCTCATATATTAGTAAGCCTTCTTCCCAGGTAATTTCTCATCGATGGTCCCAATATGGCTTGATGCGCATTGGAACTGTTTTTAGTAGGACATACCTTTTGACGTAGTTCTAATGTGTGTACTTGTGTCATTATTGGTAGTTGCTTTCTTAATTTTGTCAACCGTCTATCGGTTTGCAGGTAGAGAGTTCATGATGGCTTGGACGAACATTGTTGAACTTTCCTCTAGTTCTTTTCCTATTTGGTCGGCATTTTGCTAGGCGAGGGCTCTTGATAGGTCATCGGCTGTGTAAAGGTTTTGGCCGGAAACATGTTGGATTTTTGAACCAGAACCTCATCTGCCTGATGCGAATTCTATGTATTCAATCTGGTAATTCGTTTATGTCTTTGTTGCCTAGAAGGGGTATGAGTGGTTTATAATCCGTCTCGATTGTAAATTCTAACCCTATTCATATCCCCAGGTTATAGCAAGAGCTTCATTCTCGATCTCAGCATATCGGGTTTCAGTTTCCGACATGGTTCTTGATTCATAGACTACTGGATGCAGTTTCTTGTCTCCCTGCTGCTGTAAAAGCACTGCTCCAATGCCATAGGATGAGGTATCATTGGATAACACGTTTCTTTTTTCTTCGGCTATATAGTGACAAGACTGGCGCTGAATATAAAATTTCTTTTATAGAATTGAATTCTATTCAGTTTGCCAAACAAAAATATTTTCTGGCTCATTAAGTCCCGTAATGGTTTTGTCATCTCTGCTGGGTTTGGTATGAACTTCCCCTGCGAGTTTTGTTATGTTGTTTGGTGATGGGAAGTTGTAAACTCCTGAAACCCTGTCTTGGTCGGGCCTTAGGCGATCAATGCAGAGTGAATGTCCTAAGAATTTTAACGAGGTTTCGGATATATCACATTTTGGAAGTCTTAGGGTTATCCCCGCTGCTTTTATTATCTTCAATGTGGCTTTTAACCGTTTTTTTATTTCTCCGTATACCAGTATGTCATCTAGCATACATATTACCCCTTCTTGGTTTTCTAATATGACTGACATCTGTTTCTGGTATACTTCACTGACCGATGTGATCCCAAACGGGAGGCGGTTAAATTAGAATCTGCCAAACGTTAATTGGCGGGATTCACGTGATAAAAGGATTAGCCATTATCCACTATTAGCGTCTAGTTTGGACATAATTGTGGCCCCATCCAATTTTTGTTTTGTCAGGTCAACGCATATTCTGACCTTGCCATTGTCTTTTGGCACCACTACCATGGCTGACCACCATTCTGTGGACTCTTCTACCCTGCTTATCACCCCTATCTTTTCCATCCTTATGAGTTCTTTCCTCCCTAAATTCCAACCCCTCCTCACCGTGGTAGGGACGGTGGCAACGTGTTCCTGTCAGGATTATGACGTCGGAACCTCGGTTCCTGGTAGGGCCACCATGGCAGATTGGTCTGACACGGCACGGCTAACGGGGCTCTGGTCATCAAAAAGGTCTGGTATGCCTGGGCTGGATAGCGGGGAAGTGCTCCTGCTGGCCTACAAAATAGTCCAATAGGCGTGCGCAACAAGATCACCTCTTCCAGTCAAACTCCTATCCCAAACTACATGGGAGGTGTGAAAGGCGAATGTTCGGTGACTTAAAACCGAGCCTCAAAGCCTATACATGCGGGTTTGGAGACCACTTGTGAATTCCAAATTCTCATGAAACTCCAATGAACACACCAAATCTGCGAAATACCACTACTACTACTACGGTGTCCGCGGGAACCGACGCGCTCGCGGTCCCAGCGCCGCGGGTGTCTAATCAGCGAGCTGGACTATTTGGACGACCCATCATGTGGCCTGTTGGAACTTGAAGAAACTCAAGCACTCACTGCCCACGCTCTCCACCAGTACAAAGGTCGATGTGGCCTGCCTCTCGGAAACCATGGTCACACGTCTATCAAGGTACCTATATCTGACGCTGCCTACCATCTCTATTACAGTGGACCCACGGATGGATACGGGCGCCATGGTGTAGCACTGTCCTAAGCGATATCAAGCGAATAAGGCTCTCCTTGCCTGGAAACCAGTCTCTCCACGTCTTGCCCGTGTCCGTCTGCGAGGAGCCCTGTTCAACATATCCATAATAGCTGTTTATGCCCCAACTCTTGATGCTGATGAAGTCACCAAGGACGTCTTTTACGACAGCCTCCAGACTGTTATGAACGGCATTTCTCCTAGAGACTTTGTGGTCATTGCGGGTGATTTCAATGCGCGAACTGGTACCGGTGATGCCAATAACAGACATATTGTCGGACCATTCGCTATCGGTGACCGCTGCTCGAACGGAGAGCGGCTGATCGACTTTGCTGCTGCAAACCGGCTTACTGTGTCAAGTACTCGATTCCAGCACCTTCGGCGGCACCTGGTGACTTGGTACTCGAATGACGGTGTCCTCGGAACCAAATCGATCATATCCTCGTCAAGTCACGGTGGGCCTCGAGTGTCCTGGACTGTCGCGCATTCCGGGGAGCCGAAACAGGCAATGAGCATGGCTCCGACCATGTCTTCGTTCGTTCAAAGATGCGCCTTCGCATGAGAGCCAACCTACCATCTAACCGCCCTGTGAAATACGATATCTCGCGACTCAGATGCCAGCAAACCAGAGCCGAGTTCCAGCTCCGGTTATCAAATCGCTTTGCCGGTCTTCAAGCTCTTCGACCCATTTAGTGAGACTACTCGCTCTGCGAAAGCTGATCTCAATACTTACTGGTGAAACGTCGCTGAAGTCATGGAGCAAGCGGCATCAGTAGGAGATTTCCGAAAACAGCAGTTAAGGGAAATGCTGCTGAACACGAATTGAACGCCTATCTCCCAGATGGCAGACCGCACAATCCATTGGAAGCAGCATTTCGAAACCTTGCTGAACCATGACCCTCCCTCTCAACGTCCCTCTAGCACCCTAACAAACGCCCCCGAGTATAATGCCAACTGCGATTCTCCAACGGAAGAAGAGATACGTGATGTCATCAAAAGACTAAAAGAATAACAAAGCTGCTGGCGAGGACGGTCTTCCGGCGGAACTCTACAAGACCTGTCCTAATCTTATGGCCAGATGCCTACACCCAATGCTCGATGCAGTGTGGCGTTCTGAGCAACTACCTCAGGACTGGAGCGATGCGGTTCTCCTCCCCTTTACAAAAAAAAGGCGACCGTCGCGATTGTCGCAACTATAGAGGCACCAGTTTGATCGATGCCGCCTCTAAAATTTTCACAATTATCATACTGCGTCGTTTCCAGAATATCCGGGACCGCCGAACCCGTCCTAACCAAGCAGGCTTCCGGAGAGGCAGAGGATGCATAGATCAAATTTTTTCCCTCAGGCGAATTTTCGAACAGCGATGGGCTTATCAGCAATCTACCATCGTTTGATTCATTGATTTCACCGCAGCATTCGACTCGGTGGATCACAGAAGCCTCTGGGACATCATGCGTCATGATGGCTTCCGTCCAAGCTTCTCAACCTCATCAAAGCCTACTACGCTCACCTCGAACTAGGTGAGGTGCTGGGGAAGAATCCGATTCCTTCGTCGTTCGAACGGGCGTCCGCCAAGGATGTGTGCTCTCCCCATCATGTTCAACTACATTATTGACTGGATCCTGGAGAATAGCATGGTTGGCTCTCGCGGGTGTCAGAGTTGGCCACGACTACTACATCACCGATCTCAATTATGCCGACGACGTTGCAATCCTTAGCGAGTCCTATGCGGAGGTCCAGCATGCACTCGACGAGGTCAGTCGCATGGCCAAAATGTTGGTGATGAAAATGAACGCTTCCAAGACAAAAATTCTCTCTGCGAACTACCCCCTACCTGATCAGTGGCTGTAACCCTCGATGGTGAAGCTGTGAAAGAGGTCGAAAGCTTCAAATATCTTGGCGCCAATTTTACAGCCAACTGGTCAAGCGAAGGACGAAATCACCACCCGTATAAATTTGGCTAGAGCTGCCTTTGTCCGTCTTCAAAAACGACTTTGGTCTCGCCAGGAAATAAGACGATCCACGAAGTTGCCAATCTACGAAGCCATGGTCAGAACAATTCTTCTCTATGATTGTGAGACCTGGCAACTGCGAAGAGGATCTTCATAAGCTTGAGGTCTTCGATCACTACTACCTCCGCCGTATTCTGCGCGTGAACCTCTCCGACCGGATCCCCAACTCGTCCATCCGCGCCAGATGCAACATTCTGGACCTGGAAGAAACTCTGCTTAACAGGAGACTCCGGTGGTTCGGCCACGTACTGCTGCGGTCTGGTGATGAGTTCGTCCGTAAACTAGTGGCGCCAAACGAACCCACTGGTTGGAGGAAGCGCCGATGTGGTCAACTCAAGACGTGGCTCACAACGGTCAAAGCAAATATGGAACTGATGTCCGGTCCTCGTGTTTTCGGGGTCCGACGCTGGAATCCCGAATGGGTGGATCATGCCGTCGATGCTGCTGCCGATAGACGGGGGTGGATGACCTTGACGCGCGATGCGATTGATTCAATTGGAGCCGGCTCAACACACCCCGTTACAAGACAAGACAAGTTCTTTCTGCGTTTCCTTCATTAATGTAGGGGTACACGACGTGGCGTTGGGATGGAATGGGCTTAGCATCTTCAAGTAGTGGTATGGTGTAGTTTTCTCCAAATAATCCAAAGCCTTTCATCTCTTCCATTGGATCAAACGTTTGTTTATGGTTGGTATTTCTGATACTAAGCACTGCAGAGTTTATCGCCAATATTTTTTAGTGCCTTGATGGCTGGTCTTCCTAATACTGGCTCTTCCAGGTTAGGGGTGACATAAATGGATTGTATTGTTTGTCGTCCTTTATTTCCTTGGATGGTTGTCTTTAGTTTATTTGTCACTTTTAGGGGAGTTATGGCATCGACCATGTAGGATTTCTGTTGCTAATGTCGGTAACTTCATTTTTCTATAGTCGTATTCTGGTATAGCAGTGACATCAGCACAAGTGTCTATTATAAATTTCGCTGGCTTATTATTTATGGCCAGTTCAATCCTCCATGATATGTTCTGCTTAATCTCGGCCACTGTCAATAGCCCTAGGGTGGTGGTGTTGTCGCTGCTGTATGGATAGTCTTCGTCATATTCTCGTGGACCTTTTTGACTTGCAGCACTGTGCGTAATGGCCGGCTATTTTACAGTAGTGGCATGTTGCTAAGATGGCGGGACACCTACGTCTCGAATGGTTCACTCTGTTACCAAATCGGTGGCACTCTGTTTCTGGCTACCGCTGTTGTCTTTAGCGTTATTGTCCTCGTAATTTTTTTAGTGGGGGGTTCTTCATTTTTTTTTTGTATGTTTTTTTTTTACGGTAACGACTGTCGATCATGTGAACGGCCGCATCCTCATTTAGTTGCACGATTTTTTTTTTTCAGATGGAATCTTTTGTTGGAACTTCATAATTTCGTTCTGGTGCGCCCTTTTGGTATCATTATAAGTGTCTTGTATAATTTGACGTCTCTACATCCCTACTATCCTGTCGCGTATAAACTCGTCTTCAAGTCCCTTAAAATAGTGTGTTTTTGCTAATACATGTAAGTCAGTCACAAAAGCGTCTATGGACTCACCTTCTTGTTGGCAGCGTTTGTTGAACAACGCTCGTTCATAAATTAAGTTTCCGCTGGCCGTGAAGTGGTGGTCAAATCTCCGTTTGATTATGTCGAAGTTTTCCGAGTCCTCCAACAGTAGTTTAAAGGTAGCTAGGATATCCTCAGCTTTATCGCCCATAGTATATATAAGTGTGTCCACTTGAACTCTTCCGGGCTTTTCTTAACCGATATGGTTTTGTAGCGAGTGAATCTTTTTATACATTTTGTCCACTGTCCGAGCTGGTCAAACAGGAACGGCTCTGGCGTCGACACGTTGCTGTTCATTTTGTTTATTTTCCGGTTCAGACTCGGATATTTTATTTGTCTAACTTCTAAGTGTATCCGTTCTTTAGTGCTTCGTTAATCTACTTTTAGTTTCATGACAATCCCATTTCTGACACCATGTTGTGTTCGTAAATGAAGAACGAATCAAAACACGTGTATTTAGATTAATACCAAAATGGCGAGTGCCTTCTTTATTCAGATCTCGTTCAAAGGATAATCACTCCGTCCAGATTCGATAGATAGACCCCCTCATATTGGCGTAGCAGATGGTGAACCTAGGGTCTACTTTTATGTTTGTGGATTTTGGTTTGATTTTTTTTTTGTTCAATTTGTTTGTGGTCATGTTTAGAAATCAGTATGTTCGGGAGAAGACTAGGTAGTGAGATAGTGTCTCACACACACACACACACACACACACACACACACACACACACAGGTGATGAATGCATCAACAACCTGGACTGAATTATCTGGAGATACAGCCGTAACAGTAGCTTTGATCATGGCATCGAATGGCCCCACCGAAGATTAATGCACGATCCAGAACCCATTCCCAAAGTTGCAATATAATAGCCCCGATATTATACACCTGTTGATAGGATAGCCTCCTTCGAAGTTTCTCAAAGGTTTGTATCCACGAACTTTACCTCTCATTAAGAACTATATTGTTGCGAAATCTATGCTGAGTAAGATGTATCAGAAGGTGATATTTTGTGAAGGTCAAGAATGTGCGTGATCATAATGCATTTATCCACAACAAATAAATGAAATAAAAATAAATAGACAATTCAACTTCAAGAAATTACTGAAAACAACGTCATTAGAGATTTCAGCAATAACATGAATTTATATATATATATATATATATATATATATATATATATTTGACATACACGAAGTGATAATAAGTTGCTTATTAAATGTGGCAAGTGAGATAAGGTTACAAAGATTGTCCATGCTGAAATTTAGTGAGTAAAGGTTGATAGTTTAAGTTTGTTTGTGGAATTAAATTAGTTTGATATCTGCAAGGAAAATTGTCAACCGTGTAAGTTCAAATGATAGTGTGTATGTGTGTGACAACTGCTAATGTTGATTTAAGTTATGAAGAGTTGTTCACCTTTAACTGATAGGCTAAAGTTGATTGAACATACAATTACTGTTTTGTAGTGATAATGTCACTTTTTATTAAATTGAAAGCAAAGTTACTTCACGCAACAATAGTTGTGCGAATTGTGTTGAGTTGTTGAGAGGTTGGTAGTGGTTATTGAGTCAGTGTGGGGTCTGCTGGTATCTCTCGAAAGTCAGTGTCTGACAATATTTATTCCTGTAAAATTACAGTAAATGTGGCACAAGGCCAAAAAAGGGGTGGGGAACAGGACGGTCATCATTTGTCTTAATTTTAAAACTTAGCTAGCCATAACCACTGACCAAATCATATAAAACAATATTCCTATCACCAAAATAACACATTCATACTTACCTTTCTTACTACATCCACCAAAATACCTCATTGTCTCAATGAAAATCCTAAATAGTCACTATATGTACAAATCGTTGTCTGTGGGGGGAGGGGAATCAAAAAAACAACAAGTTAAAACACCTCAATGATTATATAAAATATATTTGCAAGAAACTAAACAAAATCATGTTAGTAATAAAACCCACCACAAGCCTTAAATGTGGCAGAAATATCAGTTAACTGGACGAAATCGATGCGGGACTATAAAAATATAGAAAACATTCATCCATCCCAAGCACTCACACAGACACGCACTCATTCCGACACAACAACAAATACGAAAAGAAAAAAAAAACACACACACGCGCACGCGCGAAACGAAAAGCACCCCGCATCCACCAGAGAACTGACATCACTGACCACCTAACGAGGGAGGGGATGGGGAGTTAAACGTAAAAAAAGAAAAAAAGGGGACAAAAAAAAAAAGGGACCAATGAGCAAACACACCCTAGCTAAGTTTACAGTGTTACGAGGATGCATTTCTATAAAAAGGATTCCTTTGAGTTCTACTTGTTATTACAAAAAAGTTTTCATTCATGAAGTAGTTGTAAAATAGAAATTAGAAATAGAATGTTTGGAAGATTCTAGATCATTCTAGTATATTCGAGAAAAATCTAGATGATTCGAGAAACATCTAGAAAAATGCAAATTAGGTGTTAGCCCCTATAAAAATGGGATTTTGGAAAAGGGTTGTCAGTTGGTGAAAACAGATTGCTGTCAGTATCAACTCCGGCTTTTGATTCAAGGACTATTATATCCAGCCGAAAGAATCTCTATAAAAAGTTGCCGACCCAAAAGAGAATTTCATGGAACAAAGTTGGTAAATAGAATTTTGACTAATTTTCATTGACCAAACTAAAAATTAATATTTATTTACACACCTTTGTGGATTTCCAAATATAGCACTTAGATTGCTTCACTAGCCCTAAAGTGATAAAGATATTTGACTCCCTTTCCTTCTCCCTCGTAACACTTCTGCCAGTAACTCTGTGTTTTCTGTTTTGTAGGCCACAATTGTTTATCTTGTATATATTTTATGTTCTGTTTTAGTAAATTAAATATTTGTTTGTGATTTAGCTCTGTGTTGTGGTAAATAATTTTTTTTTTTGTTACAATTATCAACACGTAACAACAGAAAAAGAAAAAAACTAAAGAATCAAATACAAAAAACCTACTCTAGCCTAAATCCAGGGATGGATTGCCCAAGTTCAACCCAGGAAAACAATATCCTGATTCCTAACCGGCATCAAAATGCCACTCCCGGTGAGCCCCTTTTACTCGGCACAAACGCGCAAGATTCACCCACCTTTTGCCAAATTCTGATGAGGTGGGCCGCCACCATTCTGTCCTAATCTTGACTTTAAGCTGATGTTTAAGAACAACATAAGTTTGGAAGAAATGAACTTCTCGCCATCATAGAATTCCTTCTGACGCGTCGTCCAAATCACGACTCTCATAACACCTAGTAAGCAACAGAATACATAATGTTCAGCCTTCGTCATCTGCGGCACCACATTGCTACAAACAGAACTGGTCTCAAGGACAAAGAACTTTCCTTGCAGCATGCGAACCATGAGGCCTTCAATAAACTTGCACAACGGCACTACCACCCTGCAATGAAAGAAAGCGTGACCAATGGTCTCGACTTCCCCAATACAGCGACGGCAGTTTGGAGATTTCTCCAAGCCAACTGAACAAAGTCTTTTGGCGACCCAGAGGGCCCCACGAATCACCAGCCAGGTGAGTGATGCTTCATCATTATTGAGACATTTCAACCCAGGCGCGCAAGGCCATATCGAGCGAGCTTCCTGCCTCGTAAGACCGAGCTCGTCAATTAGATCATCACGAACGAAACCCCTGACTAATAGTTGATACAATGCCCTACGAGACAACGCCTGGGTGTTGGAGAGGCCATCCGACGCCCATAAGAGGCGTTTCAGAGCACGACGACATTCGCGGTAGAAGGAACATTCGGCTCGAGGTGTACGGCCGGCCTCCTCCTCGCACGAGTGCACACTTCTCAGGGATGGGAAGTTTCTACTGACGTCTTCCTTCCAAAGGGCTCCCTCCTCATCCGATTCGTTACACATTCGGTCTAGGAAGGCGATGCGAAGCATATATTGACGAATCTCAATGTTAGGCATACCCAGACCGCCCTCAGAGGGATGAAGGCAACAGATCTCCCGAGGTACCATAGCGACCTTATCTCTCCACAAGAAAGAGAACAAGGGCCTTACTAATGACATTAGCGTGGTATACGGAAGTGGAAGTACAGAGAGTCGGTACAGGAGAATCGGGTAGATGTGTGAAACACCGAGACCACAGATTAACCGCGATCTCGGTCTTCCCTTGTACCTCCGACCAATTCATTTCCAACTGGAGATCAGGACCGAACCAGACGCCGAGTATCTTGACCGGCCCATCCGTCCAGAGGAAAGGTCCGGGAAAAGAAACTCCCTACCACGCACCCAACCGCAAGCCAACAGACTTATCGCGGTTGATCTTGGCCCATGTCACCACCTCATAGCCACTGATCTCTTTGCTGACTTCGTCAATCTCGGCTCTGCTCGACACAAGAACCGAAAAGTCGTCAGCATAGGCAGAATACCTGGCTGAGGCGGTAGCCCCAGGCAGGGCATTTCCGCGCAGGACCGGATTTGCCTTTAACTTGCGAAGGAAAGGTTCCAACGCAAGAACGTAAAGCAAAGGCGAAAGCGGACAGCCTTGACGAATGGAGCGAGACAATACGAAAGGCTCCGATCTTACCCCCATTCACTTCCATCAGCGCACCGGGGGTCGCATACAAAAGTCGGATCCAAGGAGCGAAAGTCGGCTCCGAAACCGGCCGCCGAAAGGACAGCCTCCAGAGAACGATGCTTAACCCTATTGAAGGCCTTGGACTGATCTAAATTGATCAGCGCGGCTTCTCTGTCAACTTGTTCTAAGATCAAGCGTACCATATGAAGGTTATCCTGAATAGTCCTGCCCTTCACATCACAAGTCTGTTCGGAGCCAATCAGACTAGACAGGACAAGCTGCAAGATTTGGCTAAGATCTTCGCCAAAACTCTGTGTTTAACATGGTTAAAGGGCGAAAGTTATCTAACCCATCCCCACCGTTCTTGCTCTTGCGCAGCAACTTGATCACACCCCTGGTGAAGTGTTGAGGTATAGACCCCTGCTTCATCCAGTTGTTGAAAATCAGTTCCAGCAAAGGAACAAAAACGGGCGTCAGCCTCAAGTAAACTTCGTAGGGAAGACTATGTAGTCACGGAGATTTATACAGGTCAACCTGTTTCAGCGCTTCCCAGATTTCCGACTCTGTGATGTGACCCTTGCACCCAGTCGCTTCAGCTGACTCAAGGCAGGAAAGTCGGCTAAATAGGCGTTGAACAGAGCTCAGACCGTGTTCCCTAGTGAAAAGTTCCTGAAAGTAATACCGAAAGGCCTCGCATATTAAAAGGAAAGAAACAAATAAAGAAATAACACGTAGAGAAGAAATAAAAGTTAGTCGCAAAAAAAATAAAATAAACCGAAACACTGACTGGGGATATAAGATAAAAAACGAAAATATATTTAAAAGAGAAATTCAATAAAATGAAAATAAAAAAAGAAGACTAAAATAAAAGAAAAAGAGCAAAAATATAATGGTAAAAATAAAAAAAAAAAAGGGGGGGAGAGTAAAAAAAAGAAGAAAAAATCAAAATCTTTTCAAAACAGTCGTAAAAAACACAAAAAGACGGTAATAAAATCAAACTCAACCAAAAATGTACTTCAAACAAAAAGCGTAAAGTCCAAAAAACAGTCGGGCGGCAAACACCAGTCAGAAAAGGTTAGAAAAAGTCCACCAAAAAAATTCGATGACTGACTCAAACTCCGGTGGCTGACTGACTTGAATTAAGTCGAGCAATTCTTTTTATAGATTTTCGAATTTCGAAAATAGGCTCCAGAGATCTGCGCCGGAAAAAGGTTTGTCTCAACTTTGCTAGATTTTAGTGTCCTTTTTAATCAATGAGGGATTGAGTTTGGAAAAGTCAAGTGATGATTGGTTAAAGGTTTATTTGGGGAAGAGTGCATCTTCCCGTAGTGGGTGATAAACAAATGTGGAGGATTCCATGATATCAAACACGAACATTTCCAAAGACTTAACACTTTCACGTGGTTACTTTGCTTCTTTCAGGACTATTAAATTAACCATATTGGCATATCCACACACACACTTTGGAACTCTTTTATTCGTTTTAATATTTCAGCACTTATCAGAAATCCCTTTCAGTTCTTACAAATCAACCATTGTACATATTGTAAAAATGTAGATTGTTGTCAATAATAAAATTTTGGCCTTTAATTCAGAACTCTGTCCTTGTTTTGTTTCAGTTTAAGAGTCAATTTCTTCCCTTATATTTTTATATTTTATTTACATGGCGACCCTTCCGTGAGGCCGCTACGAAGTGGTGACATCTCCATGGGGCTGCTACAGGCATTGAGCCTTAGACAATAAACAAAGTGCAAAATGTATCTATCATTTAAAATAGCACCACTCATAAATTTTAAAATCATAGAAAATGTGAGAAGAAAAGATACAAAGAGAAAAGTAATCAAGGCTAAAAATCAGTTTGTCACGCTGGCTATAATTTACCAAATGTCCATTCATTATTAGTCTTGTTACTGTTGTATTTTTAACAATTAGTCTTTCTCCGTAATGTCTTTATACTAATATATAAAAATGTAAATACTTTAGCCAAGCTATGAAAAACAATAAAATCAAGAAAAACAAGATGCATTTTTTCAATGTTACATTTCTCAAATAATCGTTTCTTACTCAAAAATCTCATAAAAAATAGTAACACAAGTTATCTCCCTTACATGGATAAACTTTTAGTTTTTCAAATACAATTCTCCGTCAACAAATATATTAATTTTCAAAACAATTTTTAAAAATCTTTCTTTCTGACAACTTTTTTTCTTTCATTTTCGTAAGGCATTGTTTTCTTGTAAGTATGTCAATGGTACCTTATGAGAGACTTATTTAAGGGGGCTATAGTTTTCTGTGCTTGTATTTTTTTTTTATATTTCTTTGTTCTTGCTTTACAAATTAATAAATCGTAACGTGGAGGCGATTGAGTTATAGTGGGTGCCTCTCCCCTTATCAGTTTTGGGAAATTTTAAACGCTAGCGATTTTTTGGATAGATAAAAAAAAGTTATGCGCGGATTCCAAATTCACAATCGTTTTATGCAGGAATCATCCACACGAACTTCGACGGAGAAGTGTATTTGAAAAAGGTTATCCATGTAAGGGGGATAACTTGTGTTACTATTTTTTATGAAGTAAGAAGCGATTTTTATGAAGTAAGAAGCGATTATTTGAGAAATAAATGCAACACTGAAAAAATGCACCTTGTTTTTCTTGATCTTATTGTTTTTCATAGCTTGGCTAAAGTATTTACATTTTTATAAAGACACTACGGAGAAAGACTAATTGTTAAAAATACAACAACAGTAACAAAACAAATAATAAACGATAGCGATTTTTGGATAGGTAAAAAAAAGTTATGCGTCGTTTTATGCAGGAATCACCCACGAACTTCACCAGGTAACTAACCTCTAGAATCTAGCTAGAATTAGCCAACTCTTATATTATATTATAATTTAATGTTTCCGTTTTTTTTAAAATTATTTTAAAGTTATAATGTAAAATGCAATCCATATAATTTTTCTGTTGAAATGAAATCTTTCGTTTTCAACAAATATAGAAACAAAAATCTACCATCCGTTGCCTGTTTTAATGATTATTACAAAAATATTTTACAGTAAGTGGTTATTCAAAATCAAAAACATTCGAAAACTAAGATTAAAATAAATTTACAATTTGTTTAACTAATCCCTAGATTCTACTTGTTTTTGTACATCGTGCCTCAATTTCCAATTGTCCCCTTTCTTTCTCTAAACAATACCACACAAATACAAAGAAATAAGAAGTGGTTCATAAAATATTATTTATCTATGATTTTCCCAGTCAATATTCTTATTCGTGAACGGAAGGCGTTAGGAGAACAGGAGTCTTAGGAGTTTCTGCTTACTTTCAGAAAGTACATTAAAATTTCAGTTTGCTTCTCTTTCTTAATTTTTTCCTCTTCATCTCTTGTAAAATATTTTCATCCACTGAAAATTCTTCCTCCACCCGTTCTTTAACTTTCAATGAACGTATTATTGACGAATCAATGTCATATAATTTAATTCATTTTTTACTCTTCTTGCTCCTTCTGAAATGTCTTTCTCCTACTGACATTCAGTTGGCTCCTCTTCTTGAGCTTCAGGGACAGTCAGTTCAACTAGATCGTTCTCTGTCAACTCAGTTCACTAGTGTCAATCAGTTCTTGAACATCTCCAAGATTGATATCCGGACTCCACTCTACACCTATCTTTATAATATATGTCATTATAGACACCAAAGAGAAACAAGTGAAATCATTGACGCATTCGGGCGATAGCTTTCGCCAGCACGAGTTTATGGATTCTGATTTTATTAACTGGAGATTTTCCAATCATATTTATTGCATCTGCAATTTTTTTTTTTTTTTTTTTTACAGATTTTCATTATGATCACTTTGTCATGGTCCTTGTACAATTATCTCCATCGAGTGCCGGTGTAATTACCCCAATCAAGGGACTGAATGAGAGATATAGTATTCGGAGGTATGAGGAACACCTGTGCTGTAAGTCACTAATCTTGGATTACCAGGGGCATATCAACAAAATTTTAAAGGGAAAGCTCTGTTTTGCAAGATATTTACGTAATTCAGACACAAAACACTGAAGAAACCACTCCATGTCATTTTTGTTTGGCAACCCATACACTGGCAACAGTGCTTTATTCTTTCTCCTTAAAGTTCATGGATTATTAACAGCATTATGAATTGAAGCTGCCTTGGTCATATATCCGGCTGTATTCCCACATAACACCATTGTCACCCTATCTTTTCCCATCTCGTAGGCGGATGTTTTCTCTTCTTGCATAATGCATTGTAAATCCCTTGAGACATTTTCTTCAAAAACAGTACAGTTTCATCAGCGTTGAACACCTGGTAAATAACCATTCTCTTCATTTTTTCTGCAGGAATTAAAGAAATTCTTGTGGTGCTTCTTGGTCGGTAAATTCTGTCTCTTCCATTATTTTGACATTAAGGGGCACCTCGGCGTGGTGTAATGGTTAGGAAGCTTGTCTTGCTAGAACAATTACGACTGAGTAGTGAGTTCGATCCTCGCTGGGTACCCCATACTTTCGGCCTTGTGCCACATCTAAGCCGGGCTTTGAAAATCGCTATATTGTAAAACGAGGGGAGATAACTGAGAGCATATTGCAAGGACATTGGAACAGTGATACTTGTCGAGACAACCAAATCTGATAGTCATTACCAACACTTCTACTTCTTTGTATTATATTTCTGTTGTAATATATCTTTGTATTCCATACCTGTGTTCGTGTTATTCTTTCATTGGTTCTAACTTTGGACCATCACCGTGGTACAAGAAACTTGGACCATAACACTTTACAAATTAACTTTTGCTGGTCTGAAAATCTTCAGAACGCATGTTTGAACCTTCACTATTATTAAAAGAAGTATGTAATGACTAAGTTTTTCCTTATTACAGAGTCTATTAGAATGTCTTTCTTATGGCAGTCATACACCCATAAATAATAGACGTGTCAGCCCGAAACAAATGCTGGTCTTGCTGCAGAAACGGCGTCACGGATCTGCTATCCATTTCTTTCTAACATAGCGCACAGTTGTCTCGTTGATACCATAATTAATGACCTACCACAACAACAGTATTCTACGAAGTATATCCAACAACTCAGTTTTTTTACTCTTATAAGAATCATAAGACTTTTTGGATTCTTCGATTCACTCCTAATTGCACGAGCGGCATTACACTTTGTATTCATGAAAAATGATAATATTATTAGGATTTTTTAGCAAAAAAGAATAAAAATTGAAGTTCCACTTGTTATTTTTGTGAGAATGTTTGTTTATAAATTTACTTTTACGTGTGATGTGCGTAAAAATATTCAAGTAAAAAAGTTTCCCCAATGTAGTTCACGTGATAATTTTTGGGTCAAGTGTTGATTTGTTGCTAAAAATGTGTTTATTATGCATACAAAAAGTGTTTTATATTGTATGTACAAAGAATACAATATAAAATTATATACAATTATACAAATTATGAAGTAAAATTCAAAAGAAAAATGCAATTTAAAGACAAAAGAAGTAAATAAGGTCAAACTTTTCTGGGTGAAGAATTGATTGGAACTGAAATTTTGAGAAAAAATGGTTAATCATTTTAAAAAAAAGCGTTTTTTAATGAATTTTGCGATTTTTGCGTGTTAAGAAGAGTCAGTGGAAGTAGCTTCCCTTCAATCGTTAAAAATATTATGTATACCGCGGATAACTGAATTCGCGAATACGAGCACTGTGAAAAAGGAGGGGAAACTGTACATTAAATTAAATCTCAACAAAACAATGGGAAAATATTTAAGCAGTTTGTAATACTAAAAGCGATTTATAACTATACTAAAAGTCAACTGCAATTATGCTTTTGAATCTCTTATTAATTAATGACTAGCACAGCTACTCAGCGGCACCCAACCCAAGTTAGTATTTTTAAAATAAAAAATTTACAAATGAATTTTTTAAATAACAAAACAACGAAGATTTTCTTCTAAAATTCGACATAATTCATTTTAATTTAAGTATAAAGCTCACTAAGATTTTGCTATAAGCATAGGCCATCGCGCCTTTCATTTCATAGTGTTTTTTAGTTGTTTTTTTTTTTTTTTTTTTTTTGTTTTAGTTTTTTTTATCTGAAATCATACCTGTACAAAAACTATTCTTGGACTGTTCTAACACCTTAATGAGTAAACAAATTACAAAAAAAATATATTTAGTGAGTTATAACAATATGCATTGGTCATGACAGGACAGACACAAAAATGTTAAAATATTTATTTAAATTATAAAATTTCTAATTAAGTAATTATTATAGCACACAATAAAAAATGCAAACTGAAAAAGCATTTTATTATTAAAGACCAATTTCTGTATTTTTGTTGGTCGGTAAGGTTGTATTGTAATGTATTCCATTAAAATTGGTGCGTATTATCGGAATTTTTACTAGCGCAATAATAACCCTTAATTCGCTAACTTGAAGAATAAAGCAATTTTTTGTTAAATGTGGTGATAGGAGTTTTTAAGGGGTTTTTTTTTCGTGTTCACCCCGATAATAACTGATTTTTCTAAATCTATATTTGACCAAAATTGAAAAGAAAATTCTCTCAACTTTGAAAGAGGGAAATTATTGAAAAAATTAATAATTCATGCATAAAATAATAATACCTATGATATAATGACACATATTTTACACACACAAACGCATATACGTACATGCATGCATACATAAATACATACACACATTATATATGTGATGTTGCGAAATTTAAAACCATTATTCTTTGAACACATGACAAATGGTTATTTTATTATATATTTTTTTAGTGCAAAAGATGTTTTTAGAAAGTGCAAATAAAAATTGAAACTCCAGATGTTATTTTTATTTAACTGTTCCTTCATCAAACTATTTTTGCGTGAGATTTCTGTGTGAGAAATAAAAATGTTCCTGCTGTATAGTTCACGTGATCATTTTTTAAAGTGTTAATTTCTTCATAGAAGTCTTTTTTCCATCGTGCATACTACAGAGTGTTTTTCGTTGTTTTTTTGTTTGTTTTTTCGTTTTTTTTCTGGTATTTACAAATAATAGAATAGAAAATTAAATACATTTTTAACCAAATTATAAATTAAAAATTCAATAGAAAAATGCAATTTAAAATCAAGTGAAGTAAATAAACTCAACCTTTTCTGGGTGAAGAATTGATTGCAAGTGAAATTTTGAGAAAAAAATGGTTAATCATTAAAATTGCATTTTTTAAATGAATTTCGTGATTTTTGCGTGTGTTAAGACTAAGAGTCAGTGGAAGTAGCTTCCCTTCAATCGTTAAAAATAATATGTATACCGCGGATAACTGAATTAGAGGGAGATGAAGTGAAAAGTATTGTTTTGAAGGAAATCAAAGAATTGTTCAACCTAAAAATGAATTCTTACTGCAGCAGCAGATCGGATAATGAGGACACAGAGGATGAGTTCTTTCAAAACAAAGTAAAGAATTTCATATCTGCAAATTTGGTAAGCCATCATTATACTGCCAGGTTTACCACGATTGTAGGATTTTTTTTAATCATTTCACCCCAAACAAGGCAATAATGCCACTAAGAAGTAGAAAAGAGTGAAAGAGTGTGAGAAGACTTGAATGAAAAGAAATGAGGAAAAAGACAATAAAGGAACAAGAAGACAAAATAGTAATTGACATTGCATTTAAATTTTGGAAACTTGTAGGTGACAGGAAAGCAAGAAAGTAGAAGGGATTTTCACAAGCAAGAAGAAAACCTGTTAGAGTAGAAGTGGCGGTTGCATCTAGCTAGTTAAACAGTAAGATCTACTTGCCAATCTAGTAGCAAGCTTAAATTCATGCAGTTGAAGCACTAAACAGAACAGCTCACTGGAACAACAGTCATGAAAATATTTGTAGAAAAGCCATGTCATGACAGTAAGAATATAACTGAAGTCGAGATGCCAGGTTAGGGTTGATTACATTACAGACAATTCTTTGAATTTTGTCAAGACTCTTGTATTGACAAAATTCAAAGAAGATATATATAGTAGGAGCACCCAACTAGATATGGCAGCAGTATTCAATGCATGGGCAAATGGTAGATTTATAAGTGTACAAGAAGAATTCTGATGAGAAGAATTGTCTGACATGACACAGTAAACTAACTTTCTTAGCAGTACATCTAGCAATAGATTCAATATAATTACTCCACTTCATTTAAGTGGAAATAAGGTGCAAAGCATTGCTCTCCTGGAGTTTAACATCAGCCTGATAGCAGGCAGAAAAGTTTCTCTGTGGTGATGAAAACAGTTTTGTTTCAGAAGCATTAAAATTTACAGACTATTAACAAACTTTTCAGGATTGAAAATTCTATTTAAAAGTTTAATAATACCTTCAATGGAATCCATTGAGAAACTTTTCAGCCTTGGATGGGACATTTTCAAGGGTATTTGTGTATAAGTGAATGTATATCTAATGAAACAACACTGAGCACATTTGTTTTGTTTTCTGCAGAAGGATCAATTTACAATGAATTTATACAGCAAACTGAACACTTCAGTAAACTTTATAAAATTTTATAATTTTTTATTTTTTATATTTGGAATCTGGAGTGCTTAATCTGTAGTAATTTGAAAAAAGAATTTGAAAAAGAAATGATTATTTTTACTTGCCGTGCTCACAGTACAATTCCACAAACAAAACAATACTCTTCTGTAGTGGTTTAGAGATCTTGCTTTATTCATTTGGATGAAGGATGGAAAGTGAAAGATCACTCAACAAAAGTTTACTTACTTCAAGTCATATCAGTTAAATAAGAAACAACCTTTACTTATTTAAAATTGTCTAACCACAATCCTCTAATATTAGCTACTGTGTCCGACATCAGGTTTTAAGGTACAAGGCACAGTGAATATTCCCTCAATATGAATGGTTAAAAAAAATCTCTCTGTATTTCTTTCTTTGATAATTTTGACTCACAGCCTATCCTATATACACTGCCTATGGCCAAAGCAATATAAGTATGATATATACTTAGGTAAAGTTTATGTACATTAACCTTATTCAACCACATTTTTTAACACATGATATGTCAATTTTTTCTTGGTCAAGAGACAATAAAAAGTCAGGCTTATTGTCCTATAATTTTGACACTGCCTGAGGCTTCATTTCTTTGGCATAGAACTCCACTGCTTGAAGTAATATAACAAAGGTTAAGAGTGTAATAAATGTAGGAATATTCTGGAATGTCATAAGAAAAACATTTGACAAATAAATTAAAAAATTATCACAAATGTACAGACAGGAGATAGTTACTTAAAGAATACCTGAAAAAAGAAACAGAGTTTCTTGCTGTAGAACTGAATCAATGTATTGGGTCCTAAAATAAACAAAATGTGAAAATGAAAATAGAAAATTGGTTTCATAACTGTTTATATTTTAATAATCTTCTTTTCATCTTATTGATGCATTTTATAAATTTTCATAACAACTATCATCCAACCCTTTTCATAATGACCATCATCCAACAAAGGATAATAAATTTTGTACAACATTTAAAAACACATTCCTGTCCACCTTCACAATACAAGAAAATACTTGTAGGCAACAATGCTTGTTGTACAGCATGAAAATAATAAACAAAAATTCCAAATTCTCAAGGTCATCTATCAAAAACAACCAACCAACACTCAACAAAATTTATTACAAATATAGCAGCAATATGTTGAAGTGCATTTAACAATCATATACATAATAGCTAACAATAACTCTAACCTTAGTTTTGAAATATACATACTAGCTAATCCTAAATAAATAATGTAACTAATCATTAATAAGTGATAAGTAATAATTAATCCTAATTCAAACTGTAGTTTTAATATATACCTAATACAATGTTTCTCAACCTTTTTTACTTCAGGGTGCACTTGTAGAATAATTAAACTGCTGAGGTCACTTTAAAATTTAATAAAAAACATCAGTCATGAAATTTGAAAATATGAAATTTTAGTTTAGTATTCCCAAATAAGATTAACTGTACAGTTTTCAGCTAAGGAAATTTATGAAGAATTTTTTTTATTTATTTATTTATTTATTTTTTTCTTGTTAGATAGGCTGATAATGACTGATTTAATTCCCTTGAAGAAAGGGAAAAGGGAAAGGATTATCCACTTCTTAAAGATTAAGTCCATCCTGTTTAAAATATGAAATGGCAAAAATTTGTGCTCACTGTCTCTAGCTTTTTAAAAAGAAAGATTTTTTTTTTAAATATAAAAATAATTCTACATTACTCTTCTGTTAACTTGAGGCACCCCCCCCAGGGTGCACTAGTGTGCCCAGGCATATATCGTTTGAGAAATGCTGGCCTAATAGCTAACCCTAGCTTTACATGTAGGTTTAGAATAAACTTAATAGTTAATCTTAACTCTAACCTTATTTTTGAAATATAAGAAATACCTAATATTTGAAATATACCTAATAGCACTAACTCTAGCCATAAACTTGGCTAATACTATTTATATTCCTATTTTTGAAATATTCCTATTAGCTAATCAAATCTCCAACCTTAAGTGTGAAATATTCTTTATAGTTAATCCTTCTTCTTATACTAGCTTTGTAATATACCTAATATCTAAACCTTGTTCTAACCCTAGGCCTAAACTATATGTAAGCAACACTCAGTACTCTAACACTATGTTTGAAATATACCTCGGTAACCTTGGTTTTAAATATACCATATATCCACACATATGTCTAACCCTAAATTTGAAACAAACTTATTAGCTATCATAGCTCTAACCTTAGGCATAAACTATAGCTAATACCTAATTATATCTGCAACACGAGATTTGAAATATGCATATCTAATCCTATCTCTAAAGATAGTATTGCATGTTTATTGGTAGTAAATAAGATTTTTCTTTTTGCTCATTAAACTGTAATGTATATTCCATGAGTAATATATAGTCAAAAATAATAAGGCTAGAACAGTAGAGAAAATAAATTTATAGCATTGATGGAAGTAGCAACTATTTCCACCCCTTTTCATTTGGTCACTTTGTTATGTTATTTGGCTTTTGTTCATGAATTGTCCAATTATGTTTTTTTTGTATAGATTTTTTTATAGATGTTTATAGAGACATCCCAAGAGGTTATGTTAATTCAAAGATAACTGTGTTATGACAGCCATATTTGCCTGCATTCTGAAGGGACATTTTTAAAGAAAGTGTTGATAGCAGTTTAAAGGAAACTGCAGATTTCCATTGGAAGTTAGTAAATGAAAGTGAGAAAAACGAACTAATCATTAATTGTAAGAAGACAGAATATATGTGTTATAATGAATACCAATTACCTTAGCTGTGATTTGAACTTTGTACTGTGATTAACTGTTCCCTTCATCCAATTCAGCAGCAGGTGTCTTGTCAAAATGAACTCAACCATTTCTTGTCAATTTCTTCCACTCAGAGTCGATTTGTTTTGTATTTTATGTGCCTCCAAAACTTTAGCTAAGAAGGAAACTAAAGCATGAAAACAAACTAGATACCAGTAAAAGGGATCTTTCACTTCAGAAATGAAAGCAAAATGTTGCTACCACCTTTCCTATTTGCTCCAAATCAGGAGATTATCCAAATCAAACGGAATTTTCAGTATTTATGAATGAATTGTATACTGAACAGGTTATATTAAAATTTTGGAAGTCTTTTATAGGGTCTTTCACCACCCACTCTATCTTCTGTATACTTGTGGGGGCTTGTAAAAAAATTTTTAGTTATATAAAAATCCCTGGCAATTTTTTGATAAAAAAAATTGTGTAATATGTGAATATGAGGAAAGATCTTTCCTGAATCTTATCAAAAAATAATTCAATAAAACTAAACTTTTCTGATTGTTGGGGCTTGAATAATTTAAAACACCTCAGATAGAACAGAAATTAAACTTAAAAAAAAACAAAAAAAAACAATTACTCATAAATTTTCAGTGCAATTTTGAAATTCATCTTATTGCAGTTTGTCACTTTTTCCCCCTCTTGTGACCTGATTGAAGAATCGGAAAATGTAAAGTTTAATACCTTAGAGTGAACCTTTAGAAGAGAATTTTAATTTTTGTTCATCTTAGCAACTGTTACATTATTTTGGGTATGGAAAAGAAGGAAAATTCTGAATTGGGTCCTTTAACGATTTTCCTACCACTATGTGAAGAGTAATAAATTCAATTAAATTCAAAATTACACATTGGATGCAGTTATATATTGACATCAAATAGGTTAAAAAAGAAATGAATTTAAACTCGGAATTAAAAATTAACTAAACTTATTGCAATAAAAAAAATCTTCTTTAAATAATCATACAGAAAAAAAAAAAAAAAAGATGGAAAATTTGCTTTTTAAGCCCCGCGCTACGTATCTATTAAAATTTTCCCAAATCGTCATATTTCCGTGTAAATGTACACGCTGAACTCGAAATAACAATTAAATTTTGATAAAACCTACCATTTTGGAGTTATCGACAATAGAAGTTCGGACTCAGTCACGTTCAGCCATCAGCCATTACTGGCCGTGTTTAACTACATTCACTACAGAACATTTTGCACACGGAAACTTAATTAACGGCCTTTTTACTGCTCTTAACTGATCTGCAGAAGCCACGCTAAATCTCCACAACGATTTATCAACGGCAGCCATCAGCAATTCTGGTATAGTCATACCTGTCCATTGTTTGACATTGTCCAACCAATTTTTACATTGATGTCATCTTCTACGTCCACCTTCAACGGTGCCTTGTATCATGGCCTTGCACAGGCTGTCGTACCTTGTAATGTGTCAAAACCACATCCTTTTTTTCTCCATTTGACAGTGGTGAGAAGAGGTTCCTTATGGCCCACAAAAATTTTAACCCTTTTCCGCACAAACTTATTGGTTTATGTTCACAGTAGAAGATGTCAAGGAGCTTTCTCATGCATTTGTTCCCAAACTCTTGAATCCTTCTCTCTGTTTTTGCCAACAGTCTCCACATTTCACATCCATATTGGAGAATGGAGACTACTAGTGATTTGTACAGTCTGTACTTTGTTTAAAAGCTGATTTTGCTCCTCCATATGTGCGGATTTCCGAATTGCAGGTACCATCTTTAGACAAGATTGCTCCTAAGTATTTAAAACTAAACACTTTCTTCAGTAAATACCCGCTCATAGTAATGTTGACGTAGGTGTTACTGTTTGTGCTATTCATCATTACTTTGGATTTTCTCAAGGACACATGGCACAGTGGATAAAGGCGTTGGTTAGATCCAGTGACAGACCCAAAGAAGGTGAGTTCAATACCTGGTTAAGGCAGTGGAGAACTTTCAGAGGGAAAATTAGCAGGAGATAACTGATAACTGACATCCATCAAACATGGCACGTGGAACTAGAACAGTCTACCCCAGTGATCGAAATAAAGGGTTCAGTTCGAAATTCCAACCACCTGAAGAAGGCCGGAGCATACAACGGCCGAAACGTTGCGCCAAATATGGCGACAAAGATGAGGACCATAGTCCGACTAATGTAAATACTGTACATAATACCTCATCTCAGAAATATAGACAGACTCTACTTTGGATTTCTTGGAGCAAAGCTCCATTTTATATGCTCCTGCTCTTTCAAAAAACTTGTTGGTCAAGTTCTGGAGCTCACTGTTACTACCTGCTACGAGGTCAATGTCACCTGCAAAAGTTACAGACACCGATAGAGATTGAAGGATTATGGTCGTTCAAATTGTTCTTGCGCAATTCTCTATGGAAATAGGTTGAACAATGCGGGTGAAATTACACATTCCTGTATCACGCCGACAGTTGTCCGGAAGAATCCTTCCATTCGTTTTCCCAGAAGATCTGCGCTGGTGGCATCTTTCAATAGGTCCTGGATGACTTTGATAATTCCGTTATCTACATTGAATTCCCTAAGGATTTGCCAAAGACCGTCATTCCAAATGCTTTCTTGAAATTGACAAAATTGTGGAACACGTCCTTCTGATATTGCAGGTGTTTCTCTACGAGGTTCCTACAATTGAAGACCTGTTCAATTCTACTTTATCCGGCTCTAAAACCTGCTTGTTCCTCTGACAGCAGTTCTTCAGACTTAGATTTGAAACAATTCAAAATGATACTGAACAGGACTTTACTAGGATGACTGATCAGGCTTATTGTCCTATAATTTTGACACTGCCTGAGGCTTCATTTATTTGGCATAGAACTCCACAAAAACGCGGTATTTAAATTTTAAAATGAATTTTTAAAATTGAAAAATCTTTCTTGAGGCTTCTTCATTTTAATACGAAGCTAATATAGATTAAATAAGTTTTCATATTTATAATGCTTTTCCATTTCAAAATTAATTTAAATTGACTGGATGAAGTTTTCGTTTTGAAATTGCTAAAATTGCTGTTTTTATCGTTTTTTAGCTATCCATCATTATGTAATTCTTTATTAAATCTTCCAAAAGTAAAATGCTTCGCTGAAACTTTATTTGATTAAATGATTTAAAGTTTAATTAAATATATTACTTACTTAAGTTTAAAATATCGCAGAAATGCATTTTTAACACGGTGGTAGTAGTTTATTTAAGGTATTGACAGCTTGAATGACAGATTTAAGTTAGTTTTTCTACAGTGGATAACTGTAAAACAATAACTGAGGAATATAAAGTGAGCGCTTTTTTATATAATTGACTACTCAGTAATCTTAAAAATTTAGGAAAATATTCTCCATAATATTTTGAATTTTAGATACTTTAGCTCTGAACATTTTAAACAAGAAAGTTCTGTACAAGGGGAACTACTTCCTCTTTCTTAACTTTGTTTCACCAAACACAATTGTTGTACTTGCTTGCTTTTCAATACATGATATTGTTGATTACTGAATAATCTCTTGTTATTCCTTCTTTGTGTTTCTTTGTAAAATTTAAATGTGATGTGATAATCAAAAACGCAACCTTCACCAAAGCCTTCTTAACAATTTTATACCAAATCTCATTAGCACGCCACAAGTAATGTAGAAACTTAAAACTTGCTATTTTAAATTATTCTAATTAAAATGAAAAACATGTGTAAAAATAGTATCCATATCTTTTTCATCTTATGTCATTTTATGATTCAGAGGAGATTTACGGTAAATGGTTTGTTTTACAAAAAAAATTGATTTAACTCCGAGGAGTACTGATTTTCAGGATAATTTAATTTCTCGATTTCTTAAAATTAAATAAGTGGGGAGTTTACAGATGTAGTAAAAAAACTCAAATAATTCCATTCATTTGTGATTAAATCCGGAAAGTTTCATTAATATCCGACATTTATTTGATTTTTGAAAGAATTTCCAAATCTATCTTTCACCGCAAAATAGACGCTAAAATGTCCTATACTAATCTTTGGCTTCCACCCGGCTGACGGAAGAAAAACAAGATTTTTAACCAAATTTCGAACCTTCTAAAAGTAATAAAAAAATTTAATCAAAATGCTTTGGTCCTTTTCTCTTAAAAGATTTTGAAGATAAAACTTTAACTTTGAAACCTTTTTTTTTTTATCGTATGTTCATTTTTTAGCAAGTCAGCTTACTTTGTTTAAAAAAATGAAAATAACTTTCACTTACACTACAGTCTATGATGTCATAGGGCAAGAACAAAAACTAATTTCACCCGACCCAAAAAGACACGAAAATTCAAATTAAATACAAAACACCAGTAAAATAACAAAGAAATTGATATTTGCTTAAATTCCTTAACCTTGCATAACAAAGTTTTTGGGGTTTTTTTATTCTTTACTTTTAAAGTAAACTTATCTTTTTATATTACACTAGATGTTTAAAAAAAAATTAAAATTATATTAACTTGAATTCATTGCTTTTGTAATATCCCGCTACCACTTCTAATTTTGTACATTTTTGTGTAAAAAAGTGGATCAGAGAGCCTACTCAGCTTAGTAAATATTTTCAGAAAATATCAGCTTCTAATTGGTCAATAAACACGCAAGTGGGAGTTGCAATCCACCCACGTACAAATATTTTTCCAGCGCGTGACCATGTCAAGTTTCCCGCCAATTTGCTGCGATCCTGTCACGTGATCACAACAATTATAAATAGCAGACACAAGCTTGCTTTCTCTCTCCTTTCTTCATTCGCCTAAGAAGATGTGATCATAAGGATTCTCGTCTCGACCATGGGCGGTCAGAGGTTAAAAGCATATTCTCGCATGCACGTACGTACGAACTGTTATAAAATAAGACATATCTCGGCTGATTTACAGGCAAATTCTCAAGAGCGAGAACCGGATGTAAACGGGACAAAGCCCCGTCACAAAATGACCATTATCTTCTTTACAAATGTTTCCGACACACGTGTTCCGGACGAAAAATAAAATAATATTTAAAGTGCTCTATTTTTCGTCCAATAAAAATGCTTCCCTCCTAATTATACTAGCTTCGTTTTTCGAGCCTGTTAAGCCATAAAAAAAAACGCTATAAAAGGGGTCACACGGAAGTTCAACGAGTCAGTCAACAGGTGGCCAGCGAACAGACCTGACGGTCAGGCCGAGCGATCAGCAGCAGGGGAGCGTCAACATGTGTGAACTACTATGAGAGATTGACCTAGATCCGAAACCGGCTTATCAACTTCACCACAAGTTAGCTGTCCCAAACCCACACGTTCCTGTTGAAATAAACCACGTAAATCTATTTCTACTGTTGTCGTATTTCTTTCTTGCAACCATACGCTTGTCTATAACAGAACTTTTCCAACCTACATTACAAACATACAGAAAATTTCTAAACATGCAACAAGAACTTTTCTCTTTGAAATATTCTTCTAAAACTACAGTTTATTCAGCATTTCTCAGCTTTATAATTAATTCACATTTTGTGAGTTCAGATAAAAATATTTACAGTCTAAGGGACATAACTCCAACAGATCTTTAACTTCTACGCATGTACATCGACATACAAATAAATACAAATGTTATGTTTTAAATTTAAAACCATTTTGTTCCTTCTTGTATTTCATGTTATGTGGTATTTTACGTCAAATATAAATAGTGTGGTCATGTTATACACGCAGCCATAAACATCGACAATTGTCCATTCTCATCAACATACCACTACATGTGGTAACCCGGACGTTTGACATGGGGCGAGAAAACAATCTTACCGGTTTGATGTCATATAAAATACTTAATTTTTTTACAAAAATTATTGAGTTATTGAATTACCAGCCCTCTTCCGGAAGAGTATTCACATAGTAATTCAGATTGTTCTTTTCTAACGATTCATGCTAAAAATTAACAGTTTCTAAAATGAAAATTAACCATTTTTTTTTTTTTTTTTTTAAATAGTGGGGTGAGTTCACTCGAAAATGACTTTCAACTTTCTTAAAAAAAAAAAAAAAAAAAAAAAAAAAGAGAATTTTAAAATCGCACTGGAAATTACGAGTCATTTTTTTTTTCAAAAATGAATATTAACTTTAGATTTTTCCTATCCAGTCTGAGCAAAGGTTTTTAAATGATGCAAGAAGCACCAACTAATAGATTTGTCTTTATTTTTCTTTAATTTTTTTTAAAGTTCGGGACGAATATTCCGTATGTTCACTTGATATTGCATAATTCTTTTACTGAAATATCAAAGATTTTACTTTATATAACTAAAAAGAAAAAAAATTTGCAAATTCTCACCCCCAAATTGAAAACACGCGGGATATCAGTGAGGTGAAACAAAACCTCAAATATTTCCACCAAATTTTCTAACCTATACGGTATATAATGTATTCATTAATGAATAAGTACTAAGATTGTTTCAATCTGATAATTTGCTGATTTCTTCTTCCCAAATTTCATTTCTGGGGTAAAAGCATTTATTTTGGTGGTACCTACTTAAATTTTGTATTTGTTATAAGGACAAGTCCTCTGGGAATTTTTGAATTAAATCAATGTTATCAAAGTTGTACAAAAAATGCCCTGAATGGTAAATTAAATGCAATAGAACTGACTCTTCAATTAAAACTATAAATATTATGGACACCGTCTTAATATTTTTCAATGAATAATTTTTACAATGACTAAACGTTTTACCTCTTAAAATTCTGTATTAAGCTATAGCGGTCAAGTGATAGCCTTTTAAATGGAAAGGCTCACTACAATTCAACGATCCCCAGTATTTTACGGATTTTGTATTTTTTGTATATCGATTCTTGTAAATACGAACGTCCATACGCGATATTGAGACAAATGGTAGGTTTCTAACATTTTCCAAACTAGCGTCTTTGTAAGTCAGGGTATGAAGTTAAAGTAACTAAAATTCAATAGAATATTAGACTGCTTATAATATTTTAAGATTACTGGGTAGTTAAAAATGTATATAAAAGGTGCTCTAATTGTCTTCTATTTTTTCAGCTCTGCCCCCCCCCTCTATAAACATCATGCTATCAATAAATCACTCAACACATCAGAAAACACCCTCTGTGTTAAAGATGTTTGTTTTGTTTTTTTCTGTGATATCTTAAATTAAATGTAAATGTTTAATCAATCCAGATTAAACTTTAAATCGGCTAATTTTCCTCAAATAACGTTTCAGGAAAGAATTTCATTAATGAAATTTCTTTTTAATATGTGACATCTGTCAATATGGACGAAAATTTTAAGTTAAGTACAAAGAATATTCCGATCTGTTGCGGAGGTGAAGGTTAAATAAGTTTGAAAATTAATCAGAAAGCTGTTCTTAGTTATGTATAAAATTTCACTTCTCCACAAACATTTTTAATTTTAGTTGTATGGCACAGTGACAAGGCTAAGCAATACAAAAGATGATAACAATTATGTAAAACAACAAAATATTTATATAGGAATAATATTGCTGGGGATGCGCAGAATGAACTAAGGATTTTGCTATAGCATTAAAATAAATCAGAAGGAATTTTTTATGTCAGGTTGCGTGATCTTTTCTTACATCCACAACAATAAATAAATCTTGATATAAACAAGACAAAAACATGCATGCAATTCAAAAACAATATTTATATACAAATAAAAATATTATATACAAAATATTTTAGATGTTATGTGTTGGTATGTTCGTAGTATTTGAAGTTTTCGTATGTCCTTTTTTTGTATTACAGCCTTTTAGAAAACTGTAATTAGTGTTTAGAATGTCGTTATTATGTTTTTAGAATTGAGTCATTCAAAAGTAGTCTACCTTTAACTGTAAATGTTAAGTTAGTTCGATAATGGTATTTACTTAAAATGGTAGTGAGTGTTAATAATTCACTTTAGATGAGTAAAGTCTTGCGGGTAGAAGTTCTTTGTGTTCACAGAGTAATCTTCGAATCGAGCTTGTGAGTGAGTCAGTTGTGATTTCGTTTGCGCGGGAAAATTATAATCGCAAGTGACGTGGATTAGATTAGCGTTTCTCTGTTTGCTGGACTGACTGAGAGATCGTAGATAATCGAAGAGAATGTATAGTTTGAGATTCTTGAATAAGAAGTTCGTAGATATTGAACGGGAAAGATTTGCCGTCTCGATTCGCGAGACGGTAATTAGTAGTCGTCACATTTTTAAGCTTGAGTAAGCGGTCGAAAAATGGTCTGCGTCTGCTGGTCACACGTGCTTTGGGTTCAGGTCATAATCACGTGGGTGGATCCAGAACGATTTTGCGCCAAAACTTCAAAGTGCACGTGCGGGCGACCTGATTGGTAGAAATTCACCAATCAGAGGGCTAGATTTACGAATGAAAGTTGGAATAGTGCATTACTCGAAGAAGGTAAGATTGAGCTAATAGACGAGCCCAATAATATAAATTATCAAGAATAAACTACTCAGAATACTTAGGTGAGTCACGCTGAATTTCAAAGATCAATATTATTAATTAAGCAAATTAAAAATAAAATGCTTTATAATGTTCCTTTAAAACAGTGTTTTTGGTACAAAATATACAATGCAAAAATAAAAATTTTTTACCCTTAACTATGAATTTAATTGTTTGAAAACTTTTCTTTGAATAAGATTTTTTTATCTGGTCTCACAATGAAAAAGTTTGATTTTACAAGAAATGTTCTTTGTGAATTAGTTGAAAGTCTCTGAGTAATATGAATACTGTGAAAAATTGTTTGGTAAAAAGGAACTTTAAATTATTACTTGATGTTTCAAGAAGTTTCTGTTTTGTACTAAATGAAATTTAGTTTGTGTACTTCTGAAAATAAATACAATAGATCTTGCTGCTAAAAGAAAATGTTTACCAAAGAGTAAATTCCGTTAAATAGAACTGAGTGAGGAAGTTTCTTCGAATGATGTCTTGAAAAGCTGAAAATATGTTCGATAAAACTTGTAGCTTCAGAAGACCTTTTCAAAGAATTTTCTTGCTGGCGAAGAAATGGAAAAAAACTGGAATATCCAAGTTAAATTTCTTTAACGTGGCGGCGATGTGTCTGGTTGATATTTCTTTAATCTCACCGTGAGAAAGTTGAAAGAATTCTGTCAACTTGAAGTTGAAAGAGTGAATGCAAGTGTGCTTGAGTGAATTCTTATATGTGAATGTTCCCTTCGTACGTGTATGCGTGTGATGTTTTCATAGCGTCCGCCCGTAAGAGGTCGAAACACGATTTCTTAAACAGCTCCATTTTAGTAAGCGAGATAAATCAAAAAGAGGAAGAACGAATTTGTGTTTGGTAGTTATAATAAACGTAATCACGTGATCGGCTCCGGAAAGCATTTCTGATTTTTGACGGAAAAATGGTTTTGAATAACACATAGGAGTTGTAACGATGTAGGCGAGAATATGATTTTAATATTAACTGACCAGTGAGAAAACTTTTGGGTCATTTTGATTTATCAGAAGGATTTTTGTTATTATCGGTTGCGTGTCTATGTGTCAAACAAATATACAAACAACTTTTTCAAACAAGGAAAAAAACGAGAGATTTAAGCAAAACAATAAAGCATTTATAAACATTTAAACATTTACATTGAATATGTGTATTAATGCGTGCGGTATGTGTTGCTGGAATGTTTGATGTCTCTGTGTCGTTATGTTTGCTATTTTCTTGTTTGTATCAAAAATAATAAGATTTAAGAGTTTTTCTTGCAAAAGTTTTAAATTTGTATCGTATTTTTGTAATGATTATCAATAAAAGAAATTTAGAAAGTTTCGAGAGTCGTTCGTTGAATGTTTATTCATTGTTTTTTTCCAAACGTAAGCAATTGCTCGGTTTAATTTCTATTACAATTTGGAACTAAAACTGGTAAAATCTTATACCTAGCTAATCTGACTCACGACCCATTCATATATATACAATTTTTTCATTCACCACAAGAACTCATCCGTCACCAATCAATCCTTCATGCACCATAATACCTGATTCTCACCAGGGGACCTATAAAACTCCCTCCCTAAACCATAAAAATTTGATGATACATAAATAATATATTTAAAAATCTAATAATGATAGGATGCAGGGGAGGAAATGAACCCAATAACAAAATAAAAAATAACACAAAATACAATTTGCTAGACTGACTGAATGGGGCTGTCTGCTTCCCTTTTATAACATTTGGGTTTTCAAAAGTGGCTCAAGTCATTTTGGCGCAATTCCCGTTTCAGAAAACGATCGACCAATGGAATTGCTTGGTTCGATTCTTGCCATTTCTATTGGTTGAGGTTTTTTACGATGTGGCTTTTTAAGGTTAGAGAAGGTTTTAGAAGAGTCCTTTTTCACAGATTTGCATAAAAATTGACATTGATAGAAAAGTGGTAGCAGGATACTAAAAATCAAGTTAAATTTGTTTTGAAACACATCAAAAATTTTGCTTATTCAAATATAAGATTTAAAAAAATTGCCAAGATATATATATATATAACCTAAAATTCAAGTGAATTAAATTTATGATCTTAGAGCGGGGCTTACCAAAAAAAACTTAAACCTTTCGAATATGATCAGCGTACCAAAGAAAACTATTTTGACTAAATAGAATAGTCTCGTAGAGGTTTTGTAATTTTTTTCTCCGTATTCTCCAAGTGCTTTTAACTAGTCAAAGATCAAAACCGGTGCAAGGGTCTTGTGCCCCTATCCAGGTCCATGATAGCCCACTCTCCAACTCTACATCATCTCATTTTCACAAGGTAGTATTCATGTAAAATACAAAATTTATTGTAACCTAATTATGTATAAGAATGGATTATATGAAATATAGGTGAATAATTCAAATAGAAAAATTGAAAATAAATACAATCTATCTACAAATTAGACATGTCATAGATCTATAGTGAACAGTTTTATTTACCCACGTCAAGGAGATTGATAGAGGATGTTAATGACTAGGAAACACACGGGTAATTTTAACAAAATAAGATAAGGAATTTATTTACGAATTTACACGCTTGAACTTGTCAGTAGCCCGTTTCAGGAAAATAAATCAAATTTTTAAAGTCCATATTTTAACGTATAGCTTTAGACAAGATGTTATCTTCCCTTGACCCAAACAAAAATAGCATTAAAAATTCATTATAAATATTCATGAGAATAAAAATCAGTCACGTGACCTGAGGAGACATCGTCAGGCGGAAAAGTCTCTCTCTTTTGCTTCTAGAAGTTAGGGTATCAAGACGCACGAATTTCAGGCTCGTGACAAACCAAACAGATAAATACAAAAATTCATATTCGTTTTTGGTACATAGTCTTTTGAAAGTAAATACATGCTAACTTTGTATTAAGAATTTAATATATATATATATGGAATTAACACATTAATTCCATTTATATTTTACGCGCGCGTGAGTCTCCTCCCTTCCTTTCACACTCGTGCGTGTGTGCGCGCGGTTTTTCACCCCTACCTTCCACTCACAGCTAAACATAGCAGTAACCTCGCTAGCTCCTACTGATTTGGACTCATAACAGATTTTGAATTTTCCCGCGGTTTTTCAGCGTCTCAAAAACTGCTAGCGTTTGCAACCAGTTGCCTCTCGACTTTCGACCCGACTAGATGGGCAACTCATTTATTCCGTGCCCTTAACCCATATGCGGGCAGGAATATCTTATTTCAACAATGGCGACTTCACACTCTACCAAGACTTCTTCTCGTCTTGAAGCTAATCGCAGATCAGACCTTCTCCGTTTTCTACCAGAAGACGTTAGAGACACGACACAGTCGTCGGCAGAAACTTCGTATTCAACTAATAATGGCTTATTTTTATCCCTCGTCAGTGAACCAATACATACAGACAGGGATATCCTACTGACGAACAACTTGCTAATCGCAGGTCAGACCTTCTCCGTTTTCTACCAGAAGACGTTAGAGACACACGACACGGTCGTGAGCAAAAACTTCGTATTCAACTAATAATGGCTTATTTTTATCCCTCGTCAGCGAACCAATAAATACAGACAGGGATATCCTACTGACGAACAACTTGCTAATCGCAGATCAGACCTTCTCCGTTTTCGACCAGAAGACGTTAGAGACACGACACAGTCGTCGGCAGAAACTTCGTATTCAACAGGTAACCAATAAAAACACCAAATAATTAAT
The DNA here is from genome assembly GCA_903632075.3 of Acanthosepion pharaonis. Taxonomy (NCBI): domain Eukaryota; kingdom Metazoa; phylum Mollusca; class Cephalopoda; order Sepiida; family Sepiidae; genus Acanthosepion; species Acanthosepion pharaonis. Next base: position 2,831,681 of record CAHIKZ030002611.1, read on the forward strand.
TCTGCGTCCCTTTTGGCTCGTCATTCAAAAATCCTTCTACGAGATGATGCATATACCAAATAATTAACTTTTCGGCCCTTTGTGACTCGTCATTCAAAGTCCTTCTACGAGATGATGCATATACCAAATAATTAACTTTTCGGCCCTTTGTGACTCGTCATTCAAAGTCCTTCTCCGAGACGATGCAAAACATCCAAAATATTAATTCGTCGTCCACTTTGGGTCTTGTCATAAATCTGTTTGAACCAGTACACAAAAAAGAAAAAAATATATACATAACATTTCACTCACATTAGTAAAAACTCGCAGTGAGTATTTTTCCTTGTATGTATATTATCATGTACATTGACTTATCTGGAACCTTTCTTCTTCTTCAAGAACTCTTCCCGCCTTTAGCCATCTTATTTTCTAATTTTGGCGCGGAACATATTCATTGATCCCTACTACGGGAGAAGTTACTTGTTTTTCCTGCATTTAATAAAAATTACTTTTGTTTGAATCCAGTCTTTTCCTGTCATTCTGAGTCGGCTATCTTAATATATTTTATTTTATGCACTTGTTGATTGACCCCTTTCCTCTCACTGTTCATTCACGCACATATTTATTTTTTTTACATTGCTTGTAGACTCGGTAGTTTAGTGTGGTGTCTGGCACAAGGCCACTTTGTAATAAACCAGCACTGCACGCTGCCGGGTCTGCAACATATATATATATATATATATATATATATATATATGTGTGTGTGTGTGTGTGTGTGTGTTGTCCTCGTCTTTATTGCCATATTCACATTTCGGTCGCTGTATGCACCGGTCCTCTTCAGGTGATATACAGTCGAATTTCGAACCGAATCCCTTTAGTCCACGAAGGTAGATTATTCCAATGGTAAATTACAGATTAAGCCACGTAGCCATGCGCGAAAGCTTTACTGATCTACTTGCTCGTCTCAATTACTGCGCAAAATAAAAAAAAAGTCTTTAGTCACTCTTGAAAGTGAAGCTTTTATTGAATTCTTTTTTTAACATTTTTGTTTAAGTTATCTAAAAAAACAATGACAAGTGTTGTTTTTTATAATGAAGTTGTAATAATAATGAATTCTTGTTTAAATAATAAAAACAAATTTTAAAAGGTAGTTTTTCCGCATTGTCATTGCTATTTTGTAAATAATCACGCTTAAATAATATTGCTTAAAATTATTTGTTATTATTAAGTCCTTTGGCAGGGTTAGGCCTCTTTTTTTTTCTTTTTTTTGTAAATAATCATGCTTTTAAAAACAAAAATTTAATAAAATTGAACCTTAACATTGTTCATGTTATTATTAAATCCTTTCTAGCACTTGTTTATTTTATTTTGTAAATAATCATCCTTTTTAAAACCACAAATTTAATAACCCAAGACTTGGGTTACTTTTTAAATTTTGCGCATTCGTTGTAAATTAAAGTTTGCGCATTGCGTGCGCAATAATCAAGACAAGTGAAGCTTCCGCGCATGATTACTCAAGGCAAACGTATGTAAACAACGCCAGAAATGGCTGCCGGACTGTAGCCACAACGCAAATAAGGCCGAACTTATATCGTCGATAACTCCTAAACGGTAGATTTCCGCAAACTTTTACTGTAATTTTCCGAAATAAGCATACACATTTACACCAAAACGGAAATTTCAATTACAATTGGTTTGCGGGCCTTAATCTGCAAATTTACTGCTCTAACTTCACGTGCCATACTTTTCTTTTCTTTTTTCTTTTTGTACCCTCTGATGTGGCCAGGAATTGAACTCACTAGACCCGTTGATTGAAGTAATGCTAAACAGAGACTTGACCATAGACTTTCGTGACTGCAACAGAGGGAACAACTCTCAACTCTCCAAGTTTTTGTTTCCTCTGCTGGAGTCACGTAAGTCATTGGGTCAAGTCACTGTTTGAATTACTTCAACCAACGGGCCTAGTGAGTTCAATACCTGGCCACAGCAGAGGGTACAAAACCTTGGAAAATAGAGTTACTAAAGGGAATTAACTGAAACTGAGATATTCAAAAAAAGTATAGCACGTGGAATTAGAACACCCCCTCTCGTGGACTAAATAAAGGGTTCGAATCGAAATTCCAACGTATATCACCTTGCGAAGACCGGAGCGTACAACGGCTGAAACGTCGTGAAAGGCAATAAAGATAACAGCAGTTGAAGCTATTGTAAATAGTTGCAATACCTCATCTCAGAAATATAGACAGATGTTAAATTTCTCTTTGTACCATTTGAAAAATAATGATCTAAAAAGCTAATTCAAATGAAAAGAAAAAATTAATCTCCATATATAAACTTTTTAATGCATTAGTATTTTTTCATCATTCATCGAGCCGCCATTGTATACGAAAAATTAAAACATTCTTTTTAGTTTTTAAAATCCAATATTTCTCCTAGAAATTATTTATAAGGACAAATATTTCTAAGAAATTTATTGGGGACGCACGCTAGCCTGAGCTAAAAAAAAGGACAGGATAGAAAGACACTACTAAATTCTACACCTGCCTGTAAAAAATAAAAATAAAACCTAAAATAAAGTAGTACGGGAAAACAGCAGTGAAATAATCAAGGATTTAAAGCTAAATCTTCTTTAACCAATAGTTTTTAAAAATATAATTTATTTTTTTTTATTCAATCCGTTTTTATTAAACTTTTAATGAATAACAAACGGAAGGGGAGATATGAAATTAATATTTCATTTTACAAAGCAGACTAAAACAAAACAAAAAACGAATAAAATGAAAGTTTTTTTGTTGTAAAGAAAAGAAAAGAAACTGTCAACTTATAGGAACAATAAACGTCTGCAATAGATTTATTCTGTCTCTCGACCGCAACACTTGTAGCCAAATCACAGTTCAATAGATAGTCCGTCGTAGCAGTCCAATAAGCAACGTAGAAACGACAAAATGAGATCACAACTCCAACCTTCATTTCTCACCAGCAAAAACGCTGATTATCTCTTTTACTACCCCCCCCCCCCATCACCACACCTGTCACATAAGTGAGACCCAGAGGCAGGCCTCTATACCTTGAGCTTCTCCGTAGCGTGGTGACTGTTGGAGTGGATTGTGTGGTATGTTCAGAAGACTCATCTTCTGAAGATTCCTCTGATCTGGCAACGTCACGCACAGAATTTTCGCCATCTGAAGAGAGATGCTAGTCCTACCTCCGATCGTGATTATTCTTTTCACTTCCTGAAAACTCACTGCTAGTGTCACTTGCTGAAGCTGCACAGGAACGCAAGTCTTTTACGTGTGTTGGCATTCCATCAACCAGCACAGTGCGCGAGTTGCTGAGTCCAGTGATATGCCCAAACTCGGTACTGGGTTGTACATCGGTTATGTGGGGCTTTTACCCACACGCGATCGCCCAGGTCATACGGCGCTCGTTCTTTTATCTGTTCAGTTTAACGCGTCGCGTCAATGCCTCTTAGCCGGACTTTGTACTGGTAAATCATGTTGGCTGGTGCAGTTGAGGGTGACACATTGTCTTTAGGGGTAACGTTGTGCCAATACACCGCTTACTTTATGGAACACTGCAATCCTCTTGACGCTCCGATGGCATGGTTTGATTATGCCATTTCATGATGGGACATATGAGCAGCGAAATCATTGGTGGACTTTCCACGAATCCAAAAAATCTTTAAATAGTCCACTGCGGAATGCAGTGTCATTGTCAGTGAGGAGTTCCGTCGGAGGTCCACGTTCAAAGAACAACGCCTGCAAGTGGTCAATCATGCTTGTGGAATCCTGTCGATGCAGACGTCGCCAAATAGTGACCCGGGTTGGGCCACAGTCAATCAGGGTTAGATAGTGAGTTCCATTATGATGGGTGATGTCCATTCCAACACGGTGCCACACTTTGCTCACATCCAGTTGTTCTTTTGGCCATTGCACAGGTGCTGGGTCAATGGACTGACACTCTTTGCATTCTCTGACCACTGCCCTGACGGCAGCTTTGGATACGGAGGGATCAATCTGCCTCACTAAATATAGAGTCCGTTTTATACCGGGATGTCCGCTTTAGCAATGCACAGATTTTAGTAGATCTGAGTTACGGTCGCTCGCTGATGTTGCGCATACATGTCCTACCGGCTCTACCTCTTTCTTAACAGCGTCTAGCCATCTCTGAGGTACCCTTGTTAAAATATCTGCTTTTTTCCGATTCGATCTAACCAGCTGTATATCCACTGATAAGTGGTATTCACTTACCAACTTTTCCAGTGTGTCTAGCCTCCTTCGAATGAGCATTTCGCTCGCAACCTTTGTACATATCCTGGCCTTCCCCGTAAGAGTGTCTGCTATCCACTTATACACGCATGCAGAATCCGTGAACAAATGCAACACCTTTGCATTCCAGTGAAGGGCCCCGGTTACTCCTTTAATAACGGCGTCCAATTCCGACAGGTTGATGTTATGTATCCTTCTCGGGACGCAACCAACATGCGTCTTTCACGACGGTTCCATCTATTTCAAGGGGCACTCCTGTTGTAAGGGAGCTCGTGTCGACCCAGACGTCAAATTCACATCCGTCAACGCACCATTTACCACGTACGGAGTCGTCTGGTAATGACTTCCGCTATCATATCTCAAAGGGGAGCATCATTTGTTTTGTCATCCAAGCCGGAAGTGACAGCAGTCACCCTACGTTTGATAAAAGCAGTCGCAATGCAGATCCAACCGCCCACAGGAAAATGTCCCACCAGCTTTCCACATAACGAGAACACGCTGCGTCGTATCATCGTGTCTGGGAATGCCTGGGAGCTCGCTTCCACGTTTCCAGTAAAGTACGTTATGTCCCCCCCACCCACCCGGCAGACCTGCAAGCCGAGCACACGAGCACCGTCCTCCAGTCATTCTGGGTTCTTACATTCGAGTCCAAAGTCAGCAAGATGCTGTCTCCCCTGCGCAGCGGGCACTAAAGTTTCGTTGGTGTAGATGTCATCATTGTAAGCTGACGTCGCTTGTCACAGCATCCACGATAGCACAGCATCCACGATAGCTTTCTTGATGGCCGGCGCCACATTGAACCCGAATCCCATTCGCGTTAGGCAGTATCTCCTCCCGTTAAGGATCACCGTGTGAAATGGCACGCGTACCTGCAAGTACGCCTTTCGAAGGTCAATCACAGAGACATTGGACCCCTTTCTTCTCCATTCTCTGAATTTTTGTGCACACACATCAGCATGAGCCGTGTATGCGTCTGCATGTTTGTTCAGTTCTCTATAATCTAGTACGGGGCGCACCTTTCCTTTGTTCTTCTGTGCCACGGCCATCAACGGGATGAGGCCTCTTGGAGGACCAAGCTCTTCCTCAGGATATGAAATCAGCCATCCACTGTCCAGCCACACCTGCAATTCGAGCTGGTAGTCTTCCTTGACGCATTTGGGCACAGAGTACTCTGACACTCGGTTCTGAAGCCTTTCTGGCGGGTTATTTTCCGACCATTTCCACAGTGCTGTCCATGTATTCGTTCTTTGGTCGAACTCTGCGCTAAAGTTGGGCCCGTTGATCCTCAAAGCAGCACAGATAGGCGGACTAGAAAACTTGACTTCACCCGCCTCTGTGATGCGTACTCCGCCCAGCTCCTTAATAATGTCCATCCCAAGGAGCAGGTCAAAACCTAATAACGCGCTATCCACGACCAACACACTGACTGTGACGGGGTCACCGTTGTTGATACTGAGTTTGATGTTTCCGACTCCCCGGCTCCTGAGACTTTCCATCGGCCGTTAGTACGTCCATCTTTTGTCTTCTTCACTGCCGACAAATTGATCCGTTCGTGAATGACCCAAATCTACTAAAGCGGTACGCGTCATTCCATTGGTGCGCACCTCAATCACAAGGAGCGTCTCTTTCATGCTCGGTACGGGGAAGAGACCGGCGTCGATGTCGCGTCCTCTATTCCATTTCCCGGACACTTCGAGGCAATGTGACCTACTTTATGACAGTGAAAACATTGTAGATCAGGACGTGCCTTTCGCGCCGACCCACTGCGCATTTCTTCGCGTTTATAGCGGCAGTCTTTGGCAAAATGATTCGGCACAGAGCACAGATAGCAGGGGACATCGCCATGGCGACGGATGGCTGGGATCGGATCCTCTTTTACTTCAATTGGTTGAACGACTGCAGCCACTGGTTCAGCCTATTTTTCGTCGATCATGATAGCGCGGGCTCTGATCAACAACTGGTTGAGCGTCGTGTCTTCCATTCTGGATGATGTGCGGAGTATCTGCTTAACATGATTAGGCAATCCAGACACGAAGGCACAGGTCATCCATTCTTCAGGAAGCGGCGCGATCGGTACGGCGAGCTTCTTTAATTCCGCCAAATATACGTCTACTGTCTCGCCAGGCCGCAGACGCCGCGTCTGGAATTGGTCATAGGCCACGAACCTGTCAGTTCCAAAAGCGGTTAGTAGAGCGCGTTTTATTTGCTCAATGTCACTTTTGCTCAGCTGCCTATACACAGCAAGGGCGCCGCCTTTCAAGTGCAGTGGAAGAATCCATTCAATCTTCGTGATTTCGCATAATTCGCAGACCTGTTCCACATTTTCGATCCACTTAACCACAGGTTGTCCACACGTATCACCACTGAATTCAGGGATCCGTTTTATATCGAACGGTCATTCCGATATCTTGCTAGAGACAAAGTAAACGCTGAAATAATTTGTTGTAAAGAAAAGAAACTGTTATAGTAGCAATAAACGACTGCACTAGATTTATTCTGTCTCTCGACCGCAACACTTGTAGCCAAATCACAGTTCAATCGATAGTCCGTCGTATCAGTCCAACGGGCAACGTAGAAACGACAAAATGAGGTCACAACTCCAACCTTCATTTCTCACCAGCAAAAACGCGTGTTCGTCAACCAAGCTCAGAAAACCTGTTCACATAAGCGAAAAACACCGGTTTTTTCACCGAGATAATTTTCTGATTTGTCACGCCATTCAGGGGAGGGAAGAACATTAGCATAGTAGAATCTATGCTAAAAGTAGATTTTATGCCCTTAAAGTAGATTTTTTTTGCTAACTACTTTTTGGTAATTTTTCTTCGGCAGATCGCACACAAAATACGAACTCTTTTTCGAGGTAGCTGATTTTCTCTTTCCCTACACTTTGTTAAACAAACGTTCACATTCGAAAATTGCATTAAACTTTTTACATTTTTTTAAAATCTTCAAATACAGTGTAACCCGGATATAAGACCGGACCGGAGAAGAAGTCTCTTATATCCGGGTTTCTCTTTTATCCGGGTTTGGTCTATTTTATATACATTAGGCTCTAATTTGGGACCAGAGAAAATCTCTCTTATATCCGGTTTTCTCTTATATTCGGGTTACACTGTATGTCTTTATCTAAAATAAACTCTTGTGCAACGGGGTTAATTTCAAAATTGCACTGAAGAAAAATTACAAGTGTCTTTTTGTTTTTTTAGATATGAAGTTTACTTTTTAGCTTTAGAATTTTTTTCTGTCGAAAATAACATTTTATTAAATTATACAAGTAAGTACTAATTCTCAAAAAAATTATTTTCGAGTCTTTTTATTGAATTGTTTTTTAGCAATGTGCCGAATTTCTCTATTGCATAAATAAATTCTTCGTGTTATTGTAAAACATAAACCCATACATACACCATATTTCCCCAATGGATTTTTTAAATAAAATAATCTATTCAGTAAAATAAAATATTCATTGATTTATTCATTAATAAATAAATACTGAAAAGAAAATTGTTTGGGAATCTGATAATAATTCTCTGATTTTGGCAACGGGGGTAGTAACGATTTAAATGATTATTTGCTTTCATTTCGGAAAAAAAATCATCATTTTTTTGGCGGTATCTTTGGATTAGTAAACGTGACTAAGTTTAAGATAAAGAGAAGTATCTCTTGACTCAAGACTTTGGACCTTGTGACACGTACACTAACAAGCATTAACTTAGCCGGATATTTTCAGTAAGTGGGAATAAATTCGTTTACCACCGTTCGGTGTACTTTGAACTTTGTTAGTTTTGACACTTAAAAACAACTTTATTATTATTTTTTTTCTTATTCTTACCGAAATGTTAATAGGAAAAGTTACCAATTTGCTTTCAGGTAATTTCAGTTAATCTACAAAATGAAAAAGAAATATCTTTCTATATTAACTTATTTTTTCAGAAATTTTGTTTCGATCGGTTTTTAATTCAAATCAAAATATATTTATATTTTATAAGATTTAAAAAAAAAAAAAAAACTTATTACAATTATTTATTTATTTTTTTATTTATTCATTTATTTTTTTTTTTTTTTGCTATATTGTAAAAAAAAATCAACGCGAAAAATACTTTCAAATAGATTAGTCTGGAAATTGCAGCCTTTTTTTTAATAACTTATGAATATACATTATTTTCAAGAAAAAAAACATCTCTTCAATCAAAGCCTCATTTTTCTATTTACACGGGAAGAAGGTATCATCGTTACACCGCTTAAATACTGAGCTTTATTTCTTACGGTTATTTTGTTAGTGTTTATTTTTGAATGACTTTAATTAACTACTAAATTTACTTTCAGAAATTACTTTAGTCAATTTTCATGCGAAATAATTGTCTTAAAAACATGATTCTTTGAAATTAGCATCAATTTTTTAAAATGTTTTACTTTAGTTTTCTTCGAGTAGAAACGTAAATAAACATAGTCTACCCCCCTCTGCCATTTTTTGTGTTTTTTGCCTACTTTTTTTTATCAACGTTGCTTTGCCCTAAAAATGTTTTTTCTTATCTAAGTTTTTTTTTGTAACTCTGAAAAACAAGATCGTTGAAAAGTAAAAAAAACGTAACTTATCAATTCTCTACTACATATGAAAGCACGTTCGATACCCTGCCCTTGTCAGCCGCCAACGAGCAGAGGTAACACAGTTTCGAGCAGGGTATTGGTTTTTTGTATACGCGTCAGTCTTAGGTAAAAGTCCTACGAAAAAGGAAAGGGTATCGTAGTACAAACAAATGTTTGAAGTAACGTTAAAGACCAAAAGCACACGACAAAGACAGATGACACGAGACGAGTTTTTTTAAAAAAAAAAAAAAAAAACAATAACAAAAAAAAAAAAGAAAAGAAATACGTTAAATTTATGGAACACAAAAAATGAAAGCATTTGTTTTAGCTCCTTGACCTGGATTCATCCAACAGCTTATGTCAACTCCTGGACCGGAGTGACATGGCCTCTCCTTGCAGTTGATGGTGTCATCGCCTCAATTCAATTTTTGGCTTTATCAAGATAGGCTCCAAAATGTGTCTTGCGATTTGGAAGGAAGCCCTTTGATTGGTGCCAAAATAAAATCACATGCCACTATTTTCCCACAAATCAGAGGGACGCAAAAATATTTTTTTATGAAAGTCAATAGATTAAGCTAGACTTTCAGAAAAGCAGATGATACATGCTCATTGCTCAAGCAGCTTAATTAATTTTCTTATAGTCTCTTGTGATTTCTTTTTTACAACTGCAATGCCTGATGAGCTATGGTCTGCAGACAATGTGAAGCACAAATAATAATATGTAAATTATGGTAGTCTTTTGTTTTATGTTGGTAAATTCAATAAAAAGCTTGCTATTCCCACTTGAATGATGATTTGCGGTCTACTCTGTTAATTAAAAAAAAAAACAAAAAAGAAAGTAATGATAGACACAGTAAAAAAATAAATAAATAAATAAAATGTGGGAAACAAACTACTTAATTATAATTGGGAATGTGACGGGTGTAATAATAAAACCCATTTAAAAATTATCTGCACTGGATAATGATGGTGTCTCTCTCATTTGATAAAAATTCATAAATTAAAAATTCATAAATTATCTAAAAAAAAAAAAACACTTGTAGATATTCTTCTTAAACTTTCAATGTCATGTTGCAGTGATTTTTTTTTTTTTTTAAATGTTGAACAAATTGCCTCCAATAATTGATAATTAATAATTGGAAGCAAAGTGTGTACAAAAAGTGATCAAGTATGGAAGTGAAGAGATTATGCCAATTGGTCTTGCCAAAAATGCCTATTAGGAGGTACTCATTAGGTCTATAAAAAGTCAAATATTTCTTTCATCTTGTTCATTTTTGTCTTGCTTTGAGATGCAGTTAAACATAGATAAAGAATTCTGCCAGTGGGCTGTATTTTGCTTCCTTGGTCCTCTGTTGACTTTTGAACTCTCTCACACATTCACATACACATTCTTAAAGCTAGTTTCAATGTCTTTTGTTTTATTTCAATTGTGTACTAATGCAATTACTTGTAATTGCAGTTTGTTTTAAATTAATTTTCTTTTTTTCGTTTTATTTTTACCCAGACTCACATGAGTCCACTAATATTTTTTGTGGGACAAATGTTCCATAAATATTTTTCTATACCACATACACACACTCATATCAAAAGTGTAAACTTATTTTTACCCAAACATCATAGTAATCCACAACAGACACATGAAATTAATTTAAAAAGATGCAACAATTAGGAGTTGCTTCCTCATGTTGACAAAATGTTTAAATATTATAGACAGTTATTTCAATAATAAAACTTTTGAAGTGTATTTCTTGCTAATTATCCTTACATAAAGAAAAAGTGATATAAAGTCTAAATGGGGATGGGAATACTGGTCCACAGTGTCTTGTCCTTTAACCTAGCTATTCATAATAAGAACCATTCACACAAATATTGTTCCGATCACCAAAACATCACATGTAGTTTACACATCTTTGTCAAACTAGTGATACCATAATACTACAATTCTACATATGGAATGTACAATTTTTTGTTGGTGAGGGGAGGGATATAAAAATATTTTCATTAGCATGCAGAAGTTTTGGGCCAACTATGTAAAATGATTATATCTTCATTTTTTGAAGTTAAGATTGTTTTTTTAGTAGTATTGTTTTATCAGTAGCATCTGTGGACATTGAGGTTTGGAAAATAAGTTACGTTTTCATAATTGCTGTGTAACGGAAGATACACCGCTTGAAGCTGAAAAAAGTCCATGCAAAACTTTGAAAGATTCGAGATGATAGTCACGATAATGTGCTAATTTTTAAGTAGGAATTTTTCCATTTTGTTAACATCAGTAAGGTGCTTTAGCAAGTCATTGTAGTTGAGTATTAACTTGCTTTTTTACACTAAAATCATGGCTAAAATTTCTGATGAAACAAAGATGAAGCATGTGACTTTGAGTGGGGAAAATAACTCAATGAGAGATAGCCAGGTGGCTGGGAATTTTCAGTAAAAGTGTTCAGACCACCCAAAAGACATTTGCTACTATTTGATATGTTTTTAAGTGTAAAGAAAACCAGAAGACAACAAAAGTGGGATAAGAAAGATGAAAGAAATATTGTGAGTTTCAGTAGGCAATCCAAAATTAACAGCAAGACAAGTGAGAATAGAATAAGATAGTGATTGTAGAAACTTTCCTAAAAGAACCAACCCTAGACCAACTAAAGAAATTTGAGAAAAGACAACATGCTAGAGATAGGGAAACACTTAGAGCAAAATGTTAGAAAAACAATGGGAAAAGCAAGTTCAGTGAGAATAATAGCTGAGCACATGGTCGATAATGACATATTTGAAAAGGATGTACTAAACCAGTTATTGGTAGAGGAGGTCAAAATAGCTGCTAGGATGGAAAAAGAGAAGACATGTATCAAACAGGAAATCAGATTGAGAGAACTAGAGATAAATAGACAAGATAGTGAGGTAAGTCAGTAAGGGTTTGACCTTACAAAACAAGTTAGGCTTTCAGGAAGATGAGGTAGACAATTATTTTTCACATTTTAAGAAAACACTAATGAAATTAAACTTATCAAAGAATGCCTGGCCAATGTTATTGCAAACAGTATTATATGTGAAAGCCCAAAAGATGTATGAATCTCTTCCAGTAGAGGACAGCGCAGACTATGATTTAGTAAGGTCAGTGATTCTAAAATGTTATGAGCTTGTTCCAGAGGCCCAAACATATGTGGAATACTTAAGATGGAAAGAAACTTACATCAACCAATGGAACACAGCGACAGATGTTGAAAATGAATATGAAAAACTAAAACAGTTAATACTCATTGAAGAATTCAAAAATTGTATTGCCAGGGAGGTTTAGGATTCATATAGATGAAAGAAAGACAGAAATCACTTATGAGTTAAGCCGTATTAGCAGATGAATATGTAGGATTCATATAGATGAAAGAAAGACAGAAATCACTTATGAATTAAGCCGTATTAGCAGATGAATATGTAGGATTCATATAGATGAAAGAAAGACAGAAATCACTTATGAGTTAAGCCGTATTAGCAGATGAATATGCCGTGACTCACAGAAGGAGCAAAGGCAAACCTAACTTAGAAACCCAGACTCCTAATAAATTTAAATGCATAAGTTATGAAAAAGGTCAGAACATACAATTATTTCAAGCGTCGACCAATAATTGAACAGGAAAATAAACCGATGACATGCCATTACTGTCAAAAGACAGGGCACAATATAGAAAACTGTTGAACTTGGCAGAACAATGAATTAAATAGCTCAGCACTTAAAAAACTGCAGGGAGTCAGAGCTGCAAATAAAAGATCAGATGGATAAAGACCAGTAGTGATGTTATTGAGAAACAATTTGGCAGGTAGAAAAGTGATGACTTCTTCCCCAACCAAACTGAGAAAACCAGTAAAAAAGAAAAATTTGAATAAAAAGCTTAGAACAGCTAATGCAATATTGGATGCAGTGACTCATACACAAATGAGATTGTTTCTAATGTCATATGCCTATTTATCAGACAGGTGCAAGCTAAAAACAGCTTCTTACACATGTGCAGAATCACATGATCAAGTATGAAATGTTGAGCAGAAAAATATTAGAAGGAATCAGTTGGTCTGCAAATCTTAAGTGAGTAATGCCTCTTTTCACTTGTTACTGTCAAGCAAAAGAAATCACACAAGTCCCAATCCAACTCACTATGCCATATATACTAAATGCACGGGTGAATTACTAAGCATGATAATCACCTAAGACAGGCATGTATAACCCAACCAATTATTCAATTGGAGGAAAGCTATGACTGATACAGCATCAAATGTTCCTAACCAAAGGATGAATTCTACATTGAATATGAAAAGAAAAGAAACAAACATCTCTTGGAGTCAAAAATTATAACAGTGAAGAAAGAGTAACAAATCAAAAGATATTGCTGCACGAGCAAAAATTGAACTGAAAGTAAAAAGAACAAAAGAGAAATAAAATACAAAAATGAGAGGAAAAAGAGAGAGGAGAAATAAAACCTAAGTGTTTGATTTGACTTTTCATATCACATATAACACACATCTTTCCACACAGAAATGTATAGCACACATAATAGATTCTCAAAAATACTTCAACATCCACAAACCTCTTGCATGGGATGTGTGTAACAAGCTTCACAAGATTTGGCACTTTATCTTTTATTTACTTTATACTGCCTATTGTCTATCATTTTTAAAATTTTATTTATTTCATTCTTTTTGTGCAGGTGCCGTTATAAGTCCCATTTTCAGACAAATTGGAATCAGGCTGATGAGTTCACAGTTGGTAGATGGTTACAATTATGAAACCCTGAAGGTTATTAGACCTAGGGAATATGTGCTTCAAGTGGAACTTGACCGTCCTGATAAGAGAAATGCACTGAGTACAACTATGTGGAAGTAAGACAATTTGAATTGGTTTTAATATTAAAAGATCTTTACATATTTTAGTTTTTGACCTGATAAAAATAAAACACTTTTCAAGATAATGTAGATTATTTTTGGTTTTGTTTTTTTTCTCAAAAGTTATCTGAGATTACAATTAAAAATTCTTCAGGTCTTTTTCAGTTATACATTTTTAGAGATTTTCTTCATCAACACTATATTAATTTGTTATAATTTGTTATATGTTATAAAATTTAATAAAGAATATCCAGAAAATGATAACTTAGTATAATAAAAAATAAGCACTATAACATTATAATTAGAAATATATTTTAACATCTATAAGAAATGTCTCTATTTATTGTCCAGTTCAACAGAGATTTTGTAGGGGATTAAAAAACAGGTATTGGTATTAAAAACAATCGTCATTTACAGGATGTTATGTGGTTTATTTATTTTATGTTACTATAATACTTTTTACAAAACATTTCACATTTTCTAATGTTTTGCTTTTACTGGTTTAATACTTATTTAATAAAATTCAGATCAATTAATAAAATTTATGACAAGTTTTCTGCCTGAATTTATTAGAAGAACTGTTATTATTCAATGATTCTTTCAAACTAACATTCTCTTCTGGTTTAGCATATGTAGTGGGTAATGCAACTTATATTAAGTTAAAACTTAATTATTTTATTCTATTCTCCCACCTTACTAACTCTGACCCATAAACCTTTTACCCACAGATTGGGTGGAGACTCTCATATCATATATATATACATATATATATATATATATATATATATATATATATATATATATATATATATATATATATATAAGGTAAGTATTCCAGGTCAGAATGTCAGCAACTAAACTGGCTACTCCATTCCAAGTTCTTGCGAGTGAACTGTCTTGTTAACAAGCCACTAGGATGAAAAATAAGACCTAACAAAGAATGGAAGAACTCTTGATGAGCTAATGTACCAGAGGTGGTGTCTCTACAAACCACTATGGTGAGGTCAACGGAAAACAACTCCACTATTAATCACATGTAATATCATGGTAAATAATACACAATATGAAACCTACCGGCGTGAAGGGGTTAAGTCTATGGAAATTATCTCCTTGCATGGTAAGGACGGACATGTGGAACAGATGTCCCCTGACTGTCATCCAGCAACTGCTAGCACAATGCTGTAAAGGAGATAAAATTCTTTGGAACCTATCCCTTGCCTGGAAAGGTGCAACAGGTGTCTCACTGGACTGTTATTTTGTGACTGCTCGCATGAAACAAAAAATAACTCTTGGGACATGGAACATTTGGATGTTGAACAACTGTGGCCAGTTACATTTTTTTTTTTTTTTGTGTTTCACCCAAAGTAAGGCAGGCAGCCACTAACACCCAAAGGGTTACAGAGTTGGAGCAAGAGCAAAGAGGAGTGATAGAGGAAAGGATGAAGAGAAGGATGGGGGATAAATCAAGGCATCTGGAGACGTCGATTGACATTACATTTAAATAGTTGGAGATTATAGCTATCAGGGAAACAGGAAAAGGGGAGGGAATTTCACAGGCGAGAAGTGTGTGACATGAAGCTATTGGAGTAGAAGAAATGGCTACATTTAACAGTTTCAACAGTGAAAGGGTGAGAGCGAGATGCCAGCCTAATAGAACACTTAAATTCATGAAATCTGGGGACCAGCGAAAGCAGCTCATCGGAGCAGTTAACATGAAAGTATTTGTAAAAAAAGACAGAGGGAGGCAACGGCATGTCTGTCAGAGAGCGACTGCAGATGAGATGCCAGATCAGGGCCAATTACATTGCATATCTGTCTCTGGATTTTATCAAGAACCTTGTGACAAACAGAAGGGGCTCCAGACCATATATGAGAGGCAGTACTCCATTCAAGGGCAAATGGTAGATTTGAAGGATCGATTCTGGCGAGAAAAATTTCCTGGCGCGGCACAGGGAGCCAAGTCTCCTTGTGGTAGACAAAGCTATTAACTCAATGTATTTGTTCCATCTCAGGTCAGCAGTCAATGTGAGACTGAGTAGTCACAAAGATGGGCTCTCGTGGAGTTGAGCGTCAGACATTCTAATGGGGGCAGGGATGGTTCTCTGTGGTGAGTAATAGAGAACAGTTTTGTTTTTGAGGCATTAAAGTTAACCAGCCAATTCCTGCCCCAGTTCACAACCGATTGGAGGTCCTTTTCAAGACAGATGGCCAGGTTAGTTTTGTCAGTGATACTAGATTTGTTTTTGAGACAGGAGTAAATTGTGGTGTCATCCAGGTAGATGCCTACTTGAGAACCTATGTCATCAAGAAGATTGTTAATGAAGATAAGGAACAGAGTAGGGCCTAGAATAGAGCCTTGGGGAACACCTGCATTTGTTGAATAGGAGCTGGAGGAGAATCCGTTGAGAACGATCTTCAATACACGGTTTGACAGGAATGATTGCATTAAGTCAAACAATTGACCTGAAATTCCATAAACCTGAAGCTTGCGAAGAAGGTCGGCATGCCAAACCCTATCAAATGCTTTGGAGATATCTAGAGCCACGGCACAAGCTTCTCTGTTATTATGAAGAGCTTGGTAAACAATTTCAGTTATGGCCATAAGCACATCAGCTGTAGAACAGGCAAAGCAGAAATCATATTGCTTGTTGGAGAGCAGATCATGGGATGTAAGGTGCTTAACCACTTAGGCGTTGATTAATGTTTCAACAAATATCCAAGACAATTATGGACATGAATGGAGGGGCCCAGGAGGAGAAACTAAAAACCAAATTGACTACATAACTATCAACAAAAGATTCAGGAATGCAATGGTTCACTGTAAAACCTACCCAAGTGCCAACTGCAGAAGTGATCATTGCCTTGTTATATGTAAACTAAGAGTGAAATTAGAGAAACTGAAGAAGCCTAATACACCACCAAATCTGTAATACAACAAACTCCTGAGCAACCTGAACCTGAAAGAAAAATATATGGAGAGTTTGAAAAGAAGATACAAAAGACATAATGGAAACTTAAAATGGGATGCACTGAGAAGCTTTAGTGACATCAGCAAATGATGTTATCCCAAAGGAGAATGGACAAAGAAGAAAAAAACACATGGATGACTTTTGAGAGTCTCAACATGATGCAAAGGAGTTAGAAAAACTCTGCCAAGATACAGAACAGAATACAGAAACCTACACAACAAACTATGGACCAAATGCAGGCAGGCTAAAGAAGAGTGGCTAAACAAAAAAATGTACAGAAATAGAGAGATTGAGTAGAGCACCAACATAGGAGATATGCTTAAACAAATAAGGGAACTAACAGGACAGAAGACATGCTCATCAACAGGCTGCATAAAATTAAAGGATGGTACACTCGTATTAGAGAAGGAACGAATTTTTCAGCTCTGGAACAAATATATTGGAGAACTCTTCCATGATAAAAGAGAACAATCAGCAATATACAGAACTACCGATGGGCCTGAAATTCTAAAAATCAAAGTAGAAGCAGCACTGGCGAAATTGAACAGAAACAAGGCAGCAGGGCCAGATGGAATTGTAACAGAAATGCTGACAGCCTTAGATGACTTTGGCATAGACAAGATTACAGAAATAATAAATGAAATCTACAACAGTGGAGATATACTGGAAGATCTCAGCAGATCTATTTTCATAGTACTGCCTAAGAAATCAGGCACAAACAAATGTGAACTCCACCAAATAATCAGCCTAATGAGCCACGTCACAAAACTCATCATCCGTATTCTGATCAATACAGCATGTGGCAGAATCAGGCTAGAGATAAGACAAGAACAGTGTGGGTTCATTAAAGACACTGGAACAAAGAACATGATATTCATGCTCAGAATGTTATCAGAAAGAACAATACAAATGCAGAAGGATGTGCAACTATGTTTTATAGACTACACAAAGGTGTTTGACAAAATACGCCACAAAGATCTGTTGGAATTGCTTGGCAACCTTGATATATTTGGGAAAGATATTAGAATAATCAAGAACCTATACTGGCAACAAACAGCCTGCATGTGGATAGAGAATGAGTTGAGCAGATATACAAAAATAAAAAGAGGTGTAAGGCAAGGATGTGCCTTCTCACCAGACTTATTCAACATATACAGTAAGGCAATTCTGAGAGAACTGGAAATCCTACCAGGATTCATCATTGGCTGTGACAATCTTAACAATATAAGATATGCAGATGACACAGTGCTGATAGCAGACATGGGAAGGAAATAACAAAATCTCCTACAGAAGGTAGCAAAGGAGAGCAAGAAGAAGGGACTAAGCATAAACTACAAGAAGACAGAATACATGGTCATCAGTAAAAAGATGAAATGTTATTTACAGATTTTAGACACTAAAATCAAGCAGGTGCAGAAATTTAAATATCTGGGAAGTGTTCTGACAGAGGAGGGTAAGTGCGACACCGAGATCCAAAGACATATTGGGATAGCCAATGACACATTCCAAAAGCTAGGCAAGTTATTATGAGACAGGAGGATTTCATTGGTAACAAAGAAAAGAGTACTGAAATGTTGCATGATATCTGTCTTCCTTTATGTTCAACAGTTTCCTCAAAGATGAAGAAGAGACTCAAGGCAACGGAGGTCTGATTCTACAGAAGGATGATAAGGATACCATGGACTGAACATGTGAGCAACGATGAGCTTTTGTAGAGGATACAAACAAGGAGGAAGCTTATACTTAATATCAGGAAGAGGCAGCTGAAATTTCTGGGACACGTAATGAGAAAGGAGGGCTTGGAGAATCTGATACACACAGGGCAGATAGTGAAAAAGAGAGACAAGGGAAAGCAATGCATAACATATTTAGAAGGCTTAAACAAGTGGATGATGGGACAGGGTTTTGGAGAAGTAGAAAAAGGACAAAATATATTGAGAACTACAAGGATTATGGGGGAAGTGGAGAGCCATGATCGCCTACATCCTGAAGGGACACAGCACCTAAGAGAAGAAGACTGTGTAGTCTTTTTCAGATATATATTGCATTTGGTAAGCTTCAGCTAATTTTTAAGAGAAACCAGATTGGGGATATTTTATCATTTTTTACATTTATTCGCATGATTATGGATTTGAGCTTATTACTATAACTTTCTGCTATTTTTTCTCCTCTCAAAGCCTTTCATTAGGTTTGAACTCATTATCATAGCAACAAGAACCAATATTGATATCCACCAGATAGTCTAGCAGTCAGATTTACAAAACTTACTTTATTTTTTACATCTGTTACCCTTACTTCTTTAATGCTATAAAATTGAAAAATTCATTTTTGTATTGCTTATTGTGAAGGTCCAGTGGAGTAATAGTGACTCAGATTAAGGAATTGGAAAGCCGAGTTTGAATTCCAGTCAAGTTCATTACATTCACTTATGTGCTAATACCCTTGGGAAAGGTATGAAACCATCTCTTCTCCACACTCCTTTCCAGGTAAAATAGCAGGGCAGACTGGGTCTTACTGACTTGAGTGGCAATCAGTTTAGGAGAAGGGAACTGAATTAAAACTAGATCATACTATCCTAAAAGTGTGTATACATGAGGCTGGGAGGGGTCACTTGTGAATCCAAATTCCCACTCCTACTAATAGCACGTTAGATGAGGTGTTAAAAGGAGCCCAATGTTCCATGGGGAATGAGAGAGACTAACTAATATTTATATTAGTTACAAGCAGAAGTCTTTGGAGAATTTAAATAATAAATTATTTTTTGTAAAACGGGACCCCCAGTTACTGAAAATCTCCTCTGAATTGGGGGAAAAAATGCAATAAAACTAAGACATTATTTAATTAGAAAAGCTTTGGGTCCTGTCACTGGATCTAACTAACACCTTTATCCACTGTGCCATGTGTGTATGAATTTCTGGGTATTATAAACCTAATGTCTTCAGCAACATTTTTCACCAGTGCTCATATTGCAATTTTTGCTGTTATTATTGCATGTTTTTCACCAGAGCTCATATTGCAATTTTTGTTGTCATTATTATAACTTTTCTCTGGCACTCCTTATTACTGGTTCCCATATTGTATTCATTTCTATGCTTGGTCAGCTCAGGAAATTTTTGTGGTCTAGCATATGTGCTGATTCCTTAAGTTTACAAGTTTTCCAATGGTATTCTTTGCCTATGATCTCAACCTGATCCCACAGAGGGTGGTGATCTCCCTTTTCTCTCCATATGTGGTCGGCCATGCCTGATTTTTCTATTTCCCCTCATGTTACAGCTTTCTGGTGTTCTTGAAGCCTTACCTTAAGGGTGCAGTCTGTCTCCCCTTTATATTTCTTTCCACAGCTGCATGAGATAGCATACACACAGTCTTTAGTCATGGTCTCCTCTATGGTGGGGGTGTCTTACTTGGGAGAGATATCTGCGAAGTGTTGTCCAGCATTTGAAGGTTGTCCTGATGTTATATGGACTGCAGATCCTTTGCATTTTCTCTGATAACCCCTTCACATAAGGCAGGCAGACTGTTTTCTGAGTGTTGTTGTCCTCCTACAATGAAAGCAGAATGCAAACTGTCATAGATACTAATCAAGAACAAGGATCACTTTGCACCTAAGACGTATAGGCAGTTATTGCAGCGTTACACCAAGCTACCTCACATATACGGTCTCCCTAAGATTCACAAAGACAGTATTCCGCTCAGGTTGATTGTTAGTTGCCAAGGCTCTGTGTGCCACCCTCTGAGTCACTTCCTTGTAGATATAATTGATCTATTGATCAGAAAGTCTCCTTCATATGTCCGAAACTTCACCCACTTTGTAGAAATAATCAAAGATGCTCCCATCCTATCCAACCAGATGGTGAGCTTGGACATTATCACCAGCAATGGCGAATATATACATGGAATACTTTGAGGAAATGGCATTAGAATCTATATCTCTAAAGCCAATTCTATGGTTAAGGTACGTAGATGACACCTTCATACTCTGGCCACACCAGGAAGATGTTCAGGTTCTACTGGACAATGTGAACTCAATAAGACCTTCGATACAGTTCACAATGGAGAAAGAGATAAATATCTCAAACAGAGCATGGGTTCAAGATATCCGTATACCGTAAACCGACATTTACCAGACAGTACCTCAGTTTCAACTCCCACCATCCATACAGCATAAAGAAAGGGATTGTCTGCTGCTTACAACACCAAGCAAAAGTCATAAGTGGCGACCCAGAGACATTAGATAAAGAATTGGTCAGTATAAGTAGTACCCTACAACATAACAACTACCCTGGGTACATGGCAGCAGCCCAAAAAAACTGGGATAGGTGGGTACAAGAGGAGAACAACAACACTCAGAAAACAGTCTGCCTGAAGGGGTTATCAGTAATAAGAAGTGCCAGAGAAAAGCAATAATAACAACAAATAATTGCAATATGAGCACTTGTAAAAAAGATTGCTGAAGACATTAGGTTTATAATACCCAGAAATTTATACACAGATGTCCTCAAGGACAAATGGCACAGTGGATAAAGGTGTTAGTTAGATCCAGTGACAGGACCCAAAGAGTGTGAGTTCAATACCCAGTTAAGAGAACTTGGAGAGGGAATTAAGCAGGAGATAACTGATAACTGACCACCATTAGAAATAAAGGGTCCAGTTTGACATTCCACCCACCTGAAACGACCAAAACATTGTAATAAATATGGTGACAAAGATAAGGACAATAGTCTGAATAATGTAAATAGTGTAATTGGTTATGTTTATCAATTGTTTGATATGTAACATTGTTTGAAGAGACTTAATGTTTAATGACAGAGGTTGATATGCAGCTAAACAAAATCTGCTAACTAATGTTTAGTTTAATTATTAAACATTCAGTTAGTTGGTAGATTTTGTTTATTCAATATATAAACATTAAATCTCAAATGATGTTACACCTTAAATATTTGTTGAGTATAACCAATCACATATTTAATACACTAAATTATTTTAAAAATTCAAATCTTAAAAAATATAGCATGTTAGGCTTATCAGAAGTGATTATTTGCCTTTTTATTTTAAACTAATTTTAATTTTTAATTAAGACATTTAAAGTTTTAAAATCAGAATTGGAATTTATTAAAAATCATCATTACATTTTAGTTCAACTCTGATTTAAATGGTTTTATGCTGCATTTGTGAAGATAAAGAAAAAATGAATTTCTCTCTGTTTCTATATTACTTAAACACTTACATTTGACAGTTGTAAATAATTTATTGATGTCCCAAAAAAATATTATAATTTCTACAGTTTCTTTGATTTGTGTTACATAATCTAATGTTTATACTGAACAATAAAGTGATGCAGTTGATCAGTAACTACAAAAACTGACTTCATAAATGACTTCATAAATGAATTAGTTTTTATGACAGCAGTTTTTAATGGCAGCTGAATTCTTGTTATTTTTAGGGAATTTGTAACTTGTTTCCAACAAATATCTGAAGACAAGGACTGTCGAGCTGTTGTTATCAGTGGATCGGGAAAGGTATTTACTGCTGGTAAGAGAAAGTTTCTATACCTGCTTCAAATAAAACCTAATAAGATTAACAGTAAAATAGTAATAGAAATATTTCTTTTTAAACAATGCAATAATAGAAAATGCTCACTTGTGTATATTTGTTAAAAAGTAAATTATTTGATGCAATCTTTGTAAGTATTTTTATTGTAAAGTAAAATCGTGTAAAGTTATTTTCAGTTGTGTTGTCTGACACCATTTATTTGTAAGATAGTGAATGAGAAATATCTTTTTGAAAAAGGCTAATAAAAGCTGATTAATTAGCAAAAAGATCTCATCTGTTATCTGGTTCTTCAGTAAATTGGAAAATAATCAGTTCTTTGCTGTGGGTCAATGATTAATGACCACTAGTCTCCATATATTCAAGACTACAGGCTAGCTGAAATTAGATCACTAATGTCCATTCAAGTGGCAAAATGTTTCTTCAAATTTCAGCATTAATTTATTTTGAGAATAAAGTCAGTGCACATTTAAGAGTGACCAGAAAATTGAGAAGGATCAGCAAAATGTTCTACTGATATAAAGCCAAAAACATTTAGGGAGTGAACACATTCTCGCTTTCAAATAATAATCTACTGTTAAACTCAAGCTGCAAGAGACCTACTTACATCTGAATGAGTAGTGTTGGCAATTCCTTTTAATTATTTCTAAGCTTTTGTTAACAATCAACTCAGCATAATTAGAAACTACTAATAAAGCAATGACACCTTTCCAACTGGATAGAATAAGACAAAGAATCTGCAGTTTTATGCTCACCAGTGTACTTCATCTGCCCTGTTACATTTTTTTAAGAAAATAATGAAAAGACAAAGATGGTACAGAACAAATGAAGTACATGTTGGAGTTTTTGGGTACCTTGGTGTACTAGTGAACCAGCCAAAATTTTATAGTTCACCAATAGAAGGGTTAACCAATCAGAAAGCTCAAAATATTCAATGCGACGTGTATAAAGGCGACCATGTTTTTTCTCAAATATTCACTGGCAGCCTTTGTTCCTGAGTGTTAATCTTTAACGTTGTTTCATTGAACAGATTACGTACTGTGCTGTATTCTATATTCATAGACTATGGTGAACAGTACATAAGACACATGCACACATGTGGGTGTCTACTTCTCCCCCAACTATAGGTTAATTAGTAGGACATATCAGTAAATCATTATCTTCTAAAAATTCTTACAATCTAAACATTTTCTGGCTTTAAATAACCTGCAAAAGGTTGATAAGCCAAAAAAATTCAATCTTATGTGTGTATATATTTCTTTATAAAATGTTTAAATAGAAAAAACAGGAAAATCATAAATTAGCTGACAAACAAGCATAAAATAAGAATTTCACAATATATTTCTTTCTTTTTTTTAAATTCTTATGTGGGTAACATAACAGTTATAAACATGGAATGTGGAACTGTCAAGTTGAAGTTCTATCAGTCAGTTGTGTTCACTTCATATTAATGTGATTGGGAAAAGTATGAATCCATCTCTTCTCTCACTCAGAATCATGATCACGTATATCCTGAATGGATCTGGTATTAAAAAAATGTAACAGAACATCACATCCCTCCCAAAACAGATTGCACTGAATTTCAAAATATACTGATATAATTAAAGAAAAAAAATTAGAAATCAATTAAAAAAGCATAATTAAGCAATGTTTATTTTTGTAAGAGTCATTCAAATTTAAAGTCAATATTTTAAAATCAGTCTTTATTTAAATCATTAAGCTTTCTTCATTAAAATTAAACAATAAAAGAAACATTTGGCATTGTGTTTTGTTACAAGTTTGACCAGTCTTAATATTGACAATTTTTTTTTTTTTAATTCAGGAATTGATTTGCAATGCCTTGCCGAAATTGCAATGCAGACAGCAGAGCTTGATGCTGGAAGAAAAGCTATGACAATACGAAAAGTTATATTGGCTTTTCAAGAGAGTTTCACAGTTTTTGAAAAAGTGAGTTATGGTTTGGCTGAAATGAAAATGTAAAAATATAAGGATTACAATAGTGTTAACAGCAAAAGTAATAGCAGCCAGGAAAGTTTGAGTTATCTGGTGAATAAGTTTAAAACTAGTGCTTATTGTGGAATAGTTAACGATAACACCCAGTGTTGCTATATACAAAATTTTGAAAAATAAAATCTGTAATGTGAATATGAAATAAATGGTGGTGATTTAAGAATAGCTATGTCAGCTCAAAATCAGAAGACTGCAAATGATTCAAGCAAAAGAAAAATTTTGCAAATCTTTATCCAGTTGTGTGTAGCAATCATATTTTAATTTACACAGCTACAATTCTGGTGGTAGGGAATTGCAGATGGAATCACGGAATTGTTAATCTTAAACAGAATCTGGGTTTTTAATGTAATTTACAACAATAAATAACAAATTAATTATTTGATTTTTTTTTTTTTTTAATTCTTTCAAAACTTCATAACTGTTTCTCCAATTTTGTTAAACATTTTAATATAGGTACCCCCATGAGATCGCCAAAAAAGAGCATAGCATGATAAAGATGCCAAACTTGATGAAAACAAAATTTTATCATCTTTGTTATTATTAAGAGGAAAGAGCAAAGTTTTTTTTTAATTATTTTTTAAAATTTTTCCTTCTTTTTAGAACAATCTAAATTTTGATTAAAAAAAACATTGTTTCTTTTTGTATCACCCAGAACTAGTAAAATAACATACAATTTTTAGCACATTTTTTTTTTGTATGACAGACATTAATTTGGAAAATCTTGTAAAAGTAAAAATAATTGTCGGATGTTTATGAAACTTTCAAAAACTATTCACAGATGATCGAAATTATTATAAATGTGTTTTTTTTTAGTTTTTTTTTAAAGTCATAGCAGAAATATTTTTTTATATTTATACCCCCCCTTCATAACTAATTTTATGAAAACTCTAGAAATTCGATCGCATTCAGTTTAGTGATTATATAAGTTAAAAGTACAAGGCTTTGAGGAAAGCAAATCATGTTTTTTTTTTTTTTGGGACCCTCTCTACCTGAAAATCAGACCTGAATTGTAACATACAAAACTCAATAAAACAAAGATATTATTTAATTTCAAATGCTTTTATTAGCTTTTAGTTGTTTTCATGAATACGGACAATATTTTCTGAAAGCAAAAAATTTTTTCGATGAAAAATGAATTTTTAATACAATTATTTGTTATTTCTTTAATTATTTTAGATTTTTACATTTAAGTTGTTAAAATATTATAAAATTAGTTGAAAGTTGCATTTAATTTCGTAAATGTCCTTATGAGATAGATCATTTTTTAGCGCTTTGTAAATTGTATCACTTCGTCCAATCAGAAGACCCACAGTAATTAAAAAATGTAATTTTGTATCCATAAAAAAAAGTTAAAATGGCTGTAATTAAAATGTATGGAAGGTCACAAGCAATAAAACTTCATGTGGCTTGAGTGTAACCGTTCTCTGCTGAATGTCCATTTCATTATTGCAAATTCTTTGTGCAAAACACGTTGAGCATTTTGAATTAGCATTTTTACTAATTAAAAAAATTTGAACACCATCCTAAGCCATTTTCAGCAGCAACATTACTACATTTTTAAAAGTACCATTTATTTCATTTACATATTTCATTGCAATTTCAATTTTGTGAAGTTGTTTTACAGTTTTCAGTGAGTCATCTTATTTCAATTTTTCCATTACCCGGCTTCATTTTCATACTGAAATTAAAGTAAGTACCATTTGATTTGTTTTTAATTTTTTTTATATAGATACTTTTTTATAGTTTTTGAATTTGATAATTTTCATTGAGATTTTAATTCATTTCATTTACATATTTTTTCTTATAAATAAGAAATAGCAAAGAAAACATTCCCCACCAAGCACTGATTTTTTTGTCATCATCCATTTATTTATCAAAATACCACTATAAATTTTTATGTATTCTTTTTTTTTGTTTGTTTCAAGGAATATTTACAGTGCTTTGTGATTCATACTTTGCTCTTTATTAGTTTGTTTCATTTCTAGAATTGAAAGCCAATGATGACATTCTTTCTTCATTCAATTTATTCAAGTATTAATTATTAATCTCAGTTATGACATTTTTCCATAAATGAAATATCAAAATTAATAATAAAATGAATAGAAATACAAATAACACACTAAAATGTAATAAATGTACATAAAATTATAGTATTTTATGTACACTTCTGATAAAATTTAATAAATTAATTAGATACCTTTCTTATGAAATTTAATCTCACTTCTTATTTTATTCTTATTACTCACCTTCTTATTTTAATTTCTTTAGAATATATTTTTCATAAAGCATCATAAATGTAAAGGTGAAAGCTAAATACAAAAAAAAAATAGAGCGCTGAAAGTTTTCCTTAAAAATAACAAGATAAATAATTTGTTCACTTAAATCTAAATAATTTCACTTTTCTCCTTCCATAGAAAAACTTATCTTCATGGAAGCTGTCAATATGCAATGAAATTGTCATTCATCACCTGTCAAGTGATGCAAAATGTTATGACCTGTTTTGTTTTATTTTCAAACTACATCTTTTCAGTGCAGAAACTAAGTAATACTTGTTTCAAAGTATTTTAAATAGACATAATTTTTGATTTTCTTAAAATAAGTTTTGAAAAAGTTATAATTGATTTTTAAAAGAATTTCAAACTGAGATTTTCATTTTTTTTATAAAATGAAAAAAAATGGTTGACATGATTGATTATCTGTCAATTTTTCTGACTAAAAAAAAACAAGATTTTTAACAAAAATTTTGGACATGCTAAGAATGATTAAAAAATGTAAAAAAATACCCCCAAAATATTTTGATCTTTCCTCTTCATAATGACATAAACATTTAGACAATAAAATTTTGTTTTCGTCAAGTTTGGTGTCTTTTTCATCATGCTATACTCTTAGCAATCTCATGGAGGTACCTATTTTAATATAACAATAACATATTGTAGTTATTTCCTTAAAATTTGTTTTTCTAAATCTTTGTAGGTATTTACCTTATAAAGCCCAAGAAATAATTAAGAGCAAAAATGTTTACATAAAAAAAGAAAAGTGGATTGTTGATTTTTTTTTTAAAATATGTTCGCTAGTCTATTTTTAAATATTTTATAACTTTTCTAAGAAACTGTTGCAAACGAGATGTCAGTCAGAAGATCACGGCTCAGTCATGGCTACTGAAATCCATTGCTAAAGTGGAAATGGAAGACAGACACTAAGTGATGTCAAAATTGGAAGGTGGGGAGAGAGAGAGAGACAGAGAGAGAGAGATGAAGATCAAACCAATAAGTTTAACAAATTCATTTCCTTTAGGCCTCACACAATTTATAAGGAAAAGATTCTAAACAAATTGTAAGCTTGTTTTATGAATATGAAAAAATTACATGTTGTATTTAGAGAAGAGATTTGAAGATTAGATATTTCCCAAATTAAAAAATTAGCATTTTTAAATTTGAGCAGTATTTCAATTTGGGATAAGTTGTTTTATTTAAATTTTGAATTAATATGTCTAATTTGTTTTTGATATTTTGTTACAAAGATCCACTTATTATGGTTTAATTACTGTTTTAAAAAAATTTATCAAAATTTTTGACTTTATTCAGATACGTATTATTGAGATTCAAGTTATGTGCTGTTGATACTTTAAATGTGATTTTTATATTATGAATCAATAATTATATATCAATCTAAATCCTTTTATTAAAAAACCAAAAACAATTTGAATGTGTTTTGAACATATTCTTAAAGAAGGAAGCTCTGATTAAAACTTCTATCTCAAGGATATGTACTGTAACATTCCATTGTTTTATTGTCTAGTCATGTCACAATATTTTTTTTATTTTTACATATAATTTATTATTGCACTTGGGTTTTAACATTTAAAAAAGATTTGTAGATATTTGCTATTTCTTTATATGCAATAAAACTTTGAATTATATTTTTGTTTTCAGTTTTAATAATAATTATAGCATATTGTATTGCAA
Organism: Acanthosepion pharaonis; assembly: GCA_903632075.3. Classification (NCBI taxonomy): domain Eukaryota; kingdom Metazoa; phylum Mollusca; class Cephalopoda; order Sepiida; family Sepiidae; genus Acanthosepion; species Acanthosepion pharaonis. Next base: position 2,859,875 of record CAHIKZ030002611.1, read on the forward strand.
TTTTCTCATGCTATAAAAATGGAAAAAATGAAATTTACCAAAAGTGGAAACAGAATCAAGGAAAAATTTAAACAGAAAATTGGGGACCCTATGGTGGTATAATGGAATCCTCCCTTGATGAAAGTCTGTGGAAGTGACAATAAAATCTCATGCTGATAAAGATAGTAAAGGGTTTGTATGCACTCATTCCCAAGTACAGGGAAGCAGCTAAGGGAATCCATATGAAATATTAACAATGCACAATAACCTCTCAAAATTAATATTCTGTAATAAATTTTCTTGTTAAATGACATCTCTGTTTTAAAACACTGTCTGGTCTGGCTGAAAATGACTTTTTGGCCAAGGTTGGGATCATCTTGTTTTTCTCCACTCAAATTTAGAAAACCTGTTAATTAAGAATAAGAGATAACTCAGAAATGTCCAATATTTCCCCAAGGCACAATTTCAGATAGGCTTTGTTTTAAACACTTTTTTTAGTAGATTTCTCAAACTTGGATTGCATCCCATACATTTTCTGTGTTTGTTGAATGCCTTCCAGAACATTGAATAATTTCAACAAATTCCAAACCAAGTTTGAAACATTTGTATCAAAATTTTCTCTGGGTTTTACTCACTGTAATCTCTCCAAGAGCTTTCTTAATCATTTGAGTAGTTGCCACAGATAAATGTCCAAGTTTCAAGTAAAAACTGATGCATATTTATGCAACACACAAGCTTGCACAATGATTTCTCATTGCTGACTAAGTAACATCAAGGGAGAATGTCAAGGGCATGATATGGTCTCATCTGATTAGCTGCCAAATTATATCAAAGCCACACAACTAGTTCACAAGACATTCAAAATAGAATGATACTTTCTGGAGAGACCACACCACATCCCATACACACATGTATATATATATATATATATATATATATATATATATATATATATATGTGTGTATATGGAAATAAAATTGCAAAGATGATGCCAATTTTGATGTAAGTACAGGATATGCATGCTAGGGGCTAGTAGATATTTGATAAAATTTTCATCTCTTTTTCCAACACAGGAAAACTTATACCAGTGCACTGACTGTGCATGAGCTTTAATCAGTGATGTATGCTGCAGCAATAAAGTTCATTGTGATGAGGGAGTCCAGCGTAGGCAGCTGTCATGCCATGGAGGTGCACATATTCTTTTTTTTTTTTTTTTCAATTAGAGCATTTTGAGTGGTCAAACTACGGGTCTTTAAGAGGCTAGATTGTTATTCATTTTGTAGAATTTCTGCATATGTTGAACATAATGCATTGACAATAATGCTCTAATGAACATTCCTACACATGTAGACCAGATTCTGGACAACCACATAATACAGACACTTGCCAAGATATACATTGTAAAGGCAGAATAAGTCAACCATGTAGTATCCACAACACAGATCAAACAAATGTAGCCCCCAGCAGTGTCATCACTATTAGTTAGTATGAAAAATATCACTCGGTTTTTGACAAATTACAGTAAAGCATTTTTTATATCAACTTTATTGAACAACTTGTTTTGTTCTACCATTATCCATCATCTTTCAGAGAATTTCCTCATTATATCTTCTCAGAACTTTTATCCTTATCAGCAAACTACTCTAGATGATTTTTTTTTTTTTTTTACAATCTTACATGATTCCATTAAAGAATATTCTGTAAATTACTAATTTGAAGATGCAGGGAAAACTTAGCAATCAAACCAGGGTAAAATTTAAACTGGTTATTATAATAAATGTCAAAAAATAAAAAAAAAAATTGATGCTAACAATTAATGTTTTTCTTTTTCTCTTTTTCTCTCTCTCTCTCTCTCTACCTACCTACCTAACTACCGACTCATTGTAATAGTGTCCAAAACCAGTCATTGCTGCAGTCCATGGAGGCTGCATTGGTGCTGGAATAGACTTAATCACAGCTTGTGATATGAGGTTCTGTTCCAAAGATGCTTGGTTCCAAATCAAAGTAAGTGATGATTGATTTCATTTCTATTTATTATTGCAACTAAAAGAGCACCATGTTTGTCATCTACGCATTTGCCTTTGAACATTATTATTAGAAGTGGTTGCCATTGCTTAGCTTTCAGAACAGAAATATAAACCAAATAAAGCTTATGAAGAAATGTATAAATTGTATAAATTATAATTGTTTTAAGTTTCATTTCTTTAAAGACGGTCACTGTGTGAATGATTTAATAACATTTGTGTTGATAAATATATTAAGATGTACAGTAAAGTAAAAGTGTATGCTTTGAGATTGAAATTGATTGCCTTAGCTCTTATTTTTTGGGCTGCTTTTTATCCAATATTTTAAAACTGATACAAAATGTTTAATATTATTATGCAAGTCAATGTTTTCATGATGTATTTATATGAGTAATGTATTGTATGAGTTTCAAATTATTAGTCCTTATTAAAAATATTGATAACTTGTTTTGAGGATGTCAGATTTTATTTTGCAAAGTGCAACATAAATATTTATGCATATTTGAATAACACAATATTCCATATACCTGAATAGATTAATTTATTATTTTATATTTTAATATACATTTCTTGACATTCTATAACCTTCACCAGTCTTTCATTCATTGATTTAACTTCTTTATATTTTAACTTTAACATTACTGGCAATAGTTTTCATTGCTTCCTAAAGATTTTTGCTTGAATATATATTTTTTTTCATTCTCATGTACATCTCTTTTAATGGTAGGCCCAAATTTTCTATCAGTTAATATGTGGAGATGCTGGCGGGGGAGGGGTCATTCCATACATTTGGCATCTTAGAAACCTTTTTTGATAAGGATTTGAAAGAATTATACTTTTAGTTTAAAGCTTCTTATACTGCTTAAACATCTTTCAAAGACCTTAGTATCAAGATAAATGCAGTGAATTTTTCTATCAACCTATAATTTTATTACATACATTACTAACCCAAAACATTACTCCACTGTTGTCTTCTCATTCATGTTAGCTGAAGGACCATTGGGTCCTTCTGGTAAATAGTCAGCTAAAAAATTAAAACCAACTCTTAACAAAATTAATTATGAATTGAGTACAAATGTTCTGAAATGCTTATAGTATATAGTTCTTTAGAAATATCTACATAAAAACTAAACGTGTTTTTTAAAAAAACACGCAAATTATAACCTACCACAAGAATTCAATTCATAACTAAGTTATCTCCCCTACATTATAATCTTTACAATATGGAAAAATTTTTAAAAATTATCATTTGTGACTTTGTGCATGAGTGGAATTGTTAATGGTTTAACTACAAAAGCAAAAATTTACTTCACACACACAACTATTTGTCCTAGACATCATAATGTTGTGAATATATCGAAACTACTCAGGAAAATAAAATGAATAAATTGAACCATGGTATTTTCCTTGCGCTCTTTAATCATGAACCAAATGAAAATATGCTGCCAAAATATACAGAAAATAAATACATATATATATATATATATATATATATATATATATACACACACACACATACACACAGTTGCAATAAAAAGTTTGGTACCACCTTGAATTATTTCTCTAAGTTCATAAAAAAACTAATTTTTCATATTTGGATAAAAAAAATTCACCTATTATATATATATATATATATATATATAACATTATGACATTAATGTGTAATTGAAATTAATTTTCAGAAACTATTAAAATGCCAAAATCTAAACAGATTAGTATTGAAAAAAAGAACCCAAGTAGAAATTTTTTCTATAGGAGGGTATTTCGAACATTAGATTGGTAGAAAATTACAGATATCAAAAAATGGGATACATTATTGCCTTCACTGACTTCCAAAAACTGGCACAAATGTTGATAAAAAAAAGATCTGGGAGGCCCAGAGCAACATCTATTGTGGAGGACAGACAGTTGATTGTGTCTAGCAAAAGGAACAGAAGAAAAACAGCTCCCCAACTAACTGCTGAATCTAATTCTACATGTCAACATCTAGTATCTGTTCAATTTCTAAAAAGCTGGATTATAGATCCCTCATATTTTGTTCTACTTTCTACTCATTATGAAGGATTCTATCTTTTGACTCAAACTGAGAATAAAGAAAATAAATGTTAATGATTTTTTAAAAGTTACTCATTTTTTTTTAGTCATGAGAAATGCCAGCTTGGAAAAAAATAAGATTTCATTATTTAAACATACACACAAATACACATACATATATTTCATTCTTTCGCTTTTCAGGTCTGATGAACCCTTAAACGGCAAAATGCATTATAAAATATATTTGTAAACAAATATACTTTAATGGACATTTCCAATTGTCAAAAATTTTAAAAGCTTTATCTGGATTATATATCCTAATTTTAAAACACATACACACACACACTCACTCACTGTAACTATAAGCAGGATCAATTCTCCCTTAGAAACAAAGAAATACACAACTCCAGTCAACCAAAATAAGAAAATTATCTACTATAAAAAATTTAGAAGAACTAACCTTAATGTCAGAACCAAGAACAAAATCCAAATTACAAAGAACCAATATTATTTATAAATTCACATGTTTATTAAGGAACTGTATTCCTAATCAAAACAAATTCATGAATAATTATATTGAATATACCACTACATGCCTATCAAGAAGATTTCCATTATATCTCTATGGCCATAGCTCAATTAGGACCCATTTAAACACATACATACCTACCAAACACCATCCGCATTATACTCATATAAAATACAACTATAAAAGCCTCATTCACATGTTAAAAAAAAGGCTAAAAATAATGGAAACATTAATAATACAGGAGAAAAAACTAACACTCAATAACATCAACTATGACTATGGCCACAATATGCTGAATAAAAAAATACATTTTATAACTATAGATGCATGCATAAAAATCTATACATTCAGTGGAAAATAAAAATAACCCTTGATAATGATGAAACAATTAAATAAAAAACTTACTTTCAGTATCTTATCAGTTGTCTTTAATGAAACTTGTATAAAAGTGGGATTGCAGCCCAAATGCACAATTATTTTATTTATATATATATATATATATATATATATATATATATATATATGTGTGTGTGTGTGTGTGTGTTTTCTTTAATCTGTTTGCATTATTTTTCTATTTCTACATTTTAGGAAGTAGACATTGGTATAGCAGCTGATGTTGGAACACTTCAGAGATTGCCCAAAATAATTGGTAATGACAGTTTGGCTAGAGAACTGGCCTACACTGCAAGGCCTTTCTATGCAGATGAAGCCAAAGAAATAGGTCTTGTTAGGTACGTAATATCATCATAGTTCAGAATTTACTGGAATAAGTTTGTCTATATTTCTACAGTGGATAAAGGCGTTGGTTAGATGAAGCCAAAGAAAATAGGTTTTGTTAGGTGATTGTATTAACATTTTAGTTCATTATTTACTTTGAATAGTTTAACTAGTTGTAAATGTTTTGTATTTGTTTTTAACATTTTTGAGAGCATAGAAGACTTTGTTTTTAAACTCATTCTCTGATTTCAATTATTGCAAATCATTCCTTGTTACTTTTTTTTAAAGTTTTTGCTTACTGAAAACAATGTATTGAATAGTAAATGTTATCTGTTATTATAGGTTTACATTTGTCAATTTGAACAAAATGTGTATTACATCAATATGGCCAACTGCAAGTTCACTATTTCAGAGAAAGGAAAGAAAAAAAAACTAAGATAATAAGAATTGTGTGTATGTGCGTATATATATATATATATATATATATATATATATATATATATGACTGTCATGAACAGACAAAAATTAGTTTTATTATTACCCACTCATGATAATAAAAAGTAAAAATGAAAAACAGGCTAGCTAACCGGTTTCATACCTCGCTCAACAGACCTAAATCGTGGTAAATAGAGTAAATTATATAATAAAAAAAAAACTAAAAACAAAAAAAACAATGGACTAAGTGTATTGGTGGAAGAAAAAGAAATATTTAGATGGTAATTAGTTGGAGGCCTAATATAAAATCCTTTTGTTTACAAAGAGAAGGCTTTAATGATAGAATACCACCACTTTCAGGTGGTAATTTGAGTGGGACTTAATTTGATGGTAAAAGTGTCACCACTAAATCTAACAGCACAATTATGGCTATTTATAAGGTGTTCTGCGATAGAAGACCTGTATGTATTGGTCAAAATGTCCAAGGGTGTGTACTTAAGGTTTCGGATTTTCGCTGGAATGTGTTGTTTTATTCTAACATCCAGCCTGTGCATCGTTCTCCCTATGTCGTGGGGACCGCAACTACATTTAAAAGAGTAAATTAATACCTATTATGATGTTGCGGGAGAACATCCTTATGCATAGACGGAAGGACAGGCCTGGCAGAGAAAACAACACAAGTGTTAGTGGCAAAGTAACAATGTCGAACTGCGGTGGAAACCTGTTTAGCCGACCTTTCACTGATACTACCTAACCAAGGAAGGCGTAGGTACACAGGACATCTTTTTGCTATAGCAGGTTTGACTTTGTTAAATTCAGCAATTTTGTTCTTAATAATTGCTTGAACAATGCCTAATGGGTAGGCATTGTTGCAGAGAGAATAAACCTGAGTTCATCATCCAACTTGATGTCCGAACAGATCATAAGAGCCGTACAGGTAAGGGTCTTAATTAAATTAATTTTGCACTTCCTGAGACAAAAAGAATCCCAACGGATATACAAACCAGTAAATGTCAGTTTACAGTAAACAGAAGTAATAAAACCTGACGCAGAACTGCTGATGAGTACATCGAGAAAGGGAAGACACGAATCGACCTCCTTTTCCTGTGTAAATTTCAAGGCCAGATGCATATTGTTAAGGGACACAAGGAATTGGTCTGCTTTAATGTCGTTATTGAAGAGACAAAAAGTGTCATCGACGTAACAGAAATAAACGTCAGGTTTATCAGATTTTAGTAGTACATTCTCTTCTTGGAACCCAACAAAGATATTTGCTAAAATTGGCCCCAAAGGGGAACCCGTTGAAACACCATCAGTTTGCCTGTACATGATGCTGTCGAAACTGAACTCAGCTGACATCATGGCAAATTTCATCAGTTCAACAAACACGTCTTCCGGAATAACGGGCGGAGACACTTGACTACGATATAGGGCATCATCACATATATCGATAGTCTCAGCAAGTGGAACGCGACTAAATAAACTGCTGATATCATATGAACACATAAATTTATCCATAGACGAATAATGCTGCATAAAACAGGAGAATTCAAATGAATCTTTAATACTGTGACAGAGAGAGAGTCTGGGAAACACACTCACACGTATATTTTTTTTTTAGTGAAATTGGAGTAGATTCGAATAGCAAAATTAAATCGGAGCATTTCGTTTACTGATAGGGAAATCTGATCTAGGGCAGAAGTTGTACCCATTGAATCTGGGTCATCAGGAGACAATGGAAATGTTCGAAATAATTTTTATCGATTAAAATTAAAATAGAGCTGAGTAAGTGAGAAGGAACTTTGGAATTCACATGATTTTGGTTGAAGCAGCCAGAACCCCCATGAAAATTGTGTGCGAAGTAGTAGGGCCAAGGGTTGGTTATAACCAGCCTGGTTTATCTATATAAATGCGTAGTTATGCTGAAAAACACAGATGGGAGAAAATTCTTGAAGAGAGAATTGGTCTGGGCAAGCGATGCGAGGAGGAATGCCACTATAACTTTAAGCACCGCACAGAAATCTTTATCACTCCATCACAAGAGTCATATATCATCCTGAGACGATTTAACAACAAGATAATCACTTACACGCTCTCTCTGTCTAGAATCCAGTGTATGAGTTTGTTTTTTTTTTACTTTTCTTTTCTGTAACCCATTTCTCTTCTCTACTATTCTTTTCTGGTATATAAAAGACATTAACAATTCAACCATTGAATCGCTGTTTGTCCGGCTTTCTGCAGATATTAATTTTTTTTGCTGCATTCTAAATTTCTTAGCGCAGACTCCCCAGCCGTGTCTACATCTTCAGTCAACTGTGAATGGATGAACATCACTTCTGTTTTCTGGATCAAACCAAACACAACATGGGCAGGAAGCAGGATTAAACCAGTGGACCAGATGCTCAGGTGACCTTAAGTTTGGTTAGGACTGAGTAGATACCTCAACCTCAAAAGTAAGACGCCAGAGGTTGAGGGGCCGGGGCGAAAGTGTTAGAATACAAGCAGAGTTATACTGCTCCAAAACCGGTTGCCGTATAGTGGAAAGCCATTTAGTCACACCATGTTGAGAAGACCCTATCATAGATAGAATAGGTCTCAATGGTGTATCAACTTTATGAGTTTTGGGCAAGCCATAGAGACGTGGACAAATGGAGCCCGAGGGTCTAATCAAATTTGAAATATCAGTGGACAATTTTCCACATTTTACCCACTTAACCAGATGTTTTTGGAACTTAGCCTCAATAGATAATGTAGAATCAAATTTATCTATTAGGCCTAACCGGACAAATTTAGAGGAATCCCCAAGAATTCTCATCATCTTGTTAACATAATCCTGATAGTTAAGGATAACGACACCAGTACCTTTGTTGGGTTTCATAATTACCAAAGCTTTATTATTACATGAAATAGCTCTACGTTCCACTTTGATTCATTATGTGAAACAGGAGTACTTGCATAACAATGTGCTATTTTATTCAACTTTGCCTTGAGGTTGCTAACTTTGCAAGCAGATTCAGGTTGGAGCTTAGCTAGCCACGCGAACAAAACTTCAAACTTTGAATACACCTCCTCTCACTTAATATGTGAGAGAGGAATACAAAAATCCAATCCGTGCGAGAGGATTGATAGTTCAAACTCGGATAACTGATATGAAGACAGATTCAAGACATTTTGACCAATACCAGGGTTAGCAGAACATCCAATTTTTTTATAAATTAAATGTTGCAACTTATTCTGATGTTTAATCGTAAGTCAAGAACGACTACATTCGTGAATAAGTGCTACATAACAGACGAAACGAATTCTATCAAAATAGGTAAGTCTGCCCATTGTATTACTCCTTAATTGATAATATTTCTTATACAAATTGGCAAGACTATAAGAAAGCTTAGATATAAAATTAGTAATAAAAGCTTCCTCGATTTTTGGTTCAGGATATAAATTGGCCCTTTTAATTCTAAAGGGAATAAAAGGGGGAAAGACTTTATTAGTCAAGCACAAATGAAGAAAAGATTTGTTAGCAGTGGCAGTTCTTATTTTACTCTTAACTTTTAACAAAGAATTCAATCTACTGATTAAATCAGGTGGGGACCCTGTCTTAAAATATTTAAAGATATGTTTGGTGGTACAAAATTTTATGACTTCCATGAACAGACAAAAATTGATTTTATTATTACCACTCATGATAATAAAAAGTAAAAATGAAAAATGGGCTAGCTAACTGGTTTTGTACCTCACTCAACAGAGCTAAATTAAATTGATATATATATATATATATATATATATATATATATATATTATAAATTAATTGATTTAAAATATGGTTTTAAGAACACCGGATTATATATCTTACTGTTCTTTCCTTTTATTTTATATATATATATATATATATATATATATATATATATCCATTTGATTATATTTTGCTCTTTTCAGTAGAGCACTTTTATAGCCACCAAGCAATATATACTAATTATCACTTGGTTATGGAGCTTTATATCATAACTACTCCACCAAGAACATTCTGATCTCCAGCAAAAAGGTTATGAACTAACCCTTTTACACAAAATAGAGAATGTCATTAAGAGGATGATGTAGAAGATTGTAAGTGTAAGCGTTCTGAAAGCAAAGGAAGTATTTGTCGCAGATTACTTCCACAACACAAAGAAAAATCACTGTAAGTACAGACTCGAATATTGGGGGCAGAAAGAAATGATGAAAACTCGATTCGCCGGTACTATCTCAAATCACAATGCATGTAACCAGTCAGAAAAATAATTCACTCTCTAACAAACGCCGAAGCCAAAAAGGCCCGAATATTCCGCCTCCGAACCGAGAACACCAACTGCTTTTATCGGCAGAACCTATTTTTTTCATTCGTCGACAGCTGGGATAGGATGCTCCATAATTTGCATATCAAAATACTGTTATAGCAACACCTGCAACGGACTTGTTTCTTTTTTGTCACTTTTTCCGTCGTAGAATACACGCGATGCGCTGTCGCTTGGTTTGACAAGGTAAGTCGCCGTTTTCTTTGCTATAAGATTTTTGCTGACTACTTTTTGGTCATGTTTCTTCGGCAGATCGCACACAAAACACAAACTTTTTTCCGGGGTACCTGACTATCTCTTTCACTACAAAGATATTCTTCACCAAATGCAAACATGAACATTTAAATCAGAATGAAAACAAATCTTTTGGATTTAAATCACAAAAACCACCACCCTGTGATAAGCAATTCCAAGGCTTCAAGAAGGAATTATTCTCTGTTATTAATAAGATCAAATTTACCAACTCTACTAATAACCTTGGGAAAAAAATTTAAAAAGACATTGCCAGCATCAAGCAATCAGATAAGAATATCATCAATTCTGATAAAACGGGCAAGTATTATCAGATCAATGTTGACACATATCACAAAGCCATTAATAGGGAGGTCAATAAAACTTACAAAAAAGCCCCACAGCACTCAGAATTTTCCATCAATAGTGAGGCCAAACAGACAGCCAAAGAACTAAAAATCAACGATAGTCTATAAATTGCACAAGCAGCAGGCATTCATTACAACCAGTGGCATGATACCACTGATGCCATTGATTGGTTCACAAAAATAAATAAGAAAAGTGAATGATCTTTTCTCCAAATTGATATTTGCAACTCCTACCCATCAATCACTGAGAAGTTGCTAATGGATGTGATAAACCTGGCCAACATTTACTGCTCCATAAACAAACAGGACAACATCATTAAAAAAGCCTAAAACCCATCCTGTTCCATGAAGGTTCCCTGTGGACCAACAGTAGCAATCCTGACTTTAGTATTGCCATGGGTGCATTTGATTCAGCAGAAACTTGTGAATTAGTTGATAATTTATTACTTTGGCATCTAAGGTTTATCTTCGACATTAACAACACTGGCCTCTGTAGAGATGATGGGATTATACTCCTATGCAAATCAAGCACATAAAAAATGACCACCCTAAGAAAAAACCTAATTAAATTCTTCAAAGACCACTACCACCACCAGTGCTAAAATAATCAATTTCCTGGATGTAACATTTGACCTATCTAATGGGCTTTATAAACCATATACTAAAGATTTATACAACCATAGGTATATCAGAAAGCAATCTAACCATCATCCTAGAATACTAAATAATTTACATAAATTCGTCCAATTTAGGCTGTCTACCAAATCTAGTAATAAGGACATTTTTGACAAACATAAAGGTAGAAGCACTACAATACAGTAACCATAAAATTAACCTTGAATTCTTAGCCAATAGCAATAATGATGTCAACCAACCAAAACCTTGCTAATGCAATATAATATGGTTTAACCCACCCTTCAACAAAAATGTCAAAACTAATATCAGAAAATATTTTTGGATTTAATCCATAAGCAATTCAGTCATTCCCCAATACTAAATAAGATTTTCAACAAAAACGTCAAAATTAGCTACAGTTGGGCCAAAAATATCGACCAGCACAACTGTTCCACTCTAAAAAAACACTTCAACAACCTACAAACCAGCAACATCCCCACAACTAAGGAATGCAACTGCTGAAAAAACAAACCCTTCCCATTAAATGGCAGATGTATGACCAAATCGTTAGTCTATAAAGCTGAAATCAAATATGACAAGGTCAAGTTTTATGTGGGCTCTACAGAAAATCATTGGAAATCATGCTTCTCCTACCACCAAATGACATTAGTCAATATGGATATAGTAACAGCACTGACCTCTCTAATTTTTTTAGAAACTGAAAAGTGGGAATGCATAACAAAAGCTTCAGTGGGAAAGGCAACAGGTGTAACTTATGTATTTCTGAAAAATTGATCCTAAAAAATATGAACAATCCAAATCTCTTAAACAAAAGAAGTGAGTTAATGAGCACCTGCTTACTTAGAAACAAATTTCTACTCAAGCACGTTGACCCAAATTAATATCGTCTAGCCAAGCCCAGGGACCAGAAATACTAGTATTGATATTATTAATTATTTATTTTTATTAATTTTTTACTAGATTATTTTTACTATCTTTACTATATGACTATTGTTACTGTTATTATTAGACTGTAATGTATTTAACATTTATGCTAATTTATTATTTTCATCATTATATTATTACTATCTTTACTATATAAGCAGTATTGCTATTACCTTACTTTTATTTTTTGTCTTGCTACCAGCAACATTTTTATTATTATCATTTAATATGTTTATTTATTTATTATTTATATGTTTTTATTTTATTTTAGTTTAGTTTATTTTTATAGTTTTTTATTGTTATGTATTATTTTTATTAGTATCTTAATTTTATTTTATCACTGCATATTTTATTAATATTATTATTAATTTTACTAATTTTTTTATTGATTTTCATTAAAATAAATATAGTTACCCTCTTGATCACCAAATGTTTTTTTTTTAATAATATATATATATATATATATATATATATATATATATATATAATCATATGGATGGATATATATATATATAATCATATGGATGGATATATATATATATAATATCATATGGATGGATATATATATATATATATATATATATATATATATATAATTATATGGATGGATATATATATATATATATAATGTGGACACTCAAGACCTGAAGATTGTGTTCATGCATGAAACAGACTGTGTTGACATCAGTGTCCACACTTCTTATATTTGCACATGCTCTATACGGGATATTTAGCATTTTTACCTTATAAATATAGCATACCTTAAAGCTATATATTTTAACATTCACACACAAAAAATAAATATTTTCAACATTTGGTCATGTAACATATGAAGCTAAACTTAGCATATCTCAAAGCTGTATTAATTTTTTGTCATAGTTAAAACTTAACTTCTATTGCCTGACATAACTTATAAAGTAAGATGTGAAATAAAATAATGTACAAAAAATTAAATAATACTTATACACACTCGCAAAATCATTTGTATATATTTGTGTTCACTTTATATATATATATATATATATTTCTTGAAATGAGACAGTATGAAGAACATTTTGTAAAATCTGTAATGTCCATTTGACAAAATAGATGTCTTATTTCTAAAGCTTCAAAACAGACCAATTAAACCCTGATTGGTTAAAAAATGAATAATTAAACTCTCTGACTGATTTGAAAATTTATAATTAAACTTTGATACCAATTATTAGTTACTGCTGAGAGATGCTATTTTAATTTCTTTATGAATAAAAAATGATTGCATCATTTATATTTTTCATCATCATGATGAGAAGAAAATGTAAGCACTGAAAAAAATATTAAATTAGATTTTTGTTTGCACAGCTGATATGATTTGTGACTACAAAAATTGTTCTATGTCATTGTTTTTAAGCCACAGTTGTGTATTGAAATGTTCTGATAGTTTGACAGTTAAGGAAAACTCTTGAATTCCAAACTGTGGAAAAATCAATGGCAAACTACTCTACCTTTCCCCAAATGTATAGTAATTCACAGATAATAAACAAAAGAAGAATGTGGAGAATCATGATTGCCTAACACCCTGAAAGGACATGGCATTAAATAATCTTTGTAAATGTAGAAATTATCTAAAAGAAGAAATGAAAATGATCAATTTTTCAATCTTGCATATTTTTTCTTTTGTTTTTTTTCTCCCAACAAAAGCCGTGTTTTCCCAGATAAAGAAACAATGATTAATGGAACATTAGATATTGCTTCATTAATTGCTTCTAAAAGCCCAATTGCTGTCCAAGGAACCAAAGTAAACCTGATTTACTCCAGAGATCACTCAGTCCCTGAAAGTCTTCAGTACATTGTAAGTCAGTTTGCTTATATTTCTCTCTAATAAATTTATTTAAAAATTCTCTTCTGAATTGTTTATTTTCTTACATTCTCAGGAGAATGAGTGTAATACTTTTTTCATTCACCTAAAACATTAAAAATATTCAAGCATACAGACTTTATCACTGTCTTAACTAATCTCACTTGTGCATAATGCATTCAGTTTTCCTATACAACTTAATAAGTATCATTTCCATTGAACATACCAGCAGAACCAGTTGAAGGGTCTGGTGTCTCCCCCCCCCCCGTCTATGATATGGGACCCCCACTCTCTATCATCTCAAGTTTCATATGGTAGTATTCACATAAAATACAAGTTTTATTGTAACCTAATTATGTGCAATAATAGATTATATGCAATATAGGTGAACAATTCAACTAGAAAAATTGAAAATAAATACAATAGAATATATATATATATGTTATAATAGTTTATTCCATCTGAAATTAATAATGTTTTGTGGCAATTTTTAACATCAACATGATTTTTCTTGTTAAAATGTCAAATTTTAATACATTTAACATTATGAATAAAAAAAAATAATGAATAGTGGTTTTTTTTTTTTTAGACTTAGCCTGAGCAAAGCAAATTCATGGATTTGGATGAAAAAAATCAACCCTCGAATTGTATCAAAATCCACAGAAATTTTTTCATCATTCAATAGTCATGTTTAGTTTAATTTGTAATGTATATAAATGTAGGTAGAAAAAAAGCGAAGGTTAATAATATCGTGAGGCCCTCAAAACACTGCTGGGGGGGGGGGCAATCAGGCTTTGCCAAATTGGGGTTTTTGTGGGATTGTATACACCAGCCCTGCATACCAGCATGCTCATCTTAGTTGCTATACTCACAACATTTAAATTGTTGTACTCTGGGCTTCCTCAGGTGTCTGTCATTGTACTTGATAACCTTCTCAGAATTTTAGCCCAAATACTTTATTCAATCCATATAGGTAGATTGTTCTGATTCTGCTTTTCATGCTTAGTCACCCGTTTTAGTTACTTTGTGTTGCTTGTTCATTTCTTTATTAAACCAGACACAGGAAATGATTGTTTCAATTCATAAATAAATCAGATTGTATTGATAAGAAGAAAAATTTTTATATTATTAGAATAAATCTTTTTTTTTAAATGCATATAATCTGGATTTTGCTAGTTTATTTATTTTCACATGATCAAATTGTCAACTAATAAACCGCATCTGAAAGAGAATATAAAGTAAAAGAATAATTGCTTCATCCAGAACACCAGTCTTTTTCCAACAAATCTTATCCTTCTGTTCCTTTTAAATTTGATATTTTTCAGTTTCACTCAGAAGTCAGATAAGAGTTGTTCCCCTTCCCTAATCATACCACACTCATATATTATTATTATTATTTTATTTTTTTTACAATGATTTTTTACAAGGCCGAAGAGCCACTTGGAGAAGCCACTGGGGAAGATAACCCTAGACTTAACAGGTTAAGATTAGGAAGCATCCTCTTGGAAGTTGGTTCCACAAAGCAGCACTTCATCAGAAGAAGCTGCTCATCATAAATAAATAATTATGAATAGCCTAATAGTAAAGTCTATCATTACATTATCTTTTTTCTTTTT
Source organism: Acanthosepion pharaonis (assembly GCA_903632075.3). NCBI lineage: Eukaryota > Metazoa > Mollusca > Cephalopoda > Sepiida > Sepiidae > Acanthosepion > Acanthosepion pharaonis. Next base: position 2,875,536 of record CAHIKZ030002611.1, read on the forward strand.
AGGCTAACTGGAATCAAGTGATGCTGCAAAGTGAAGATATTGTGAAAGCAATGACAGAAAAGCCACCCGTGTTCTCTAAACTCTGATTCATCAACAGCAAAAGAAGTCAAAAGTGAAATCAAGTTTTGTTTTGACACTAACAAATTGAACCTTTCTTGCTTAATAGAATGAAAAATATGAGTTTGGGCACAAAACATGTTTTAACTCTTAGAAGATCTTGATTCTCATAGAACCTTCATTAAATGATTAATATTAATTTAAGATGCTAAAATTTACTTTTAAACTAAAAAAAAATCTATTAGTGACTCCCAATTCCAGTTGGTTAACAAATCAATTCTCAATGGACCACATTCTCTATAAATTAGGAATTGCAGAAAATTGCTGCATGCAGGGATTACCAATATACAATTGTATATGTATATCCAGATATTCCATTTTCTTCAAATGTGAAAAATTTTAACGTGGTATCAAAACAAAAAGCCATAATTTGTTTTGATGGTGAAATTGTTACAAAATAGAAAAAATAAAGAACAAATGGTCAAAATGGTGACATCTCATATTAACCAACAATACAAGTGTTTGGGTAAAATTAAAAAAAATAAAAGAAATAAACAGTTTTTTCTTTTATGTGGCAGTGAATGAGACTCAATCACAGATGAAAAGAGACTTGAAGCAACAAAAATGTTCTTCTACAGAAGGACACTGAGAATACCATGAATGGAACATATTAGCAATGAAGTTTAAAAAAATAGAAAGAAAAAGGACATTTATATTTAAGAGATAGTTAACATTTCTAGGGTACATAATGAGGAAAGAGGTCTCGGAAAATTTGATACTTACAGGACAAATTGAAGGCAAGAAGAAGAGAGGAAAACAATACATAATCTACCTAGGTAAATGGATGGTGGAGCAAGGTTTAGGAGAGATAATAAAAAGACAAAATTTATTAAGAGCTACAAAGGACAGGAAATTGTTGAGAGCTTTGATCACCTACATCCTGAAGAGACATGACACATAGAAAAAGAATGTTTTAAAATGTTAGTAAGTATTTTTGTATTCACAATGTGATGTAAATTGATATGGCAGTCAAGAAGCAAAAGAACATTTGTCTTTTTCAAAAGAAAAACTGACTGGAAATATTTGTTGGTAAATTATTCCTTATGAGACTTTACATAAAAACAATGTCTATAGAAAAATTAGCCATAGAAATGATGGAGTTGGTAGTTATTGAGACCTTTGTAGAAACTTATAAATAAACATCAGACACCACATCACTTTCTAATCTTTACTTTTTTTTAATAAACCTAAAATAGAACTGTCAGAGTTAGTCTATTCTGACATTCAATAATAAAATTTCTTTATATAGAAATAACCGCAGTCTGATGATTGAAATTCAAAGCTAAGAATTATAACATTTACAACAGAAATTTAAAGTGATATTTCCTCGGTAGGTAATGATAATTGTAATAATGTAATAAATGTCAAAAATTGTGGTTGTTGTTTAGATTGCAATGATATCAAATAATGTTGTTTAGATTGCAATGATATCAAATAATGTTGTTTAGATTGCAATGATATCAAATAATGTTGTTTAGATTGCAATGATATCAAATAATGTTGTTTAGATTGCAATGATATCAAATAATGTTGTTTAGATTGCAATGATATCAAATAATGTTGTTTAGATTGCAATGATATCAAATAATGTTGTTTAGATTGCAATGATTGCAATGATATCAAATAATGTTGTTTAGATTGCAATGATATCAAATAATGTTGTTTTTGCAATGATATCAAATAATGTTGTTTAGATTGCAATGATATCAAATAATGTTGTTTAGATTGCAATGATATCAAATAATGTTTTGCAATGATTTAATGTTGATTGCAATGATATCAAATAATGTTGTTTAGATTGCAATGATATCAAATAATGTTGTTTAGATTGCAATGATATCAAATAATGTTGTTTAGATTGCAATGATATCAAATAATGTTGTTTAGATTGCAATGATATCAAATAATGTTGTTTAGATTGCAATGTTGTTTAGATTGCAATGATATCAAATAATGTTGTTTAGATTGCAATGATATCAAATAATGTTGTTTAGATTGCAATGATATCAAATAATGTTGTTTAGATTGCAATGATATCAAATAATGTTGTTTAGATTGCAATGATATCAAATAATGTTGTTTAGATTGCAATGATATCAAATAATGTTGTTTAGATTGCAATGATATCAAATAATGTTGTTTAGATTGCAATGATATCAAATAATGTTGTTTAGATTGCAATGATATCAAATAATGTTGTTTAGATTGCAATGATATCAAATAATGTTGTTTAGATTGCAATGATATCAAATAATGTTGTTTAGATTGCAATGATATCAAATAATGTTGTTTAGATTGCAATGATATCAAATAATGTTGTTTAGTTGCAATGATTCAAATAATGTTGTTTAGATTGCAATGATATCAAATAATGTTGTTTAGATTGCAATGATATCAAATAATGTTGTTTAGATTGCAATGATATCAAATAATGTTGTTTAGATTGCAATGATATGTTTAGAATCAAATAATGTTGTTTAGATTGCAATGATATCAAATAATGTTGTTTGATATCAAATAAATTAATGATATCAAATAATGTTGTTTAGATTGCAATGATATCAAATAATGTTGTTTAGATTGCAATGATATCAAATAATGTTGTTTAGATTGCAATGATATCAAATAATGTTGTTTAGATTGCAATGATATCAAATAATGTTGTTTAGATTGCAATGATATCAAATAATGTTGTTTAGATTGCAATGATATCAAATAATGTTGTTTAGATTGCAATGATATCAAATAATGTTGTTTAGATTCAATGATATCAAATAATGTTGTTTAGATTGCAATGATATCAAATAATGTTGTTTATTGCAATGATATCAAATAATGTTGTTTAGATTGCAATGATATCAAATAATGTTGTTTAGATTCAATGATATCAAATAATGTTGTTTGATTGCAATGTTTGTTTGTTTAGATTGCAATGATATCAAATAATGTTGTTTAGATTGCAATGATATCAAATAATGTTGTTTAGATTGCAATGATATCAAATAATGTTGTTTAGATTGCAATGATATCAAATAATGTTGTTTTGCAATGATATCAAATAATGTTGTTTAGATTTGATATCAAATAATGTTGTTTAATTGCAATTGCAATGATATCAAATAATGTTGTTTAGATTGCAATGATATCAAATAATGTTGTTTAGATTGCAATGATATCAAATAATGTTGTTGTTGTTTGCAATGATATCAAATAATGTTGTTTAGATTGCAATGATATCAAATAATGTTGTTTAGATTTGCAATGATATCAAATAATGTTGTTTAGATTGCAATGATATCAAATAATGTTGTTTAGATTGCAATGATATCAAATAATGTTGTTTAGATTGCAATGATATCAAATAATGTTGTTTAGATTGCAATGATATCAAATAATGTTGTTTAGATTGCAATGATATCAAATAATGTTGTTTAGATTGCAATGATATCAAATAATGTTTAGTGAATTCTAACTGAAGTGACTTATTGATAGGCAGAAACACACAGAAATTTAATAAAATGATAAAGAGAAGCCCAATTCCAATATTATCACTAATTTTATAGAAAGAATCATCTGAAAATCATTAAAACTTGCTTTTCTTAAAATTCATCAAATTCTGGAGGATATTGTATAGAAATATATGATTAAAAGCTTATAATATATTGCTTTTGGTCTTATACTCATAATTATTGTTTCTGTAATCATTGATTTGTTGACATATGGCGTTGACAAAATAGAGTTGCATAAATTTTTAGTGAAATATAAATCAATTTTTACATTTTTATTTATCAGATACTAATTGGTAAAAATATTCTTTGTTTTTTATTTTCAATTAACTTTCATCCATTTATAATAAATGTTATAAAAATGACTAAAATGAATGAAGTCTACTTCCAAATATGAAAGGCTTACTTTTAGGGTAACATGTCATGTCATTTTGACCTAAAATATTAAAAAAGTTTTGCTCTTTCTCAAGTCTTTCAAATTATTTTTCAATGGAAAAATCTGTAATGAGAAATTTAATGATTTTTTTTTTTTTTTCAAATAAACCTTCTTTATTTTTCTTGAATTTACTTATTCCTTCTAATTATGGAATTTCCTTTCCAGAATTATTACATGACTACAGGGAAGAAACTTACTCTTACATTTATTTAAAGATTTCTATTATAAGTATTCAGGGAAGGTGAGGATAGTGATTACTGTCTGTTAGTGTGAAATAAGGAAGTTTTACATAACTTTTTATTTTTATGATTATTTATACCTACAGAATTTTTCATAAAGTTCTTATAAAAATAACAATCCTATTATTTGAAAGAAAAGAATATAAATGTGTACATAGAGAAGCCAATATTTAAAAATGTATTTTTTGTTTTAGTAAAATATAGGAATTACTTTATATTCTTTTTCCAAATAGAAAAATTTCCCTGTAGAATTTCTATAGATCTTACTTGTACCAACTCAAAATATCCCATGAAATCATCTCATTTGTTTTTATCACAAAATTCCATGGACTTTTTGTCGTCATAATAAAAATACAGAAAATGATGATGCACATTCTAAATAATTATGGCATAATGAAAATAGATTTTGTGTTTCCATTCTTTCCTCATAAAATCTTAAGTTTCTTCTTCCTTTGCTGGCTTTCAGGTGAATTCTATTTTTATGAACCTTTAATTTACTCTTATCACCAGATGCCAATCATGAGTCATTGTGATGTCCCTCTGAAGAATGTGCTTAATGCTTTCCATGATCCATCAGCCCCAAATCAAATACAATGACATCTCTCAGTGGAGAATAGGGTCTTTATGATTACTGAGATGAAAAATTTCAATGCTTTTGAATGACACACAAATTAATATGTTATTCCTTTGAGTCAAAAAATTTTTTCTTCATTAAATAAGCAAAGATTATTTATTATTACTATCATCAATGCCCATGATGAGGTGTGATATAGCACGGCAAAGTAGACATGGCAGAGCCTATCCCTCTCCAGGTCAAACAAAGATTACTCTGTTAATTTGTGGATAAAATAGCATTATAAAAACGACTAAAAAATGAAAGAGATTTGTATATTGACATGTACTTAAAGTTGCTACAATTATTAATTCAGAAATCATAATAAAGTTATTTGCTTTCAAAAAGCACTCTTTTAAAAATTCATCCCAAGCAATGTTATAATGTCACTAAGAGACTTCAGTGAGAAGAACAGGACTCAGGAAAACTAAAGATAGCAATTGACATTGAATTTAAATTTTTGAAGATTCTAAAATGGCAGGAAAGCAAGAAACTGGAAGAAGTAGAAGAAAAGAAACTATTAGAGTAGAACTTACAGTTACATCTTTTGCTAATTCAACAGTAAAACAGTGAGACCTAGTTCCCAATCTAGTATTAAATTCTTGCAGTTGAGGAGAGTTCATTAGAACAATTGCCATGAAAATATTTATAGAAAAGACAGCGAGGGAAATTCTGTCATGACAGTGGAAAAGTAACTGAAGTTGAGAAACCAGATCAGGATTGATAACATTACAGACCTGTCTTCAGATTTTGTCCCGAATTTCAAGATATATAGCAAGAGCAACAGAACAGATATGACAGCAATATTCAATGCACAGATGTAGATTTATAAATGTGCAGGATAGATTCTAGCATGAGAAATTGTCTGGCATGATACAGTGAACCAACTTACCTAGTATTTGATTCAATATAATCACTTCACGTCAGGGGAAAACATGAAAATAGTTGCTTTCCTGGAGGTGAGTATCAGCCATATTGATGGAAGGTAGAAAAGGTTCTTTCTGGTGATTAAGTGATTTTGTTTTAGAGGCATTAAAGTTTACTAGCCATTCCTTGCTCTACTTATCTACTGATTGGAGGTCATTTTCAAGAGCAGCTGCCAGTTTATCTTTGTTGAACATTTCAGACTTACTACTAAATGGTTGTGTCATCACCACTGTGACACCCAGCCGTTGACCCATGGCCAACTCCCAGTCGCAGCGCAAAACTGTAATGTTTCTTCTACCGGCATTTTGGGGTTGACTCTTTGTCGCTACCACCAGCCTGTGTCCCGGTCGATCAGTGGTCATCGCTACTCGGCAAAATCCCCTGGTCAGGATACTAATATGGGACACTGGCCATCCAGGGTCGCATTCTGGTCGTCGATGTTAATGACTTCACCAACTGTACCAGTTGAATACCAGCTCTATCGTTCCCAGCTCGCTTACAGCATCTGGTTATTGGAGTAACTGCTTCGATCTCAAGTCTAACATACCCACATTGTGACTTTGATCTTAGGTATACAAGATTAATCAGACGTCGGGCCGTAGTGTAAGCTGAGTCCAGATTGAAGGTGGTATCGCACAAGCGCAAAGGAAAAATAAATAAAAGAAAAACCCAAGAGATTCAAGTATGTTAAGAAATAACAATTTAACTTTATCTTTCTGTTTAATATGTTATGCCAACAGCAAAAAAATATACTTAAAAATTCTTCTAACAACATGAATGAATAAATGAAGAAGATAATAAAATACTAAAAACAAACAAATATAGAAAATAAGTGAATTCTGCTCTGAACATCTGACCTAGAGCTAACCTGGCAAGTGACCTATCCACTGAACCAGTATTCCTCTGCTTAAACAACATGGTTAAAATTAATATGTAAATGCTAAGTCAGTGTGCTAAGGCAGAGAGCTACAGAGTGACACTTTAATCCTTGGTAGAGCATATGCAAACAAGGCAAACCATATGTCATTTTTATATTTTTAAAAATTCACATGTAAATTTAATAGTACTTTTGTTAAAATATACCATCAGTTTTGACAGTATGGGTAAACTACTTATTTAAGAAAGAAAAATTTTTGTATACAGATTTTTTTAAAATTATTATTTTTTAAATTTATTTTTCCAGAACAACAAAAAATGCCTTCTCCCTTGAGATTAATAATTTAATATTATTTCCGTGTTTATAGTGCGAAAAGTAAGTCGTATTATCTTATAAACTCATAACAATAAAATAATTTTAATTTGTTATCTTCATGTTCAACATGTGTGAATAAAAGCTGATTGGTTGTAAAATGTCCATTAATAACAGGATGAGGAGCTAGTAATGTTTTGTCAGAGAAAAACCCAACCTCCTCTTCAATTAATTGTTTTTATGGCATTGCTTTCAACAACAATCTTGCACATTTGTGAATATGTCTATTTTTGTTTTGCTTCCAATGCAAATCAATAGACTACTTTACAAATGTCAAGGTTCATTAAGACTAACTTTTCATTCAAAATGTCATGAACATTATTTCCCTTTCAAGGCCAGTTAAACACACAGCAAAACAAAATAAAACAAACACTGATGAAAATTGAAAATATTTGTCCTAAAAAATTGTTGAAAACAATGAAAGGCAATTTGAAGCAGTAACATAATTAAAAGTTGAAATCAATGTCAATTGTGTATTATCAAATCATTATTACTTAATCATTAAAATTATTTACCTATATCCAAAATTATTTACCTATATCCAAAATTATTTACCTATATCCAAACACATCATCTGAGTTAAGAAATAAGTAGGTTTATATGGTAATGAAATTGAAATTTTATTCAACTTTGAACATTAATGAGAAATTTAATTGCATTTATATTTTTGATCTCTCATTAACACCAATTTTTATATTACACCATTCCCATGTACAGATAATTTATGTTTGTATGTGTCTGTTGGCATCACTATCTAGAACAACAATATAAAAACAATGACAACAATATAAACAATATAATAAATATAACAACAATATAAACAATATAATAAATATAAACAATATAAAAACAATGAATTTATTAAGCTTAGCTAATCCCGTACAAGGTCATAAAAATAGAGCACTTAGTTGTGGTCATAATGTATTTTTTTGTATTTTCTTATTTTTTTAATTTTGGTGGCATTTGTACAAACACTGCCAACGCATAATACAATTTGGTGATATAAGTTTCAGGTTGTTTTTCTTCCAAGTTTCAGAGTTAAAGGACACACCCATCCACTATGGTATGGACAATGCAGATATATGATCAAGCAATGAATAGTTGCAATGTTATTCAACCTGTTTGAGGCAATATTTAAATTTACACTTGAATAGTCAGGTGTCATTTAAGATAGCTGTGTTTCCTCTGATATCATTAAAGCAGAAATTAGAAACAAAATCAACCAAATACTGAAACTTTATTGACTTATGATCAAATCATTCGAGGAGCACTGGGTACTGTACTACAATTCAAAATATATTTTAACTTTAAATAATCCACAAAGGGTTTATAAGTTGTAAAGATGTAAACTAATCAATCAGTCAATTCTGAAATCTGTCCTGATCACTCATGTAAATTCCAGACCCAAATTGACACAACTTTCACAAATTTACATAGATTTAGACAAGATGCTTTCAAGTCCTTGAAGACATGTACCAACCAACCACATAAAATCATGCATGAAAAGAGGCAAAACCATGTCATCTCCATACACAATCCGTAACACTCCTTGTCCATCCTTAAATCCTCATAATTTTTTTCTTAGCTCATCAAGCAAGAGGAAATTAAATTTAGCAAATTTCAGGTACTAACTTTGTCATCTTTACTATTTTCTGTTTGGGGAAAATTCAGAATGATTTGTTTTATGAGTAGGATATTTTCTTTATTTCACAATCCATTAGAACCCAGATAATTCAGTAGGATTTATGTTAGGAAACTTGATTTAACATGAATCACTTTATATCATCTTCAACTTGCCATTCTTAAATACTTTTGCTACAGAGTATGAAGCTCTATCCTCCATGAAAATGATGCTCTTTTTGTCCATATGACTATCACCAATTATTAGAAGTTATTTATGAAGAATGGATATATATTTTTTTCTTAACAGTATTTTTTCTCCACACTATAGATGCTTTAAACAACAAATTGTTCTCAATACTCTAACCAAAAATCTGTTATATTTGACAATAGGCTGCCTAGACTTGAAACAAGATTCTTGGCTAAGCAACCTCCAAACCAATATTCATCTTTTAGGGAAAAAAATGAGCAAATGAAAACATTTAAAAAGATATCAGTGCATTAAAACTGCAAGGTTTTGTCCATTTCTGAATTGCCCACACTTTTCTTTGTTAAATATTGACCATTGAAAAAATGGCTTTCTTCTGCCTGCTCTGCTATTAACTGTCTTAAAAAGACTGAACTTGTATTCTTATTTTTAGATTTTCTTATCACACAAAGATATCTTTTTGATGATTCAGGTTGACTTGAATGTAATTCAATGATTTCTTTTTAATAAGGAATAATTTGTACTGTTGAAAGAGAACTTAGCAAATTTCAATGCTATTTAGATATTGGTTCATTTAACTTTTGAATTGAACTTGAATATACGACTTTACAAAATGTAACAATTTCTATTTTGTTAGGTGGAGTTATTTCACTTAAATTTTCTCTTATTTTTTACATGCTGTGTCCCTTCAGGATGTTGGTGATCTTGGTTTGCCAAGATTTCTAATCCTTTGTAGCTCTTAGTAAAATCTTATTTATTTTTTACTTTCCTTCCCACTCCATGTTTTGCTATCCATTTACACAAGCTTCATTTCTTTCCTTTACCCTTGACATTCACAGGATATAGTGTCAAATTCTCAAAGCCCTATTTCCTCATTATGTTTCCCAGAAATGTTAACTGCCTCTATCTGATTCTAAGTATAAGTGTCCATTTTTTCTTTAAAATTCCCTCATTACTCACATGCTCTGACCATAATATTCTTAGCATCCTTCTGTAGAACTATATACAGTTGAGCACTCTTCTTTGTTTCTAACAAAATTTTATAGTAAATAAAATTAAATGTTAAATTTGAGTCAAATAATAGTGCCTATTATGTCAAGTCACTGTATATAGCTTACAAGGCAAATCCAAATCATTATAAGTATCACCTTTGTTGCCTAACATTAAAAAAAAGGTTATTTGGTGTATCATAAAAATAGATTTACTGTTTTGTTCTATGATCTCCCCTCTTTATTCCAGTATCCATTCTCTCAGAAAATTTTATTTTTCTTAGAAAACAACTGTCTTAGGTGCTTTTTACAATCTTTCATGGGATTTAAGAAAATTCTGCAAAGACCAGAATAACTGCTAATCTGAAGAAACAGTATCTACAGAAAAGGTGAGATGAGTGAAAATTTAATAATAATAATAATTTTTAACAATTTTTTTCCTGGTAATTAAAAAACCTGTAGTCATGCATTATCCTGATTGAATATTATGCCTGTTCTCCTAACAATTTCCAAGTGCTTTGTTGTCCATTGCTACCTTCAGTTGGCATAATTGGGTGCAGTACTTATTTGAATCAATTGCTTGGTTTTTTGAAAAGAGTTTGTAGAAGAGGACTTCCTTCCAATTCCATAGTATATACAATATCATCTTCTTTAGCTAAGGGTTGGTCTTTGGTACAGTTAGTAGTAGTTTATTTCATTTGTCCTATGATTTTATATTTTACAATGTTGTAATGTATCCACTTTTCATCATCACAAATTGTTTAAAAATAGACATTTAAGTAAAATTCAGTATATTTTTACTCCACTTTTATGGAAGCTACATCTAAAAGTAACAAACATAACCAAGATGGTGCAAATGATTCTCTGTGCTTCATTGTTATATTTTGAGTATATTGGTTATCTTCTGCATCACTGATTATTCTGAAGTACTAACACCATTTTTTTTTTTTGCTATCAGTTTGTCTACCTGACCATGATTATTCAATGAGAAATCTCCATCACAAAATGCTTTTAATGCATTCAATCATTCACAGTATGACCATAACCAGTGCAAATTTATTTGTACATTTTAACCACATTTTTTAACCTTTCTGAAAATAAGAAAGAAAAGCAAAACATCTCAAAAAATGTTGCTCATTTTCTTCCATTTTTTAATGTTAGAATCAATAAATAAAAATATTCTAATTTTGCCAGGTTTGAAACAAATCTGGCAAAATTAGCATACTGACAGAAGCAACCTTTTTAAATTAAATCGATTAACACTAAACACCCCTAATACCATCTAGTAAAAAAAAAAAAAGGAAAACCTTTTTTAATGATCTATATATGAAGTGGGTGCTGAAAAGTCTTTGGTCTAACAAAGAAAATCTGATGTTTGGCCATTTGGTTAGAATTTCTGAATTGGATCAGAGGCCAATAACTTTTCTGCTCCTCTTAATTTCAGAACTTATACTGAGAACAAACTGCTTGTAAACAAATAGAAAATGAGTTGAATAAGTACACAAAAATAGAAAGGGGTTTAAGACAAGGGTGTATTTATTCATCCTTTACATTGAGGTAATCCTAAAAGAATTAGAATTACTACTAGGATTTGCTCATGTAGACACAATCTTAAAAATATAAGTTATGTAAATGACACTGTGTTGATGGCAGACACAGAAGGAAAACTATACTATGCCCCCCCCCAGACAAGATAGCAAAGGAAAGCAAGAAGGAAGAACTAAGAAGACAGAAAGTATAGGTGTTAGCAAGAAAATAGCCCAAGATACGAACTACAAATGTCAAAATCAAACAAATACAAAAGTTTTAATATCTGGGGAAGTGTTTTAACAAAGGATGGAAAATGTGACAAAAGATGCATTGGAATAGCAAAAGGTGGCAGAACAGGGAGTGAGAGAGAGAGAGAGTAAATACAAACATTACTAAGAGCTAAGGATAGTAAGCTGTAGATAGCCATGATTGCTCATATTTTGGCACATGAAAGATGAAGATAAAAAAGAAGGTTGCTCATTGTTTACTGGCCTTTCACAAAAGTGTTGCGAATAATCTTGGCTTCATTTTTTTCTCTGATTCCTTTTTCCAAACCATTACATCAGTTACAAAGACAAAGAACTGTAATCGCAGGCTAACTTCTCGCTCTCTCTCTCTCTCTCTTTCTCTCTCTCTCTCTCTCTCTCTCGTTCTCTCTCTCTCTCTCTCTCTCTCTCTCTCTCTCTCTCTCTCTCTCTCTCTCTCTCTCGTTCTCTCTCTCTCTCTCTCTCTTTCTCTCTCTCTCTTCTCTCTCTCTCTCTCTCTCGTTCTCTCTTTCTCTCTCTTTTTCTCTCTCTCTCTTTCTCTCTCTCTCTCGTTCTCTCTTTCTCACTCTCTCTCCCTCACTCTCTCAAGTATCACTATTTGTAACTGGCTTTTTTTTTCTTGAATAGTCATCTCCAAATAAGACAAGTAGCCCCTTGATAAGATAATGGTAGCAATCTGTTTGGTCAAAATGCAGTCCTTTGGTGGTGAGACTGGACAATGTTATATGGAAGCTGTGCTCGACCCAAACCACATGCACCCCCCCCCACACTCTCGGCCAACAAAACCCAAAAGAATGCCGAGCATTACATTTGGGGCCAGACGATACAGGGGATGCCGGAAGTTTGTCAGTGTTGTCAGCCAACCCCGCCTTTGGGGCTCCACTCCCGCATATTCTGTCGGGATTTACTTCCATAGTTTTTTCTGTGTTTGTCGCAAGTCAGTTGGTGTTTAAAATCAGGGCTTTCCTTCTCCTACATGGACTCCTCTCCCGATATGACGAGCTCCATCTACCCGAAGCAGCTGGTTATGATACCCTAGTGGTCCGTTTTCACCCCTTCTTTGACTTGGACAGTTATCAGAGGCTTTTGAGATGTATGCCATGGAAACTTATGGGAGTTTTCAACCAATACCACCCCTGCCTGTCACAACCTTTGGAACATATAATGTACATACATTAACACTGCATACATTTTTAGAAGCTCTCTCAAAAAAATAACACTTTTTAAGAATATATATAACGTTAGATAAACAAATAAGCAAGATAATTTGCAAAAGAGTCGTACATAAATAAATAAACACAAGTATCGAAAAGATGGAAAAAACAAAAATAAAAATGGGATTAAAGCTTCAAATACACAAATAAATGAGATTATAAAAACTTCAAGGTATTGATCAATTTATAGTCCTACAAAAATTTAACGTTATTGTACATCGTGATCAAGATTTTAATTTGGTAAAAACTCTAGATGAAAGACGAGAGGAGTAATTCAGTATATGCCGGATGCTGCAACATCCGGGTGATTAAACATCAGTCATCACCGAGGAAGTGATGGAAAGACTAATAATTCTTTCTTTCTGTATCCTGGCTGCTATTTATAATGTAGCTTTTTTTCTTTTCTGACTAAAGCCACTATCTCAGAAATTTTTCTATATACTTTATCTATTTTAATTTTAGTATGTACTTCTGTCTAAAGTTGGTTGTGAAAGTCATACAAATTTCTTTACAGCACATGTGATCAGTGTTGAAAAGATTTAGTAGTAGACAAGCCACACTTCTCTGGAAGATGCAATCAATTTATCAGTACATTCGTTTACTTGTTAACCGACACAGTATATTTCCGACTCTTCACATGTTAATTTTTATATATTCTCATTAATTCGGTTCTCTTAAATCTCGCCCTTCCCTCTCCCCTTTCTCTCTCTCACCACATATACACACACATGAAGACCTGATCTCGCAAGCCACTGATATTGAATTTAGTCCATGTTGCTTCCTTGAATTTGACAAAACTCAATAAATATCTATCAGTCTGTGTGGCTATAGACGCTAACCAACTAAGAGTTGGTTAGCGTCGTGTGCACTCTCCTAAGGAATATGATGGTTTTCTAAGCGTAGCTTGGATGTGGCACAAGGCCAAAAGTATGGAGCACCCAATGAGGATCGAACCTACTACTCAGTCGGAACTAATCTAGCGAGACAAGCTTACTAACCATTACACCACATCGAAGTACCCCTAATGGATAGGATAGAGATTTAATAATGGATAATAATGTTATATTGTTATCAAATGGTTATTGTTTTAAACAATTTATTTAAAATGAATTAAAAATTATCTGTTCATTATAAAATAAAAAATCTACTCATTTTTATAACAATGAATAAGGTAAAGTGTTCAAATTTTTATATCCATTGCTTAATATTAGCCACTGGTTATTGTTATCTTAGAAACATTGTCCCCAAAAATGATAACCTTAAGTTGTTTCTTCATTCATTCTCTCTCTCTCTCTTTCTGCGTCTCCATATTATACATATATATATATATATATATATATATATATATATATATATATATGGAGGAAGAGTGTTCATTATTTGAGGAGATAGAGCCTTTGAACAGAAAGGAATATTTCCTCTTGTCATCCTTAAATAATTAATAAGAAACGTACGTTGGTTAACCAAACTTGTATAAAAAATACTAGCCAAATACTCCCTATATATGTGTGTATGTGTCTGTAAGCAAATTATGCATTCACCATTTCGCTAAAGAACGTCCTCATAATACAACATCTCCGCATTCCAGTTGTTTTTGAGCATGAAACAATCAAAAAGTACAATTTATAGGATTTCTACATCCGTGATCTCTCATTATGTTTTTGTGCCTTTAACAATATTCCTGTTCGAGATATTCAAATTTAAATCTTTTTATCGGAAACACATTTACTCCTTGTTACTTCGATTTAATTTATGCTTGACTTTGAAACTGTTTAGTTTATTGAATGAATGCTTTAAATTAAAAGGAATCCTTTTGTCGGAGTTAGCTCCTCCTTAGTTTCTTAATCCTTCACCAGGGGTCTCTCTCCCCTTGCTATAAATACTGGGTGACCTTTTGCCTCGATCTCTCTTTTTCCCTCGGGCCTTGGGACGTATCCACCTCGCGTGGAGGTGAGGTAATTCTTTCTCTTCATTCTTCATTACAGTTAATACCAATATGTGAGCTCGCACCAATACAGCGTTTCCCAAATTCTAGGAATACGCTAAGAACAATACCAATAGACGTACGTACGAATACTCACCACTTTACATCTTCACCCCACGGTCCTCTACACTTTTTTTATGTTTTGACATTAAAATCGATGTAGTTTCTGTTTATCTCGATCACCAATAAACAAATAACTTAGGATAAAAAATACTCGGAAGGTGGAGTTACCACCCACTTACTTTCCTAAAAAAAAAACGTCGCTAAGGAACGCTCCCTAAACCTATAAATAGGAAGTAACATTCTCTGTCATTCTCTTTTTTAGGTATATTATTAGCCCAAAATGAGCAAATTAATAAAAACATGGTGTGAGGAATGTCAACATTGTTAGAAAGCAAAAATAACTAAGCACACAAAGAGTAAAGTTCAGCCATTTGAATTGCCTTCAAATTGTTTCCAATCAGTTCACCTTGATCTCGTGGGTGCCTTAAGACCAGTTAAAAATCTTACTGACTCCTATTTCTCACCTTATCGAAATTTGTTAACATGTATCGACAGAAGTACTTGATGGACGGAAACGTTTCCTTTGATTGAAGTTTCAGTTCAATCAATTTCAGGAGCTTTCATAGATACATGGATATCCAGATTCGGAGTCCCCCTCCATGTCGTTACAGACAAGGGTTGTCAGTTCGAATTGGAATTGTTTTCAGAACTCTCGAAGATAATAGGTTTCCACGGACTGACAACGACATTCTACCATCCACAAACAAATGGATTGATTGAATGTGCATTCTAAAAACAGCAATTATTGCCAGAAAGGCACCATGGTTATCAGCTCTACCTATTTTTCTACTCGGAATCAGAATTACTCCCAATGAATCGAATTATTCGCCATTTACTGCTTTAACAGTAGTTAATGCATAAGTCCCTTGTATATTGATAAACAAAGAAAATGAGGACACTCAAATAACAAATTCACAAGTAAAGAATTTGGCTAAAGAGATGCAGAAATTTGACAAACTGTCTAACGGTCATCTGTATTCTTTACCGAATTCGTATGTCCCCAAAAACTTGAAAAATTGTAAATATGTGTGGCTACGAAACGACAGGGTGCGAAAACCTCTGGAATCTCCGTACACGGGCCCATTTAAGGTATTAAACTGCTGTCAAAAATATTGGCTTGCACAAAGAAATAAAAACAAAAAGATAAAAAAGAAATAAATAAAAAAGGACAAAAAGTTATCATTCCTAAATGTAGGTAAAGAAAAAGGGATTGCCAAAAGAGTCATTTCTGGAACCAAGCAAAATCAAGAACAATTCGGAAATTAATTCTAGTATCTTAAAAATAAAAATTGTTTAGACAGTGACGGGCTGGCAAACGGACCAGACCAGCCGCTGAAAAGAATTTAATCCGCTTCCAACGAGAGAAAAAATGTATATTTTAAACAGAAGAGTGAAACCGCAAACGTCTTTGGTTATAATGTGGATTTTTTTAAAATATATATTATACTTTATTTTCCATATTTTTGCTACACGGTTTTCCGGTTTCGCGACCTTCATCAGGCAAAGAGTGGATATTTCCATATATTATTAAAAGGAAATAATTTCCCCTATGTTTTTCCATTGTCTTTTTTGTTTTTCTTGGACTAGTGGCAAAAGTGTTTTTCTACTTAAGGGGCAATAAAACAATTAGGATTAGTCAGAGAAGCAGCTCGGAAGGATGGCTTCATTCTTATCTTTTTATGACCCCTGTATCTTCTTAGATCTAGTTCCATTTTTGTGCATTGTGTGTGCGTGTGTTTTTGCTAGTATGTGTGTGCATATTCCCTCTCCATACATACTGTCTTATTATAAGGAATCAGTATATATATATATATATATATATATATATATATATATATATATATATATATACGTACGTTGTGTAGGGTTCGTGTGTGTGTAATGTGAGTAGTCTATTTGTTTTTGCCAGTATGTGTATATATTCGTTCTCCATATATATTGCCTCTCTCTATCTTTTCTCTCTCTCTCTCTCTCTCTCTCTCTCTGTGTCTGTGTCTATCTGTCTGTCTCTCTGTCTGTGGTCCGACCAGTGTATTTGGCCATTATGTGTGTATGCTGTGCGTTTATGTGTGCGGGGTTATGATCTGTTTGTGCTGGTTTAAATTTGTTTATGAAGTTATGAATTTTTTTCTTGTATTTGTATGTAAGAATAATTATCTGTTTGATATATTGGCATAATTTTAAATTTACATTGATTACATTTGTAGATGTGTTGTGATACAAAGAGTTTTCTGTTGTCTGGTAATTTGTTGTTGCTTTTGTGAAGGGAAACTCTGTTGTTTAGTGCTTGGTTGATACCTATACATGATTTGTTGCATTTTGTGCATTTGAGTGCATAAATCACATTTTTGGAGTTGCAGTTTAAATTTTTATTTATTGCTAATGTTGTTGTGGGGTTTTCAGAAGTGTAGGAGTTTCCTTCTATAATGATATCACAAACCTCACATCTTTTTGTTGCATTTTGTGACTCCCTGTATTTTTTGTTGGTTAAATTTGGATGAGGTTAATATGTGTTTCCAATTTTTAGATTGGCGTTTGCTTTTAATTATTTTGGTTATTTTTAGTATATTTTTCATTCTTGTTAAGTAGGTCTAGATTTTTTGTAATTTCTGTAAATAGTTCTGGATTGTTCTTGTTGTATGTTGAGACATATGCTAGAGTTTTGTTTAACGTTACGTTTCTTTGGATTCCGTAGTTAGTAAAAAAGGTATTTTTACTGCTAGTTCAAAACCTTTGTTTATTAGTGTTATGCAGTAGCCTCGTTCTTTTTTAGAGTTCTATTTAGTTCTTCTAGGTGGGTTTTTCGGAGGTGTTTATCGGTCACTATAGTGCAAACCCTACGTCCTAGGGAATATGGGATGGATTTTTTGTATGAAACAAGAAAACATAAAATACGACTGGGACCTTATTGCTTTACAGTCTAATTAGGCATAAATACTTCGTGAAAATGATGCATCGAGAAATGCAAAAATGCTTTCTATTTAACCATGTGCAAACTAATGGTACCTGCCTTTGAAAATGGCGAAAGTAATGTTACTTCAACAAGCGTTCAAATGCAAACAAATCCAAATTAAAGAATTAAACATATTTGGTAAGGAAAGAAAAATGATCAAATATGGATGTAGCTATTTCAATAAATCATACAAAAAACCCAAAAAAAAACAGTAGATTAAAGAGACGAGACGATAAACTGCATAAACATAGAATGTAGCAAGCACACTAGCCAAGAAAGAATACAAAAAGGTGTTGTGGTAGGATCCACCTAATTTGCATAGTGGAGTACCGACCATATAAATATGGTTGGTACCGGGAAGAAAGGGGAGGAATCAAGAGATTCAATCCAGAGACTCTGCCCGACTGCGACTAAGTCAAAACATTCTCCAGGAACGGTCTTCCCAGGAATATACAAAAGACTATATGTAAATATTGTGTACACTTTTTTGTTTCAATACATTTTGTTCTAAGTACATTTTGTGTTGTATTATTATTCCATGCATTAGACAAGTTTCAACAAAAGGTATGACAGGGTAAAAACTGCCATGCACTGATAACTATGCCAACGACTTCGGTTCAACCATTACAAAACAAAATACGCTGGGATTTCAATCCAAGCAAAAGATTGAATTTACTAATCGTAAAAAATTGCTAAATTGTGCACGTGATTGAGTTAGATATTATTCAATTAATCTAACCACGTAACCAAGAGCAATCGTTAGAAATCATCATTGGTGAGACAGGTTTGAGTGGCCCACCTAAATGTATAGCTGGGTAATTCCGTCTCGTTAATCATAAGAATAAATTTTGTTCGTCACTTTCTTTGGGTGTGTCGTTATTTTAGGTTAACAATTTCATTGATTCGACGAAGTTTGATACACTTCAACTCCCAGCCTGGGTGACCCGCAGTAATTTATGATACAATGCAATGATTTGATATTAAATTATAATAATAACAATAATAATAATAATGTATTTTTACATTGAACTAACCGCTCCTTGGGAAAATAAATTTCCCTTTTGGTTAATGAGCGAAAAGAAAAAAAATTATCAGAATTTAAGGAATTATCGACGAGAGCTACTGATTCTGTAAATGATGGAAATGTTTTCAGCACATTTCATGCTTGATCTTATGAGGGTGGTTGGTCAATCTCTTTAAGACTTGTGGTTTATACTGCAAATATGATGAGCGAATCTTTATTACAGTTTCTGGAAGAGTGCGTATAATCTGGTGTGATCAAGTGTTTGGACAAAGCCCGTACACTCAAATGCTCGATCACGATGACTTTTAACTTCGTGCTAACACAACCATCAACGGGATCCGAATAGTTTTGTCTACTCAATTTCACTCACAAGGCTTGGGTCAACACGTGGTATGATTTTCAGGCATTTCTGTGATCGACTCCCTAGACCGATATTACGAAGAAGTCACCTTCTTGACAAATCGATCGTGGTGAGATTCGAACACTGGCCTCATAGTCGAAATGCTAACATTCTAAGCACTCAGCAAGTTGATTTTATATTGCTTTTCTAAATGGTGATGCCAACAAACTTGCCTAAGTGGACACATGCAAACATTCATTTACTTGCACATTGGGTGGGGTGGAAGTAATATAAAAATGTAAATGCAATTTCTCAAGTTAAATTTCACATTAATGTTCAAAAGTTTATTATTATTATAAAATTCAATATCATCATCATCATTTTATAACTCAGATTTTGTGTTTGAATGTGGGTAAATAATTTCAACGATTAAATAATAATAATAATAATAATAATAATAATAATGACTCTCATGGTTTCTGATCTTAACTAATTGGAGGTGTTACATGTACAAGATGACTTTTACCTAATGAAGTTTGGTCTACATTCAGTATCACAGATCTGCTTGTCAGTCACTTGACTTTAACCAGTTGGGTATGTCGCACTGTGCATCTACTTTCATGAGCCTGATGTCGAAAGAATTGTTGTTTTAGTTTTAGGGACGAGGCAAGTCAATGTGACTTGGGAAGAAGTTACATCTAGATGCTTTGAAGCACCCTCAATCGAAAACAGACTGGATTACCCAACCTGAAGGTATTTCTAACATACGCTGCATTTATCAAAATTTATCACCATATAATGTACATCTGGCTGTGATACATTTGGCTGGTATATTCTTACTAGACTGGTTGCCATGATGGGTAATACTTAATTTGGTAGATCAGCGTTATTTTCTCGGCGTGCTGATCTGTGACTCAATAATAATAATAATAATAATAATAATAATAATAATAATAAAAAATTATCCTTCACGTCATAACTGGAAGCAAATAAGGAATGAATCATAAACCAGTGATCAAAGAAAACCTATTTTCCAAACGCCTCCACTGATACAGTTTAGAACTGAGACTTAATAATTTAAGATAATTTCTGCCTTAACAATAAATCAAAATTATTGATATGAGACTGTGAAGACTGTTATGATATCAATGGACGTACTATGAGAGTAGCTGTAGTTGGCCGATGCATAACACCAGCTATAGCTATTCTCATCTCTAGTGCACTCCCATTTGCACAAATCGAGTACTGAATTTACAGAAGTCCACCCAAACAGTTCTTTCATTGTTGTCAAATTAAACTTTTAGGTAGACAAACAAAGAAAGAGGTAGAAGATAAAGATGTGTCTTCTCAGTGAGGTTATCCTAAAGGAATGGGAAACCCTATTAGGATTTATTATCGGCGGACACAATCTTAACAATATAAAATACACAGAAGAAAAATTACATAACCTCCTAAACGGGGTAATGAAGGAAAGCGAGAAGGGGTTATCCAGCGACTGTAAGAAAACAGAAAGTTTGGTTGTCAGCAAAAGAAAAAACCCGAGGTGCAAACTACGAATTGGAGATGTCAAAATCAAACAAGTTTAAATATCACGAAAGTCTTTTAACAGGGGGGATGGAAAATGCGACACCGGCATCCCCAGGCGCATTGGATTAGCGAAATATGCATTGCAAAATTTTAAACAACAGAAAAGAGACACAGGAAAGAGTGCTGAACTGTTATGTAATATCAGTTTTCTTGTATGGCAGTAAATGCTGGACAATGCAGGAGGCAACAGAAATGTTGTTCTACAGAAGGATGCTGAGAATTCTATGAACGGAGCACATAAGAAACGAGGAAATTTTTAGGAAAAATGGAACCAAAAGGAACATATACTCAAAAAGAGACGCCTGCAATTTCTGGAATATAATGAGGAAGAGGAGCTTGAGCAATTCGATCCTCACATGACATATTAAGGGCAAGACGGACAGAGAACGGTAATGGGCCACCTACTTGGCGGAACGGAGACGCTAGTCTTGGCAAAGGGACTACAGCGGATAGGAGGTTGTAGAGACTCATAGTCGTCCACACCATTCAAAACAACATTCTTCTACTTCGTCTTGAATTACCACGTGATCCTCGTGAGAAAGAATCGACTTATTAAAAGTTTGTATTCCATATACATATAAAGATGTACGTAAATAAATTATGTATTCATCCGGAGCTGCGAGAGTTTAATACATTTGTGCGCCTATCTATGTGGAAGTAACGTAGCTAGTGCGAGGGAAGGGGGCACTTTCATGGGGGGGCTGCACATTTTAGGTCTGCTGTATAAGCCTGTATGCTTTACTGAAATAAAACTGGTTTAAATGTTTGGACACTACTCAGAGTTGAAGAGCCTTTCCGATTTCGAGTAAGTTAAACTATGACATATGTATTTAAGTGATTGTTATCTTCGTCGAACAATAGACATTATCCAATGATGTATTCAAAGATGTTTTATCATTGTTGACAATGATAAAAACATTGTAAACTGGCCCAGGGTGCGTTCTTTTAATGCCGCAGCACCACTGTGTGTGGGAGAAACATTTTGATTTTATCATATAAATGTCATTTATTTTCCTTGACAGAAGTTCGTTTGAGGGTATGTATTTCTCTATGTTTCATATTTTAGGTCTTTTAATATTAATAAGAGGATGTCACTTGTATTTTGTGAAAGCTCAAGGGCTGCCCCGGGAGGCACACACTCTGGCTATGCCACTTCTATGTGGGTGTTACTATTGTTTGTTTACTTTGAAGACTTCAGGAAAATCTGATGGCATCCTCAGAGATAGCCATTTCATAAAACCCTACATCATTAATATTATATTCGCGAGTGATTTAACTATTTGTATGCGCCTATTTCCAGCTATTTATAGGCTATGAAACGTAAGTGCAATAGCCATCGATTGGGATCAGTGTGTGCACGCGCACACGTACACACACACACACACACACACACACACATATATATATATATATATATATATATATATATATATATACGTTGGTTTAACATTTTTGTTTGTGCAAATAAATCTTATCCGCAAATAACTTAGCCTTAGTCTATAAATAAGTATATCAATCCTTGTGTGGATGCGTGAAAAAGAGAAAGTAGCAATTATTGTTTTGCGTTCATTAGTTTTACTTTTATCCTTTAATCTCATTGGCCGACTTTAATCCGAACAAAGGGGAATTCCATTCGTTATTCTCTTTTATCTTCCTAGCAACCAGACGACAACAATCAAATCAAATGTCAGCATTTGATGATTTCCCCGACGGATGATAACAATTATAAAAATAGCATATATTTTTTAAATTTACTTCTCTATTATCTTGGATTAAAACAACCCAACTGCTAGTAAACAAGTCAATTTTCATATCACATTAATGTGGTAAATTATTTCAGTCAGTTAAGGATAACCGTAACGGTTACTAGAAATGGAAATAACAACAGAAAACTCGTTTTCTCAATTTAAATCGATAATGAAACTTTTTTTTCTTCTTGTTATCATTCTAAGAAAAATGAAAACCTTTTTTCCACGAAATTGTAGGTTAACCCAAATATTTAGAAATACAACTGAGCAACTTGTGTACCCATCTGTATGTACAGGTTTACATGTCTTTTGAGTTAAAAAGAATACAGATACAAAGAGACGGATCTCCTTAAACACACACACACACACACACACACACACACACACACACACACACACACACACACACACACACAAAGAGATAATATATCAGATTTTATTATGCAATCAATGTTTTCCCAATAAAACACATATTAACCAACCAATCTAGGTAAAATTGTCACTATATATTTATTTATACGATATTCACCATATAAATTTCATCTTATAATACCTTTCTTAGAAATATTTACAATAATTTATTTGGAGTGTAAGATTTTTTATGAAACTTGAGTGCAGTTCATCATTTGCCTTTTTTAAATACTAATTAATATAATTAATAATGGTAATTGTTTAAGTGAACTTTTCGCTATGGTGCCTAGTCTCTTTGAATTTAAGCGCAGTACTGTAATGGCGATGAGGTTTCACCAATTTAAAGTTGAGTTGGCTAGATGTAGCCGTAAATTCTATGCTAACAGTTTCTTTTCTCGCACTTCTTGCTTGTCAAACTCCCTTCCATGCTTTCTAGCCAACTTTTAAAACATTTTTAAATGCAATGTCAATCGCTATCTACTATCTTCCTCATTACTCTTTTTTAGCAATGTTTCTGTTTCTAACTCTTCCACATCCACTAACCACTTGTATCTCAGTGGCTTTACTGCCTTACATGAGGTGAACTCGATTTTAAAAAAAGATATATTGTAAATAAATAGATATAAGATTACACTTTTTACATTTCAGATTATGGAATCCTCCATATTTGCCTGTCATCCCTGAGGGAAAATGCACTTTTCTCCCAAACCAACTTTAACCAATCATTACTTCACTTTTCTAAATTTGACTTCTCATTGGTTAAAAGGACCCAAAAATGTAGCAAGTTGCGACAATTTGGAGCTGGATTGAAACCCCAAAAAATCAATAAATAGGATCGCTTCACTTGATTCAGACAGTCAGTAACCAAGTTGCGAGATGCCAACAAAATTCACGCGCGCCAGCACACTGACTCAACAACCGCCATTCTCTCTCTCTCTCTCTCTCACACGCACACACTCTCAGCAGCTCAACACAACTCAGAAAGTCTTGCCGCGCGAATTGACCCAACTTACAATTTACTAGAAAAAGTGATATCACTACCGAAGTAGTAATTGTATTTAGTCAACTTACAAATTTATCTCACTATTCACATTGAACAAGCAATCTTAAAATTCACTTGTGTATATCAAACGTATATAAATGCATATTATTTTTAGAAATCTATAACTACTTTGTTTCTCCTTGATTTCTTCCAATTGAATTGACTTTAAATGTTTGTTTATTTTATTTGTTGTGGATGAATGTTTAACGAACACGCACATTTTTAAGCCTTCACACAATTACACCTTCTGACACATCCAATTAGCTCAAATTTCGCAACAAGTTATAAGAAAAGATTTCTATAGGCCGTAAGAATGATATAAACCCAAAAGATACAAGAATAATGTAAATATAACGTATGAAAAGAAATAATAAAATAATGAAAAAAGAAACTGGCAAAACAAGAACAATAAAAATTGCTCTCAGAATTTATCACAACCGTCCATAACATCAGGACAACCTTCAAGAACAATACAACGGCTGAAATGTTGTGAAAAATATGGCGACAAAGATGGGGACAATAGTCCGAATAGTGTAAATAGTGTACATAATGCCTCATCTCAGAAATATAGACAGATGCTTTCAGAATGTTGCAAAAAAAAAGATTTGAATAAATATGAAAAGATAGACCATTAAGACAATGTTTGAAGAAACTGCTGTTACAAATGTAAATTAATAGAAAAGAATATTAAGAACTTTGGCTAAAGACATGAACGCAACAAAACTACCAGCTTTCATCGCAAAGAGAAACGTAGGCAAAAAAGTATGTGAAACAGCAGTTTTTGTGGAGATACATTGGATGAATGTGTCGGTTAAGAGGTGGCGTTCTTCAAGAAAATAGTCAGCCAACACGGCTTAGAAGACAATAGTGGGGACGGATAATATTTTGGGCTGGTATTGAAATAAAAAGTAAAATGTCAAGGATGGTGTCAAGATAAATATAGAAAAGTTTTTTGATTAATACAAACCATGACCAAGAAGATCTAAATTAAAATGTATATTAATGCAAGACAATGCTCCTTCACATTCTACAAAGCTAACAAAAAAATTTTCAAAGGCGCCAAATATCCAATAAGAAATATGTAGTCTGTCATCAAATGTATATGAAAATTGGAAACACTATTAAAACAAACAATATATCTGGGAAGCAATAAAAACTACTGCAACTAATGTTAATCAAACCAGTAAAAAAAGAATAATAAAATCAATGGGTTAAAGGTTAATGTAGATTATAGAATGTTAAGAAGAGCATATTAATATGTAAAATAATAATTTATTCATATATATGAGATATTGTGTTAATCAAATATGTTTCTATAGCTTTTGAATTTGTAAAAAAAATTTATATCATACATCTATGGCTTATATCTTTTCGATAACGTTTCAAAAGTCATGTAAAGTGTCGCATCGTACCTTTACGTCATGGAAATACCCAGACCTATATCAGTTGTGGTGTGACATCGGTTAGTCAGTGCAAATATACTGCCTAGGCTGCTCTTGACAAGGCAACACGAGTTATCAGAGTGTATACCAGGAATACCTGATAGAAGGCATTATAGTTATAGCGATTTTCCAAGCGTAACTTAGATGTGACACAAGGCCGAAAGTCGGGGACACCCAGTGAGAATCGAACTCACTACTCAGTCGTATAATAAAGTCGTAATATAATTATTTTGGATTTATTTGTTTTTTCTTTTCCATCTTTTTTTTTGTTTTGTGAACGAGTCCAAATTCCCCCACATACACACACACTTCTGTCAACCTTCCACAGTATCTTTGATTTTGAATAATGAACTTGTAAAGAAAATGGTTTCTTAAAAATATTCATGAGAAAATTTAGCGTTTTAACTGTTTGTTTACATTTTGACTTTGGTAATTTATCATTTCATTACAAGACTCAACAAAAACAGCATCTATAAATTATAAAAATTTTAATCTTTGCCTTGTGTTTCCTGTTTGGAAGTTGACGGATGGAAGTGACTGAACAAAAACTTGTTGGAAATGTGGTGAAACCGGTCACACAATATCACATCCCATCAGTGAAGGGGGTCTCAGAACAACGAAAATACCCCTTTGTCCGAATCTTCGTTTCCCGATGTGCTTATAATGAGCTAGCACATAGCTATGGCCAGTGATGTCATATCCACAGTCGGGCTTCCTTTTGTTGTTACCCACTTTCCTAAGAGCCATTTGCCTGATACAAATGTGGATGTCGAGAAGAAAGAGGTTTAGTGGTTGTTTGTTTATTTACAATTCAATAATTCTATTAAAAAGACAAAAGAAAAATGTTGTTTGTTAGTATTTATTTAGAACTCCCACGATCTACGTAATTATGGCAGAAATAACAGTTAACTAACCAAAAATGTTAAGTTATTCGGAAAGTAACTAAATATAATATTTCAGAAAGAGTGTAAAAATAAAAATGTATGTTAAAATTAAGCAATATATTTATCAAAAATCTAATCTCATTTGTTGCGGCGTTAAGCAGGTGCTGTTAATCCCGCAAGCAGAGAAATACGATCGAAGCAAGGACAACAAAGGCGAGGATTTTAAAATTTAAGCCAAATTTTATTTAATAATCTGGCAAAAGTATGTACAGGAAATTTGGAGTTGTTCAGACGTAAAATCGGAGAGTGCCAGTCGACAGATCGTTGTTTTGGGGTGACAGCTCAGAAGCAGGCACATGGAAAATGCTGTATCCGAGGTCCAGATTGATCCTCGGATGTTCACCCGTAAGAGCACCGCGCCAGCGTTCACGAAGAGTGATGATCACAGATGGCAATGTCGAGGTAACTTGTTCGTCCTAAGAGGGCGGTTACATACAAATGTGGTTTGGTAGTCCTTAGAAGGACTATCGCATATAATGTGGCTTAGTAGCCCTTAAAAGGATATCGCATAAGCTTCGGCTGCTGCTGAAGTTGGCTTGGTCTGCTGTTGCTGCTGAGTTCGGCAACAAGACTTGGGAGCGTCTGGCTTCATTGGTGGAGACAGCGGCTGCTAGAGTTTGGCTTCTTCTGTGGTCAGCAACGAGGGTGTCGGCCAGGTGAAAGGTGGTGGTGGTGGGGGGTTCGCGTCTACCCCGGAGCCGTCTTCGATGGCGGAAGAAATCGGCTGTTTATTTCGGCCCCGGTTAGCATCGTTGCCTGGTTAACAATATCTTTTGATTGTCGACTAAAAATTGACTTCCACATTTTGAATGTACGCATGGGTTTCATTTGGACACCGTCTGTATGTAATTAGGTTTTTAGTCATAATTTTTAGTTGTGTATGTTTATGTTTCGTTTTCTTTTTCTTTTTTGCGTTTCAATTTCTGAAAACGCTGAGTCACCGGAAATTAACGGCATTCGGGCTGTTTTCGGAAGTGACACTTTCAGATGTTTGAGGCGCCGGCAGTAACTTCCGGTCGGGTGCGATACATTCATTTTCAACGACTATGTAAGGGAAAAAGACAACCTTTTTTTTTACTTTACGTAAAAATGTTCGAAAGACTCTTTTCAACTTCTTTGTTTCTGAATGTTTTCCAATTATGAACTGTTTTACAGTAATAAAAAAAAAAATGAAAATTTGTCGGTGCTAAATTTGGTGAGTATGGAACATGTGGAATCACCTCCCATCCTAACAATTTTATTTTTTCTTGGATTTGCTTTACACAGTGTGTCCATGTATTTTCAAGCTGGAAAATAACGGCAAATTCGATGTAATTTTCCGTTTACTCAATCAAGCTGCTGGCAAATAAACATATACAATGATGATCATTTCATATACTAGAAGCTCGTAATGGACAAAACCTTTCATATTCCATTAGACTCATAGCAAGCACTTCTGGGGATGGAGTCATGGTTTTAACGCTGACAATGGTTTCTCATTTTTTGATAACCACCTGTCTTTTTTCATTCTGTTAACATTTTTTCACATCACCTGCGATGCAAAATTAGCATTCCTGTTTAAAAGACTATCACAGAACCTTGTGTTCGGTTCTCAAGAGAAAGTTAATGAGAGGCCCAAATTCTCTTTGCAAGTTTTCCTTGTTGGTTTGACGTGGACAGTTGAACGATATATTAAGATTTTACGTCACATATCTGATTCCTTGACATGGATCCAATTCAATATTCTCTTTCAAGATTTTTTTTTTCATTCAGAGTGTCATCTTTCAGAGTGAAGTTTGTCAGATATGTCCCAATCGTCATTTTGAAATCTTTTAAACATGCAGGGGCGGACTGAGCCATCGGTCAGTCGGACCATGCCCGAGGGCCCGGCACTGCAAGGGGGCCCGCCTGGTTGCCAATAAAATTATCAAGGATGTTCTTGTTATACACTCTAATACATGCAGTCTGACTCGGGACACTCAGCCGCACTGTGTGTGTGTCTTATACATGGCCGTAGCTGACTCCTTTTGATTTCGCCGCACCCCTTGCCTGGTCGAAGGGAAGACGCAATAAATCATTTTAACCTTCCAAAAATATTCAGATGATTATAAACCTGGCGCCTCTGTAGTCTGTAGTACCGGTCAAGTCTTGGCAAACAACCTGAAGGGGGTCATTCATTCCTCCTGCTCCCATCTCCGTCACTTCCAAAAGCCACTATCTTCATATGATTGTTAGAATTTGCAAAGAAAGGACATCCTTTTCCTAACTCCTGTCTGTTGCCAAGCATTTTAGTAAGTTAAAATATTGACTATATTGATTATTTTGTTTACATCTATAATTATGCTAATTTGATAAGAAATATTGAGGATTTATAGTAAATTTAAATTCGCATTATGTGATTTCTTAAGTTTTTAAAATTTCAATAAAGCGCTTTAATGCGAATTCAAGCAGAATATTTTTTTATTTTTTTAAATCCAATATTGTTTTCAAATTGACGAAGGGCTTAACAGTTAATTTATGCCAGTGCCAGATATATACGGATCTTACCACATTCTTCTAAAACCATTGATATAATTTCAGTTGATTGGATTTTTTTTTATACGTACAATGTGCAGTCTCTCTGATCTTGCTCTAGACATTTTTTACATATTTAACCAAAACCTTTAGGTATGGTCAATGTGTTTTGGAAGGTTATTTTTTTCTAAACGTTTAAAAAAAATTAAAGTGAAAATTATTACTTCTTAAATCATACACTTTGAATAAAAGAGAATGAACTTAAAAATAAATAAATACTCGAAATTATAAATTAAAAATGTAAATTTACGAAAAACTCAACTTTCGAATGTAGCCGATATTTTTATTATATCTATTAATTCGTGAAAAGAAGTCAAGTAAATTAAATTAAAAAAAAATCAATTCAAAGGCGATACAATGCCATCATTTTGTCAGTTAATCATTAATGAACAAAAATGTAACAATAAAAAAATTACCTTTGTATGATATTAAATTGTAAAAATTCCAAATATATTTGAGATGTGTTTAACTTACAACAATTTCACAATGAAGCGTCTCAAAAAATCTATCTTCCTCTCATTATGCAAATGATCCGTGCCCCTGGGTGCAGATGTGAACGAGTGCCGTGAAATTTATGCATAATTTCCATCGGAATAAAAGAATAATCCGCAAAAGTTCATAGTTTCTGAAAGCGGATGACACTGATGACGTCACCACCTTAATAAATCCGGGCAACTTTCTCTGTGCCCGGTGTTTTTTTTTAGTATCAGCTACGGCCCTGGTCTCATATATATACTGCTTCTATAGGCATACATGGATTAGTAATAATAGTAATATGGATTAGTGTATTCATATTAAACAAAAATTATTCTTTTTATCTTTACCAGGTAGCTAAACCCTATTTAATGATGTCTGACTATAAGCATAAAAATGGTGCTCAAAAGAGACAAGAGAAAAAGGAAACAATATCCAAGATAAGGAAGACAACACATAAAATTGATACATTTTGTTGCTAAGAAAGCTACATCCTCTGAGCAAGTTAAAGATGCAGCTGACTTTGGCTTACAAGACAAAGTATCAACAGCTGCAGAAGCACCTTCTGAATCTGAAATTACTCCTCATTCTACTGAACCCCTTGATCTCTCCCAGTCAGATGAAACCGAATTCGATGGACCACCAGCTAAGGTTTCAAGGCCTGATTCCATGACAACCAGTACACAGATTACACCTGCGAAAAGTGCCTATTTTCTTAAACCAGATACCAGTCATAATGCCTCTATTTCACAGGAGATGTTCTGGAAATTTCATCCAAACTAGCCTGTAAGTAACATACCATTCAATAGTGCAGTTGTATATGACTGACAAGGCATTCAGGGCATGAACATTAACAGAAAGTGGGTGACATACAATGAAGAAAACAAGACTTTGCATTGCTCGTTTTGTCTGGTGTTTGTTCCCGAGAAAAGTTGAAATATGCAGATGATCCAGGGCTGTTCTGACTGGAGAAACATCACAACAAGACTGTTTGAACATGAAAAGAGCCACTGTCATAAGCATTCCACGGGTTCATATTTTCTGAATGCTTGTGAAAGATCCATCGAGCACAATTTGTTAAACTCTCCTAAAGAATTCAACAAGTACTTCAGCGTCGCTCTGTTGATGTAATATTTTACATTGGTTTTTAAGTCTTGTCTTACCGTGGCAAACATAGAGAAGCTGTTGCAACTGTATTTGATTAAAGTAATCATGACAACTGTGGGAATTTTCTAGAGGCTATAAAGCTTCTTGCAGAATACAATTCACACCTGCAGGAACATTTGCAGAAGGTCATTTTGCAGGACAAACAAAAAGATCCATCTAAGAAAGGGCGTGGCAAATTTGTAACTTTTTAAAGTAAAACAACTGTGAATAAGATAATAAATATTATTTCAGACATGAAAAACGAAATTGTGAAGGAGATGAAAAATGCAGGGAGGTTTTCAGTACAAATTGACTCTACCCAAGAGATTTCTGCCCATGATCAGTGTGCCATTGTCCTTAAATATGCTGTTAGGGACAGAGCTAGGGAAAGACTAGTTTGCCTGGTAAATTTGGATAATTCAAGTGGAAAATGCTTGCACACCCTGCTACGAAATTCACTTACAGAGATAGGCCTGACACTGGAACAGTGTATTGGAGATTCATTTGATGGAGCAGCAAATATGAGTGGTGTTTACTCTGGTCTTCAGGCACTTATGAAAGCAGCTCGCCCAAGTCACATTCATACTTGGTACTATGCACATATTCTGAATTTGGTGATCAGTGATACAAGCAGTATTTGTGTTGCAGCAGTTAGTCTTTTTGTCTGCTTACTGAACTATCTACATTTTTCAATGATTCCTACAAAAAGGATGAAGGGAAGAGCATATGCAGACAAAACCAAGAAATAGGAAACGCCTAAGACTAGAGCGTATTGGTCAAACTAGATGGTCAAGTAGAGGTAGAGTACTTCGAAAATTGTTTGGCAGCTACAAAGATCAGTAATCAGAATTCTATTCAGACCTTTTGATCATCCTTCAGCAAGTAAGTGAAGCAACTGATTTCAAAGGATCAGTTCGCTATAAAGCACAGAAATTGAGTGAAACCTTGCGCAAATTTGAAACCCTCTTAATGGCATTTACATTCATCCGACTTTTTGATATTACAACACCAGTGTCAGATTATCTGCAGACATCAGGCCTATTCATCATGCAAGCTTGGCGCCACTGAAAATGTTGAAAAAATCTTAAGAAATTTTAGTGGCATTTTTGAAATAGCATCTAATTTTGTTGTTCATGCAAATTTTAAATTAGAAGAGGTGAACATTTCTGTCCCTAAGGGCTTCTCAATTTCAACCATCAGATCTAGTCGCTCAGCACCAGAAGGTATCACAGACGAGAAGAGAAATGTTGAGGTTTCATACTATAATGCAGTAACTGATGCTGTGCTCTCCAGCATGCGAGCTAGATTCTCATCTCATGAAAAACTCTATAAGCAGATTTCCTGCTTTGATCCAAACAGGTTTTCTGAAATCTTGGCATCTCCACAAAACGTAGAGCTAAGTTTAATTGCTAATGCAGTATCAGAAATTGACAGAGTGGCATTACAGAATGAACTGATTTCATTTGCATCGAGCTACAAAGACCTGAAGAAGGGACTGCTAGAGAATATGAATGACAATGAAAATGATTCCGACAGCTTGGAGTCAGAGGGGGAGTATACAGAAGTTGCTGAATCATCTGCCAAGACAACGTGTAAGAATTGTTTGTCATGTGATTTCAAGTTTTTATCAGAGTACAGGTTGTGTGCAGCTGCCTATGAACATTTATATGCAGCATATAAATTCATTGTAATACGAAGCGTCACACAGTGCACATGTGAAAGATGTTTTTTCTAAACTAAGACTGTTGAAAACAAGGCTGTGGTCTTCACTCACTCAGAATAACTTGGAGTCACTTATGCTAATTGCTAGTGAAAAAGACATTGCAATGAAAATCAAATCAAACAAAGACAAAATTATTGATAAAATTGCAGAATTCTCTGCTGAAATGAGTACAATGTTGTTACTGTAATCTGTGAACGTTAATATTTGAAACTTTTGGCTCGGTATTATTGTAAAGCATAGTACATCATATATTAGGGTGTGTTAAAATGTAAATATTTATTTTAAAAAGTGTATGTTAACTCATTTCAATATTTGTTTCTAATATCTATTATTATGAATTTTATAATTTAGTACATTGATTACATGTTAATTCGTAGTAATTAAATGGAAATTTTGTTTGACGTCATTACACTGTTGTTACTATCAGCATGTGTCCATGAACATCTTTATGACCTTGAAGTTTTCAAATCTTTTTATGCATATAAACACATATATATCTTAAACTAAAGCCTTTACTTAGTTATGCCAATATGCACAGTTCACCTGCTGCACAGCCTCTACATGTGGCATTTAACTGTAAAGAGCGGTGGGAGGAGACCCATTGTATTTTCTGCCCGAGAACCTATAACACTCTCAGTCCACCCCTGCTTCCATTGTCTCCATATTGTTTCTCAAGTGAAAATATCGACCTTTTTATGTCATAACGCGTTTTGCTTGGTAAAATGTTTAATATTAAAACGTAAATATTTTATGAACATATTGTTTTACAAAAACCTAAATAGGTAAAATGTATAAGGATCAAAAAACACACACACGTATAAAAGAGTCAAAACTTAATTTTGAATTTTATTTAATCATATCTTTTAAAAAAATTCTCGACTATATATATATCTATATGCAAAGTAGACAAATGTTTAACGGAGTGTGCTTCCACTCAAGACTTCATTGAAAAAAAGAATGGGAACTGATATCGCATTCTTGATAATCATAAACGATTATAGACTCAAAATATTTAGTTGTTATCTCTTAAATTACATTTGTTGCTTTCTTTTCCGACTTTAACTAGAACGTTCAATGCGCATCATAATACAATAATCATCTGTTGTAGTTCGATACTAATAATATTTGCAACCTCAATAATGCAGGCACACGTGGCTTATCAGACTGAAACTGAAAGCATGCAGAAGCTCGCAATTTGAAGTCTGGTTTGTTTTAGATATAACTCTTTTTTTGTCCTAAGAAAACAATACTGGAACTCTACATCAAGGAATTCAACAGTTTTAAAAACACGGAATTCATTGTCACATCAACGTAGAATGTTGTACCAGTTAAGGTTGTGTTTTACTTTTGCTTTCAGATTGTAAAGGACTCCACATTGATTTTATTTATTTACAGTTAAAATATAATGTACATCTACTACTTTGTGTTTGGCATAAAGTATACTAAGTATATTGTTAATCTGTTTCTATATATACATTTTCGAGTATGTGTGACAGAATTTGTATTGTGTATTGTTGATGTAGACGCCGTTCTCCTTAAAGTAGTATGCCTCACTGGTTGATGATACAGGTAAAGAAATCTATGTATATACATGATGGTAAGATTGAATGAGATTTTTACAATAACAAGCAGTTTATTTTACTTATATACATGGCTAAAATAAACGTTTGTACAGAGTTCAGTTTTGTTCATAATGTATTTCAGTTTTCGTTGATGAGAATAAAAATCTTTGTTTCAACATTCCTTGTTTAGATAATGAATGATAACAGACAAGATGTTGTAGATTCACATAACTATAAAGTTGGAAATGAACGACAAGTTGACGTGGTAGTTAATGTGCAACTCTGAGATTGTTGTGTTTGATAGCGTTGCTGTGTTTCATTAAAGGTCTAATGGTGTGATATTTTGACATGGTTACTCACTTTACCTGTTGTTTTTTTTTTAAAAAAAAGCCTTCGATAGAAAATGCTAAAAAATATTCATTTGTGCATTTTCGTTGGTTGGAAAATATATTTTTTGATTGCTGTTTGAATGTATTCTCTGGAACTCTATCTCTGGATAAAATTAAAATTATTTTTCCCTCGGCTTTACAAGCGTGAATATATTCACTACAAACTTCAACCTATGCCGTTCCTTTGTCCATAAACAATTACTTTATAATTCTGGTAGTATAAGCCAACAATGCTAAAATTTAAGACGCATAGAAATAGAATCAATTCTAGATAAGTAAATTCCATCTAGCGCTTGTTGATTGGACATTTTAAGTGTCTATTGGCCAGACGTCTATGGTGGAAGGCAACAAATACATATGGAACTACTTACTTTTTTTTATTATCATTTATTGAAAATCCACATTTCACGTTATTTGAGGACTATAGCCTTGGAAATTTTCAATTTGGCAATTCAGCAGATTTGTTTTGGTTCAAAAACTTTTACTGGAAGCCTTCCAATGATTTCGGTAGTTCTTATCCAGTGGGTCATTTGCAGAAATCAATTCTAGATAAGTAAATTCCATCTAGCACTTATACTTCATAATAACGAATATTTCCATCATAAAATTAATTTTTTAATGGATAATTTGTGTTTTCTTTATAACATGCGAAGTTGCATACCGTTCTTATAAGAAAACAAACAAAAAAGTATGAATGTAACTTTTTGAACTGCTTATTTTCCCAAATTATACAGAAATTTGCACATTTTAAATGTTTTTAATAAAAATTTAATATATTTTTCTATGATATTATTCTTCATAAAAACAATGTTTTTTAAATAATTATTTACAGGTAAAAAAATGTATGTTGGATTTTACTAGCATTATTATTTTAAAAAAAAAACAAAATTTAATAATGTTTAATGTTTAATATTTTTACTGTATTATTACAAAAAAAAACTGTAAAAATAATTTTGGCAATTTTGTTTTTAGATAATCGTATTTTATGGTGTAGGTGTTTATTGATCAGCCTACCCCGTAAATACGATTATTATTCAAAAATTTTAACGAGGTGGGTGTTTGTTATATAACTTCAACATAAAACGGAGCCTGGCCAGTGAAACAATTTGGAAATCCTTTGGAACTAAGTAATTCCTTAAAGACGACGAAAAGTAACCCTGTTTTTTCATTACACTGGTAGTAAAGTGGATGATTTTACGAAGAGTTTAACGGTAACCCTTCGTAAAATTTAAACAAATTTAAAAAAAATGTATAATAATAATAAAAGATCAAAAAAGAACGGGGTGGGACGATCCGAAGCTCTGCAATAGAAGATAAAATATGTATCTTTTTCTATTGCTACATTAATAAAAAATGCCATTTAAGAATTTTGTCAGAGAAAATTAATGTCACAATTAAAATCAGTAAATCTAAATTATGTTACCACCATTCTTAAAATTAGATCTTAAAGATCATGCTGCTGGGACATTGTGAAAGCGGACAGGAATAAGGGTGAACTTGCAGCAGAGCAAGGGATTGGAAAAATTGCACTGAAACAATTCTTGCAACCCAAGCCTCTTACTTCATCTGTGCCAATTGCAACAGACACTGCCACTTATGCATCAGCCTGCACAGTCGTAGCAGATGTTGCTGCAAGCCTATATCACATCAGGGATACATCTATTATGGTCTCCTGTGACTGGAATGCTAATAATAAAAATATATTCCAGAAGATTTCTGACTATTTTATTAACATTCCAGAAAATTAAGCTGTAATTTAGATAAATCTAAAGCTGAAAGGATTAATTTCATTTTCGAAACTCTAATATCACCATGATTGAATTTTAAATTCCTTCATCCTGGCATTTCGTAATCCACATTAGCCTCTAAAAGATAACTAATTCTCACATTCATACACACTTTAAAAATTCTCAATCCCGAATCCTAATGTCTAAACTCTCCAGACCTTAGAATACAAGGTTCATACATTTTTCAGAAGCCCTCTGTAATTTTTACAAAATATTACTTTAGTTAATACTTTTTTTTATTTCAGTACCCCCAAATATTTAATGGTCAAAAAGTGCTGTGTAATAGGTTGTTGTGGTAATTATGATGAACAAATTAAAGTTCATATATTTCGTCTTCCTCGAGATCAGAATGAGCGAGAACGGTGATTAAATCAATACCTCGAGACAACACCCCTGATAAATCAAACACTGTGAAACGTATTTTCCACCTGATTATGAAACAATGGTTATTAGAGGAAAAGTACACCCCATAAATCCACCATCACTTCTGGAAATTTTTTATCAGAATCCAACAGGATTTTGTGTCAGCAGTTACATGCTATAAATCAAGCAATCAGGTTTTCACCCAATCTGCTGATTTTTTTCACTGTTTCCAATGTTTTAAATTAAAATATTTGAAAACGTGAGATTTTATAATATGATAGTGCGGCTATATATACAACAATTTTTTTCTCTTTCAAATATTAATTTTTCAGCACTGGTCACAAAATTTGTTATCTTAGTATCTAAAAAATTGATAATAAGAAAAAAAATTAAAAGAATATGTTCATATTAATGTCACCACAAAATGATTGGGATGAAACATTATGATTCTAATATTCTTATCAGGGAATTTGAATATTTTGTTACATCTCAGTCAATATATAACAAACTTTAGGATAATTTTAAGTTTTACTCTGTGTGAGAATATTATCAACTTTGACATCAAAAGTCTCAAAATTAGATGACTTTTATTATTTTATTGGTGGTGTATATAATAATTAAATAATATCTTTGGAAATCAGAAAAAATGTATTCTTTTAGCTAATGGAGAGCGTGTCAAATTTGCTGTACAATATAATGGATTAAATTTATTTGGCTTGGCTGAAAATTCTCAAGGATTAGCGAAAACAGTAGTAAGCATCATGGTAAAATGGTGGACCATAATTTTTAGGTAAATTGATCCCAATAGCAAAATCAGTGGCAACATTTGAAAAAGTCTTATATATATTGTTGATGCAATAAAAGAATTATATGGTTGTAATTGTACATGGCAACAACAGGACCCATCTATCGTTTTCAAAAAATTGACTTTGTTTTTAATAAGCCTTGTATATTTTTATTATGTCCCCTTTTTCAAAAATATTCCGAATAATTGGAATATTGACCCTTAATCTGAAGGCAAAATGAGAAATCGTAAAAAGGTCTTTTATGTATGAAAATAATCATTTTTTAAAGAAACTAATTGATGTAAAAGTTTACCTACAACTTTACCAAAAGACATAATTATTCATTCAGAGAAATATTTAACAGATATTGTTTTTTATTTTTTCAATTTTCCCATTTTTTAATGTCAACTCCCCAAATTATCCTGTTAATTCATTTTGTGTCCTTGTTAATGCAAATTGATTTTGATTATATATGTATACTATATATGTATATTATATATATATATATATATATATATATGTGTGTGTGTGTGTGTGTGTGTGTATACTAGCAATATCTATTATTGTATCATAGCGAAATAAGTCATTTTCTTCATCTTCTATGAAACAAATTGTAAATGTAACAAAAATATCAATAAATTTTGTAAAGATTATCAAAATTACAAAATTACAAAATCATGTTTGAAAATACTTTACAAAAAAATATGAATTTCAGATAAACAATTTCTCTGAAATTCATATTGTTTGCAAAGTATTTTCAGACATGATTTTGTAAAATGTTGAAATTGCTTTCTGATTGTATTACTATATGCCAATGTCAGTGTGTCACTGTGTCACACTTTTTCAATTAAAGGGAAAAAACTTTCTAGCTTTCAATACAGAAATGTTACAGAAATTTTCATTACTGCGATTATTTTCGGCGATTTTTTACGTGATCTTTTGCGACGAATTATTTTTGTACGGTAAGAATTTTTATAACTTTGAATTTAAATAAATTTGAGAATAATCGAAATTAATTGCGAAATCCAGCGAAAGTCACCCATGAGATAAAAATAATTGTTTGTACGGAAAGTAAAGACCTACGCACATCAAATTATCGAATTAAGTGGCAACAGAAGAATTATCGTTGAACTTTTAAAAGATAAGTTTGAATATTAATGCAATACTTAAATGAAGTGATCAATTTTGAATTCTTCTGTAGTTCATTGTTGCCTAACACATACGACAGCAGAGGACCAGATTACAATCAAAAGAGCAAAAGCTGTAGCGAGGAAAAGTCCCGTGCAAATAAAAACCCAGATCAAACGGTAGCCATGAATGTTTCCGATGCTGACAATATGCAAAGACCTAGGGACTCTTAAACTCCTGAACAAGATGAAAGCCCAATGAAGGAATTAGCTTAAATGCCGCCCAATAGGGCGACTTTTGAGCTAGTTCAATTATATTTTTTGTAGTCAATTGGTATAAACAAATTAACTCATTATTTTTTTAATAAAATAATTTTTGTGCATTTAGTTATTTTATGATAGAGGTTGCCATTTTTGTTCTTTCTTTGTACATTTGCATTTATGGAAATAATGTCAATAATTGTAAGCTGCTTCCTGATATTATGTATAGTTGTTAATTAACTAATTACTGGACATTACTAACAAATTCCTTGCTAAAAATGTTCTCATCAAATGTTATTTAGTAGTAATTTTGGTCTCCACATGTTCGCCCCCAGTGGAGGACCCCAGTCACAAGGATCGCGTTGCCCTCAAGACAAAGAATGTTCCGCCAAATAAGCGAACCATGCAATTTTAACTAGTATGTGCAACAGGCGTACGGGGATGCAGTGAACTCTTCCCAGTTATCAAAATGGACGAATTCTGGTGAAATCCTCACTGAAAAGAGGTTTTTGCCGACCTAAAGGGCATTCAGAAGCATGGTGCCATAAAGAACATTTATTCCTGATTCGTCAGTTCAAGCTCTTCAATCAAATAATCTTGAATGCCCCCGTCCCAACATTACTAAAACATAATGCAATACCTTCCCCAACAACGGCCAGGTAACAGAGAGACTAGTTTCAACTTGTGAGAAGGTCTTCAAACATTCCTGTAAGAAGAAGCACTCACCTCGGTGTATACCAAAGGCTCTCTCCCCTCGTCTGAGTACACGCTTCTCAAAGCCGGAATGCTCTTTCCAAACGTTTTCGTTCCAGAATTCACTGTTACTATCTTTTTATGAACATATTCGATCGAAGAGTGAATATTTACGAATCTGTTGCAGAGACGAAAATAGGCAACCTGGAAGGCAGAATATATATATATATATATAACAAAGCGGAAGCACATGAGTGACTTCAAAATCACTCGCTCTTTCCACACTTCTTGCTATCTTTCGGATCATGCCCTTCTCCGAAGTAAGCTGTCGTTGCATGTGCGAAGGCACAGACTTACAAGATCAACAGTCCCCAAACGCATTGATGTGCGGCCTCTTAAATCCAGGGAAAAGAAAACTGAGCTCTCCAATAAGCTTGATGAAAACTGATGATGTTGAATCTTCTTGGAAAGCATTGCGAGAAGCAACTCAAGCTGCAGCAGTAGAAGTCCTTGGAATACCGAGAAGAAAACACCAGGATTGGTTTGACGAAAGTGACGATGAAGTTAAAGCACTGATTAACCAAATGCACTCGTCTCACAAATGTTGGATTGAGGACAAAAACTCAACAGTGAAGCACATGGCCTACAAAAAGTGTAAAGGTGAGGTACAACGAGCTCTCCGAGCTATGAAAGAACGATGGTGGTACAATAAGGCAATTGCACTGCAGGAAGCTGCTGACAGCAAGAACACGAAAGGCTTCTATGATGGTCTGAAAGAGGTATTTGGTCCTCAGAAAAGTGGTGCTTCCCCATTGAGCACAGCTGATGGAGAGGCATTGCTAACTGATAAATCAGATATTCTCAATCGTTGGAAGGAGCACTTTGAAACCGTCTTAAACACCTCATCTGTCATTGACGACGATGTCATGTCCTCTATTCCTCAGAATCCAGATATTCCAGAATTGTCATTGGAACCTGCTTATCAGGAGGTATGGGAATCCATCAAACAAATTGCTTCTGGCAAGTCCCCATCACCAAAGGATCCAATTCCACCTGAAGTGTACAAGCATGGTGGGCATGCGCTGTAAAAAAAGCTC
This sequence comes from Acanthosepion pharaonis, assembly GCA_903632075.3. Lineage (NCBI taxonomy): Eukaryota > Metazoa > Mollusca > Cephalopoda > Sepiida > Sepiidae > Acanthosepion > Acanthosepion pharaonis. The sequence goes on from CAHIKZ030002611.1 coordinate 2,915,948, forward strand.
CATGCTCTCTTTGTAAAGATATGGAAAGCAGGCCGAGTTCCACAGGACTACAAAGATGCCTGCATCAAACATCTTTACAAAAAAATAAGGAGTCAGGAATGTTTGTGACAACCATCGGGGATATCTCTGCTTTCAATTGCAGGAAAGATTCTGGCTAGGCTCATTCTAAACCGAATCATGAAGCGTCTCGTTGATAAGGTGTATCCAGAGTCCCAGTGTGGGTTTCGGTCGGGTCGCGGCACCATTGATATGATATTTTCCTTACGTCAGGTGGCAGAAAAGGTCCGTGAGAAAAATCAGGAATTGTATATGGTGTTTGTTGACCTGACGAAAGCCTTCGACACTGTGAATCGTGATGCTCTTTGGCAAGTTTTAAGAAGTCCAGAAAACATGCTGAACGTGATCATTTCATTTCACGAGGGGATGAAGGCCAACGTTGTCTCAGATGGTATGATGTCTGATCCATTTGATGTTACGAATGGGACAAAACAAGGATGTGTAATGGCGCCAGTCCTCTTTGCGCTCTTCTTTTCACTGATGCTGAAACATGCATTTAGTGATTTGGACACTGGTGTCAAGTTTCAATTTCGGTCATCCGGTGGCTTATTTAACCATCAACGGTTTAAGGCCAAGACACTTCTTCGCACCGAAATTATTCGCGACTTGCTCTTCGCTGACGATGCCGCACTGGTAGCCACATCCTTTGAAGAAGCCCAGGTTCTTCTTGATCGTTTTCAGCCGCGTGCAGGGCCTTTGGCCTGACAATTAGCATAAGGAAGACTGAGGTAGTGCATCAGCCACACCCTACTCCAAAACAAGTTGAAGGCGTAAAGCAAAATCCACCAGAGTATAGATTTCCTGCGCGCAAGCTGAAAGTCGACGGTCATGATATCAATTATGTCAAGTCTTTTTCCTTACCTTGGTAGCAAAGTGAACCAAAGCGGTTCTCTTGACGATGAAATTGTCAACAGGATTGCTAAAGCCACTTCTGCCTTTGGAAATCTTCGCCATCGCTTGTGGAACGAAAGGGTATTCGACTAGACACAAAAATCCTTGTCTACCGTGCTGTTGTTCTTTCCGTTCTTCTTTATGGATCTGAGTCATGGACCCCATACAGACATCACATTAATCAGCTGGACGTTTTCCACAAAAGCTGTCTACGCGCCATATGTGGTCTTAGCCTCCGCGACAAGGTATCAAATGCCGAATTATTCACAAGATGCAAAATATCTGGCATTGAATCATTCGTTATTCAATCGCAATTGCGGTGGGCTGGTCATGTCTTGAGGATGCCCGATGACAGAATTCCAAAAATTGCGATGTACAGTCAGCTTGAAGGTGGTAAAAGAAATGTCGGACGTCCTTGGCTTAGGTACAAGGACAAGTTGAAGAGTAACTTGTCTGCGGTGAACATACCATACAGGAGTCTTGAAGATGAAGTGAGTGACCGCATAGGATGGAGATCAATGTGTTTTGAAGGTCTCCAGAAGTTACAGTCTGAAAGCTTAAGCCAACTGAAAGAAAACAGAGAAAGAGCAAAACGACTGGCAGCCGCACCAATGTCTGCAGCGTTAAATCCACATTCATGTTCTATTTGTGGCCTTGTTTGCAAATCCCTTACTGGACTAAAAAGTCATCAGAGGCAAAAGCATAAATGAATTTTATAAATATGGGTTGTCCGAACCTCATACGTCGAAATCGACGGAGAGTCCATATATATATATATATATATATATATATATATATATATATATATATATATATATATATATATATATATAGAGAGAGAGAGAGAGAGAGAGAGAGAGAGAGAGAGAGAGGAGGAGGAGGCACGGTGGAGTAATGGATATCGGCTTGGATTGAGGAATCGAAGAGCCGAGTTCGAATCCAGGTTGAATCCATTACATTCACTTACGTGCTAATACCCTTGTGAAAGGTGTGAATCCTTCTTCTCCCTCCAGCTATGGGTAAAATAGCAGGACAGACTGGGTTCTATAGCCTTGGATGGCAACTGGTCTAGGAGAAGGACAACTCTGAATTCAAAACCTGAGGGGGGTTGTTTGGGAACCTTGTCGCACGTAGTTCACCAGGTTTCTGTATTCAAAAAGTGTGGATGGTCCTGCACGAAACCTTCACCACTATAATCGAATCTCATGTGCCGGTTTCGGGCTGTCAGTTTCCTGGAAACTGATCTGCTTGACCCTCATACGTCGAACCCGACGGGAAAATCGATATATATATATATATATATATATATATATATATATATGCTTTAGTGTAAATAAAACACTGCTCAATGCTTCAACTAAAAACCATTAGAAATCACGTTTCTACTATCACCAAATGACATTAGGCAATTTTGAATAAAGTAACACCACTGTTCTCGCTAAATTTTTCTGGAAAATAAAAAGTGAAAAAATGATCCCCTGACCCTTTCAGCGGGAAGAGAAATAAATAAATTTGTCTTTTAAAACATATAGATTACTATTATTAATATTAATATTGTTGATATTATTATTATTATTATATTATTAATGTTATCATATTATTAATATTAATAATACCTATTATTATTATTCGTATTATTATTATTACATCCATATTATTACTCGTATCATTCTTTTATCACTGCTTACCTATTGTTTTTATCAATATATTTCAACGGGTTTACCCCAGAGTTATCCCCCTTGATACATAACGTATTTAACTACCAGTTGTTTAAATTGAAATTGGAATCTTAATTTTACGGATAAATTTGAACCTAAATTTAAATTTAGATCATAGCACAATTAAATATTTAATAATGGTACTAATTTATCCAACCGCGAAATGCACAAATTTTAACCAGATAATGTCCAGTTCTTTTATATCTGATGATTGCATAGTGCATGGAACTCCGAGTCGTAATGTCGGCGTGGAGTATTACTGATTGATTTCAATAATGAACTTTGAATGATCAGTTTCTAATGATCAGGAGGCACCTGCAGTTTACGATTCGTTAACTTTTTTATCTACCGGAAATTTTCTGAATAAAGTATTGATCTCTCCTATGTTTGTGACTTTTTTTTTTAATCCTGTCTCTGCTTTTCTACTTCTTTTTCCTTCCTTTTTGGTTGATTTTTTTCTTTATTCACTTAAAGGAAAATAGACATATTGAAGTGAAATATGAATATTTAAAGTACTGTTACTAACTAGTTACTTCCTTATTCAAAAAGTTGTCAAGAAGAGGTTCTGGTCAAGAAATCCATATAAAAAAAAAAACAATATATTTTTCTTTTTACAAATGTACCATCGAATGATTTTGTACGATTTTATTAATTATTGAGAAATTATTTCTCAGTAAATATCGCAAAAATTTAATTTCTACATCGTCATTTGGCCTAATATTTTTCAGATGGCAGATTTCTTCTTTTTTTTCCGATTTCAGATTGAAACAAACCGTTAATCTAGGATTAACTTTCAAGTTAAGAAAGAAAGTAAGAATTTAGTACTGAAGATTTTTTAGATGAACATTGAAAATTTAAACCTAACATCGTTTTCGTTTGGCTACTTTGTGAAACAACAGCCTCACTAACTCAGCACTTACAATTGAATTAAACAACGCCTTTTTGGTTTTAAGTACTTGATGATTCTCGAAAGTATAAATAATTATATATTAATGATAAGAAATGATGCAATAAAAATATAAAATATGAAAAAACCACTAAGATTTCCAATTAACAAAGTCTAAGTCTATAAAAAGACTACTATTCTTATCAAACAATGAAACAGATCATATTTAAATTTACGTGATTACCAGTTACCGGATTTAAAATTTTTAAATTCATGCTCGTGTCTTTGGTGAAAGTATGTCGTTAAATTAAATTACATGAGGGGCATAATTGAACATCAAGATCATATTTTTTATTAAATTGTAACTGTTGTGTTGTTACACCACACGTATTATTTTTTAAAATGGTCAAACTCAAAACCGACATATATTTATTGATTCTAATGATGAAAGAAACGCCAATTTTTTTTAAATCAACAATACTAAGATGAGGGAGATCATGTTGGAAAGAAAGAAAGAGACGAACAAACCTCTCTCTCTCTCTCTCTCTCTCTCTCTCTCTCTCTTTCTCTCTCTCACCACATCCATTCAGTTGCTTTTCTTTAAAAAAAAAACACACACGTACTTTTTTTAGCAACGCAAATTTCCTTCTAAGTACATTTGAAACCAGAAAGCTGGTAGCTGGACATCTGTCTTCCGATTGCTGTAAGGAAGCAACTTTAGCATAACCGACAATAAATATGTATATTGTGTTGGGATTACCCATATTTTGCCTTCATTGGTTGGCAAATACATAGCCACACACATACCAAAAAAAGGAAGGGCATGTCTTCATAGGCACTTTCTTTTTCTATTAGCAAAATAGAAATGCTTTATGTCACTTGGGTAATTCCATCAGTACATGAAATGAAAAGATCATTGGCACCCTCCCCTTCAATCTGTTCTCACCACCGTGCGCGTGAACTTAACAAAACTGGAATTTCCACTCAAGTCAAAAATAGATCTAGAAGGGAAATAAACTGTAGGAGTGTTATGAAAACTAAAATATGTTTTTTACTTCTTTTTTTTTAAAAAAAAAAAAACAATAAGTGAATTTTGAATTGTTTACTGAAAAAATGAATTTGAATTTTCATAGTTTTGCTCTTTTTAAGGTAACAATTCTATTTTCGAATTATCCATGCTACCATTTTTGTCAAATTTTTCAAAGTATTCTAAACTGTTTTATTTTTTCGACTCATTATTTATAAATTGACTACTTATTTCATTTCAAGAAAAAAATATTTAAATAAATATTATCTTTTATTTTATTTCATTACGAAATACTTACAAGGAGTTCGTTATTTCATTACAAACCGGATTTTTAAAAACTATGTGAATAATAATAATAAAAAAACTAAAATGTTTGCCAAAGAAGTTCTTAGAAAACAAAATAAATTAAGAAAAGAGAAAGTGAAGAAGAAAATCCAATGATTTATGAAAATATTTTCGAAAAACAAAGACACTTTCATAACAAGATTTCATTGTTACATTTTTCCTCTTTAACTATAAATCCGCTTTTCTTTTGTATTTTATTGATCTATTTTTCTAATACTTTTCTTTCTGCTGAAGAAAAAGAATTTAACTGCCTTTTTCCCCTAAAACGTTTGATTGAATTTAAATTCTCAATTCATTGCGGTTGGGGAGCGTTTTTATTTAGAAATGATACACGAAAAAAACATCAATAACGGAACCAACACTGTGTAGTGTGTATGTTAGAGAATGTATTAATTACATTAGACTCTAGTGTAACTAATGAGAAAGTTTGCAGCATTCTTCCTGGTGGCTCGAAGAGTTGCATGAGACCAATAGAAATGTTCAAGTAGTAAACGCTTAACAACGCTGAAAGTGAATTCAAATAAAACCGAATCATGCATTCATTTCTGCTTCCCCCCCTCTATCATCTATGGATTACATTAAAAAAATAATAGATCCTCTAACCTTGAATGGCAGCCAGTCTAGGAAAGTGCCAACGTAAAACCATTCCATTATCTTTCCCAAAAAGTTATAGCAATTCCCAGTTAACAAAGAAAAATAATCTGGGGTGAGCCAGGATCGCCTTCGTCGAGTAAGGAATATGTACATAAAAAATAAAATAAAACTTTCGATGTATGAATCTAGACACGTATCTCAGCCATTATAACGTTTCGGTTTAAATGATAAACGATATATTGACTGAGATACGTTTTTCACCTGGTATCGAATTAGTAGTCCCAAAGGTTTGTTGGTCTCTTTACGAAATTGGCTTTCGTTTTTAAAAATATTTCATTTTAATATGAACGTTAAATGATAAAAAATAGACTATACTTCGGAAAAGAATTTGGTTTTTATTTGTAATATAATTTATATGATGATAATTAATTTCAGAAGTTAATTTCTTTATGCAGCCTAATGGCACTTAGGCCCATCAAGGGATAAAAAAAAATTACACACAACTATTTTGCAATATAATTTCTTTCCTTTTCAGTGCACTTATTTTACTTCTCCATACATCACATAGATCCAATTTTATAGAGGGAAAATATAAGATCAGCAGACTTATTGCTCCTCCCTCGTATATCAGGCATGTAGATGGTGCATGTGTTTTCCAATTTGTCAAAATAGAACAAAGATAACTGTTTGTGAGACTCACTCACTCCTAAATCAATCAACCCCTCTCACCTAGAGAGAGAAATAGAGCGTAATAACTCCTACTCCTGAATGTGTTTTCCAATTTATTGAATCTTACTATTTTTTTCCCTATTCTATCTTTTCTTATTTTAGGTTAGTTTAGGGTTTTTTGTTGTTTATTTTTTCATACGCATTACGTGTTTTCCAACTCAACAAATTAAAAAAAAAACACACACAGCACTTTTTATTCCTTTTTTTTTTTTTTTTTTTTTGATACTGACTTTTAAAATTAAAGGTAGTTCCTTCTATAACAACCATGCAAAAAATAATGTAACAGCTGCAAAAATGAAACAAAAAATATTATATTTGTAAAAGGTTCACACTAACTTTTACTTTACATTTTTCAGACAAGTCTTTATATTTAATTTTAATAAAAAAGAAAAAAAACTCTTGTTACGAACAGCAACGGGATGAATTTCAACATCACACTGATTTTTTAAAAAATAAATTAACTAAGTGTAGAATTTTTTCAGTTCATTTTGAAAGAAGATAATGCGTTTCTATTAAATTATGCAAGCACCAACTCTCAAAAAAGTTTTTTTTGAGTTTTATTGAATTATTCTTGGCAATCTTCGAGAGGAATCTTTATGTTCACACTTGATATTGCATATTTCTTACTGAAATAACATCATCGGGGATTTTCTTTTGTATAAATGTAAAAAGATTTCGTGAACACCTCCAAAATTACAAGGTACATACGTTATCGAAAAAGAGAGTAAAATTCACCCAGTGGCGGACTGGATCGAAGATTTCTCCCGGGTAAACTTGTAAAAATCAAAAGGACTCTCCTAATCTCAAAACGCTGCATCAAACAAGGAACTGGGGATATCTATAACTACCGAAAGAAATTATACCACCAAAAAAAGCTTTATTTCAATCTTCCAAGAATCTAAGCATTTTTTTCCTTTTCTTTTTTTTAGTTTTTACTTTTCTCGGTTATTTCTAAAGTGATGGACCATCACTTTGGGGCCCACCGGGAAATTTCCCGGTATCCCGGTTGGCCAGTACGCCATCGAACTCACCCTTAAAACATATTTCCACAAAGTTTTCTAATGAAATAAAGTATGCAATCCATTCATTAATAAATAAATACTAAAAATTCCGTTCGAATCGGATAATTCCCTGATTTTTGGCAATTATTTTAAAACACTGGGTAGCGATTTCGAAAAACGCATTCATTTTGGTGGTACCTAATAAATTACCATGAATTCTTGGGAAAGATAGTGGAGTGGTTTCCTGTTGCTTTCTTCCAGGATTTGAATTCAGAGCTGTCTTTCTCTTTTCGGGAGATAGGCGATAGTGGCTCTCAACAGATTCGTTTTCTTTATTATATGTGAATTGCCATGACTTGTTAAGTAGTTTCCTGTTGCCTTTTCCACGGTTTTGAATTCAGAGTTTTCCTTTTTAAGACTGATTACCACTCGGTGCCAGGGGAGAAAAGATGGCTTTATGTCATTAGAGCATTTGTGCGAAAGTGAACGTAGCAGACTAAACCGGGAATTTGAAACTTGGTTCACCGATTCCAATTTCTGCGCAGATAACTGCAACACGACCCACACTACAAGCTGTTAAAAAAATAACAGTATTAGACAGGGAGGCGGGGGAGTGATTCTATGAGAATCGAACTGAATACGCTGACAAGAATCAAATGCCAAATGAACGAGAACACCTTTGCAAGAGGATAAAGATGTTTACATAATACACTCTGTGATATGGTCTATGAGTTAGCAGTGACGATAATATTACAAAATAATTTCTTCCTTTGAATAACAACAATCGAGCAGAATTTTTAAGTTCTTAAAGCGAAAAAGAATTAATTATATCTTCAGACGATTCAGTCTTTCCTGTAACGATAAATTTGAAAACGCTTCAAAGCATCGATTAAATGTAAACGACAAATGAGTAAAAAATCGATTGTTACATTGTAAATTATTAAAACCTCAAAACTTGAAGAATTTTATTTAAATACGTGAGTACTTCAAATAATCTGTAAAGCTTCGGAAATTAATTGGGGTCAGCAGGGAAACCATGGCAGAAGCACCCAAGACATTGAATATCAGCCCGAAGGTACTGGCCAGAAGGACAAACCGCCTTATGGGACATTCTGCGAACATCAGAACAACAGGCAAAGGACTTAACAATAACACTACGCCTACAAACTGAATATATGGGCACCCGTAGGACAAAGGTCACCATCCATGTGGTGCAAGTAGATATTTCTCATGACAGAATGGGAGCTTTCTTCGCTGTTGAAAAAAGATTTTGGCCCAAATCCTGCAGGGGCGTTTGTAGTCAGTTGCCGAGTTTCTGTTGCGTATTGTGCTGTGATCTGCATGATCATAGAGGGTCTTTTACAGACCACGATGAGGCCAGGCTGATCAATTTAGATCAGTTCAAGGCATTTGATAAGGTTGACCATCGCTACCTCGCTGCTGTCCTGCAGGCAACCAGATACGAACCTGACTTCTGTCGGTGGATTAGCCCCCTGTACCACTACTCCAGTGCTGTGGTACAGATGAACGGAAAGCGGTCGTGCGCTTTTGGTCTGTGTCGTTCGTTTCGTCAGGTTTGTCTACTATCGCCCCTACTTTGCACTTTGGCGTTAGAGATTCTCCATCGCCGGCTGAGGGACAGGGCGTGCTGTCCGGCCCTATGTGGAATCGATGTGCTAGGTGGGGCTCGAGCCAGGGTTTCCACGTACGCCGATGACGTATCTGCTTTCGTGTCGTCTCGCAGCGACAGTGAGGTGATACTGAAAGCGCTTGATCGGTACGAAAAGGTAACAGGGGCCAAGATTAACCGGCTTGCGGTTAGGTGCCTGGAAGCGGGTCGATCTTCCAGGTCACTTCGGTTGGAAGGACGGTCCTGTCCGAATTCTTGTAGTGTGATTTGGACCCGACCTCCAGCTGGAGAAAAATTGGTCTGAAGTACGAGCAAAGGTTGATGCGACCGGTCAGACTTGGCGTCGACGGAGGTTGTCCGTGAAGGTCAGGGCGGAGGTGTATGACACACGTGTTTTCCCGATTGTCCTTTATCGATTGACCGTACTTCCTTTCTGTAAGGATCATAAGAAGCCGCTCGAGCGCTCGCTATCCTCCATTTTGTGGATAGGACGCAAGCATCAGTTTTCGCTTACCTGGCGATTGACTCGGAATCGTCTGCCTCTCAATGACAAGGCCTTCATATGGGGCTTGGCGGATTTGCCAGACTGTGAACGGTGTGACCTTGGTTTAGAAGAAACGGCTTCGCACGCCTTCTACCATTGTCCTCAGGTCCGCCCCTTATGGGACTATGTCGGCGAGTTGACGGCTCGTCTCGCTCCCGAAAAGCTTGTGCTCATTGATCGCGCATAAACGTGTGACAATGTGTCGCCCCCGTATTCTGGGATGAAACGAATGGTGTTTCTGACGTTGCTGGCCACGGCTCGAATGGTGATTTGGACGACGCGAGAAGAGGAAGTCTTGCGAGGCAACCGTCTTTCTCATCAGGATTTAATCCGATTCTTTGAGCATCAGCTCAAGATGAAGATTAGAACTGATAGAAAACGCTTGCATTCGACAGTCTTCAGCGAAAGGTGGGTGAAAGAGGCGAGCTTTGTTCGTTTGAACGAGGCTTTTCTCTTTTAGGTCAACCTACGTCATATCGGGGTGGTTTCCTGTGGAGTCCTCCCCTTGGTTAGGTTAGACAGTCGAGATTCCCAACCTCCCCAGTTTGTTTTGGCCCCCTTTTTCATCTCGACTGGGTCAGCTTTTATATTTCCCATGCCCGTATATATTTTATCATTTCCCACTCCCTTAGCGAGAGAGCTTCTTGATTTTCTCCAATGGGGAGAATACAGAGGCCTCTCTTTTTTTGAGGGTTGGACGGGCTCTACTAACATCAGTTATGTTTAATTTACTTTATTTGTTAGTTTGTTTTGAGGTTCATTCTCTCCCCTCTCATCCATAAATTTTTAAGTATAAATTTTATAATCATTAGATTTTTATGGCATGGGGGCATTTTGTAGGACTCCCCTTGAGAGGATGCGGTATTATGGTGTATGGAGGATTGATTGGTGACGGACGAGTTTTTATGGTGAATTTGGAAATTGTAATGAGTGAATGGGTCGTGAGTCGGATTAGCTAGGTATAAGATAGTTAATGAAGACCAGCCTCAACCCCTCCCCTTTTTGGTCTTGTGCTCTAATTATTTATTTTTATACGTAATAAATATCAATAATCTGTAAACCTTTATTATTGTACGTTCAAAATGTTAACATCAAATCGTGTTGAAACATTTCTTATTTTGCTTTTATTCGCTTATGCCTTTATGAGCCGCGATATGTGTATAATTTTTTTCTGAAGAACTGAAACAGAAATCCGTAATTACATTTGTATCTGAGGTGACTCATTTACATATGAAGTCAAAAATACTATAAATAGCTACGGCTATTACCCATGAGGCAGCTGAGTGCATACTACTTCCCATGAGTTAGTAACGCTACATTGCAGTATCATTTACTGCTTGCTCGTTGTTTTTTATTGTTCTGTGTACATATTGAATGTCTAAAATACGTAAATATCTAAATATGTGAATATCAACTGCCATGTATGCGTTACCTCAAAACGTGTTTTTCCAAGTGAGAAAATCGTCGAATAAAAACTTGTCTAAAAAACGGGTAAAATAAAGGAATGGAAGAAGAGAGAACGTTACCTTTTTTTTATCTTGAACATTAACAAAGACGCATACAAACACAAGACTCAAAAGTTTCGCGTAAAATTTAAAAGGAATAAACATTTATTACAAAACAATTTTACTAGACAAGTTTGCACGAAATTTTCCTTTTGCACGCCTTATTAAAAGACAAGGCTTAGTCGAAACATTCGGTTCTTCTTTGAAATTTGATCACCTTCTGAAACGTATCTGATGACCCTTCTGTTTATATAACCATTAAATGGGCTGCAAATATTCAAATTTATATGCTTTCATTTCTACGCTTTTCATTGGATAATAAATAGAAATAGTATTTTTTTATTTATTTAAGAATGAATTTGAAATCATCTACATTGACAGAAATATTTTTGGCAGTTCTTCTACAGTCAATTCTAAAAATGCGAAATTTTACACACAAATGTAACAAATATTTTGGAAAAGTGTAAAAACCACATATCAAATTTTAATTCAAATTGCTGTATTGGATTATCTCACCTGTGCAGTCACTGGTGTGGATTAAATATTCCCTAGGCTATACTAAATACTTTTCAATAGTAGGTGAGTTAGAAAAACGTTTTGTACATTCATGATACATCATAGTGTGTTGAAATAAAATATAACAAAGACCACAGTTAATGCAATCTTTTATTTCAGATACCTATGAGAATATATTCATGAAGCACATTTTACAAAACATGCTTTTTGTTTTTATACCTAGCAACATATTCACATACAATTTAGTCACATGTGTGCTTCATTGTAATGTTATTTTCTACAGAAAATATGCATAAACAATTTAAGCGCTCTTTATTCATAGTTGACTAAAAATGCGTGCTTTAAAAAGGGTAGCTGCGAAAAATTCCTTTCTACTTCGCAGAACATGATAGACATTGTCAAGTACAGCTTCATTTGAGTAGTAATATTAGGAACAATTTAATGAGGTGTTACTCACAAATAAACTGAATAACTGCTGCTCATTGCATGTTACATGGCATGTTTTCTCCTGTGTTCTGAAATTCCTAAAAAACTAATAACATTTGTGTATTTACTTGAAGTTAATATCATCTTGTTAATGCGGTTTTATCCGTTTAATACTATTTTCCTCAATTTCAGTATTGTTCACCAGTTCTAAGTGTAACTTGAACCTTTTTGCTACTCAACTGGGTCAACCCAAGTACATAACTGGATTATGAAGCTAGTTGAATTAGAACTACCCTAATTTTTTTTTACTTTCTCTCAAAAAAGAACTACTACTTATTGCATCTGAAAATTTCTTTGTAACAATGGATTTGGAAGCATCACAATAACTTAAAAAGTGTGCAATCATGTCAGTAGAATTTTGTCAGAGTTCTTTAACAAACGAAAGTGATGATAGCAAAAGATAACCTTTAGCTTGGATTTTCTTACTTGTTTTATTGAAATGTTCCAGTACTTCTTCCGGAACGACTGTTAACATATTCCAATTTTACTAACTTGTGGTATAAATTCTTTGCATCTCATTTACATTCACATTTGTTTCTGAGTCTTCAAAAATATGTTTTTTAAGGATTTGTAAAATACCTGTACATCCATTTTATTACCCAGGTTACTTCATAGGGAGTAGACAATCTAGTTACACTTAAACTCTTTAATGAAAAATCTAGAAAAATCGTAACCTCTCAAGGGATCAAGAAAAATACAGCAGCTGCAAAATATTCAACTACAGTCTATTGACAGTGGCTTTCCTCCAACAAGTATATGTGTGAAATTGACACATATACAAATTAACTTTTGGTAAAAAAAAAGGTTCTTTTCCATCACACCCAGTTAGGGATAAATCCCTTCATGTCTCTTCCCTTGCTCACAGAGGAACCTTCTGGTCATATTCTCTATCTAGGCAATGTAAAGAATTTTATATTAATAATTCTTGTCTTCTTTTCCTTTCTCCTCACCGGCAGTACTTGTTTTTCGTTTGTTCTCTTGTGCTACCATACGCGTGTTTATAACATCTTTAGCTGTGACGTGTTCAAATAATCAACTGACATCTTTATAATAAAATCATTTTGATGCTGATGAAATAGATCATTGGCTAGGAACAGCGAAAAATATTTTATTACATCGAACCCTGATCACCCAGAGCTTTGGTGTGTGTGTGTTAGGGTTCACATAAATAATTTAGGAATCTTTAATTTTTCTTGGATCGATAGTAAAAACAAAGTAAGTGTTCCTGGATTTTATATGTTTGTTCAAAATATTTGAATATTTTAAAAGATGTGGAAACAGTGGACTTTTCAGCCATGAGACCATTTATGAGAGATGTGTAAGTACAGTAGGCATTTATTGTGTACGGAGAGAAATGTATTTTACTTGCAATTTCCAGTGGATTATCAGTGATTGAACGTTCGACATACGTTGCTTTGAGTTCAGTTGTTTTGACCGCATAGTAATGATAAATAAATCATCAACTTTCTAAGTAGGATGGCTGGAGAGATTTCTTAATGAGATTGTGACAAACAAAAACAAAATTGCTGGTTGATAGATTAAATATTTAGCCATGAATGTTGACATGTAGGTTCAATTAACTTTTTTCTTGTAGAATCTCAATTATGGCTGTGGTGACTGCGTGCGATCCGACATGCATGTACATATGAGTGCGCACACCGTCAACAAACACACAAAAGGATTCATCCCATATATTACTTGATGGTAAATTGTATTTAGATGGGTACGAATAGGAGTAAAATATGGGTTAATATTTCGTAATGTCTAAATGCGCAATAAATGTTGTTTTTAGAAAACGTCTAAACATGAATAATGACAAGCTGTATTTGCAAATTGGTCGGCTGACCTGAAGTGCCGTTCTCTGTTGGTGTTGATGACAGAAGGGGATGGTTGTTGATCAGTCACTAAATCCAAGAAGGATTTAGAGATTGTCGCTTATTCTTATGAATACTGCAGCAGGCCATCAAATGAGTCTGTCGTTGTCATGATATCCGTTAAAAGGCAGTAAAGGACCAATGATATCAAAGTGGTTTTAAAAAATCAGGTTTGGAAAACCTACCAAATAGAGTCGTTGTCTGCAAATTTATGCGGTTGTATTGTTGGGTTCACTCACGAAAATCAAGAAGAAACAATTTACGGAAGTTGAGCAAAAGTGCTGCATAATAAGTGCTACTGAAATAAATAGAATGAACAGTCCCATTAATCTGAGTGGCATAAATTTCACTGGATTGTTTTTCGTGTTTGAAATGCGTATAGTCTGTGGAATCGTGGATTCCACCCTTTTGCGTGTGTGCGCGCGCGCGCGGATTGCACACCTTCCTCTCACATTCAGCTGGACATAGCAGTAAACAGCCTCTTTTTGGTTGTCGTGAGGAAGGTTGCTGGCTAGCTACTCCTGATACCGTCTAGGATCAGAATTTGATTTTTTTCCCGCGCGTTTCCTGACGTCACCGATGAACAGCGTTTTCAAGTTAGTCGCCGCCCGATTTTCAAACTAGATGGTTGACTCATTTATTCCGTGCCCCTAACTCATACGCGGGCCGGAGTATCTTATTCTTAACCTACCAAAACTTCAACATGTCGACATCACATTTTTCCAAGACTCATCCTCGTCTTGATGCAATGAGCATGTTGAGCTTTCCTCCGTTTTCAGTTAGAAAATGTAGAGTTCTACGACACTGTCGTCAATATATTTTTCCAAGACCAACTTCTCGTCTTGATGCGAACAACTTTCGAACTTTCCTCTATTCACTACCAGAGTTCTACAACACGGTCGCCCTCACACCTTTCCAAGACTAATTTCCTCGTCTTGATGCGAACAACTCTGAATTCTCCTCAATGAAAATTGATAATCTGTTCACCTTTGAAACTTCTAATCCTTATGAACCAGTACCTTAAAAATATAACATTACACTCACACTATCAAATCTCACAGTGAGTACTTGTCCTATTTGTGTATGCATACACCTTTCGTTCAACAAGACATTTTTCCAGAACTTTCTTTCTGATGGAACTTTTCCCGCCTTAGCCATCTTGGTTTTCTGTTTTGGCGCGGAACTCTGACATTCCTTCAGTGACTACTTGTCACAACCTTTTCATTAATTGCAAAGATCCAGTAACTTTACTGAATGTCTCCACTGTCGAGACAAATTACGAGTTAAATATAATAAAATTTCATATATGTTTTTCAACCAGACTCGTTTTGTCGTTTCCTCCTGTCTATCTACATTGTATTATTTTTATGCACTTGTTGAATGACCCCTTATTCACCAAAGAAGCCTCATTTACTATTAATTTTACTCTGCAACCAGATTGACCCCTTTTCCTCACTAAGATCGCTCATTTAATAGTTTTACTTTGTTTGTGGATTCGGTAGTCATAAGTAGTGTCTGGCACAAGGCCACCTTTTAATAAACCAGCACTGCATACTACCGGGTCCGCAATAAGTCTGTTAATCAAAGAATAAAGAAAAAGACATGCAAGCTCATGTACCTACTCTATTGCTGAACCCTGTTAACCTTTCCTTTTACAATTCTGACTGAGGAAAGTCTTTCTTAATGGGTGATTAATGTCCCGGCCTTGCAACTTGGTTCACCTTTTTATTCTGTTCTCTATATAAGTGATTTGCTTTTTGCAAGAGAAATCCTATTGACATCTTTTATTGGCCATAAATAATATGAATGAATCGGAGGACAGCAGTCTAACATGAATCCAGATATTCTTCTCTTTGGGTTAGGGCAACTCTCTCTCTCTCTCTCTCTCTCTCTCTCTCTCTCTCTCTCTCTCTCTCTCTCTCTCTCTCTCTCTCTAGCGCGCGCTCTCTCACTCACTGACACACACACATACTTCTCAGACTCTCTCGACTCCCTCCCTGCCGTTTTTCTGTCCCATCTCGAATTGCAATTCTATTCCATTCCGACACTGTCTGGTTCTCTCTACTACATCTTGTTCCGATTGCTTTTCTCTCTACTTACCTATGACACAGTTATATATCTCATCTACATACACCATTATATACATATACAATTATCTATGACACAGTTATATATCTCAACACTCTGTGGCTGTCCGATCTCTCTGTGAATTACTGTGTTCCATTTAGACTGTACTGCTCTCGTTGGCTATCACACCGTGGGTTTCTGTATCTATGAGGCACCTTTCTTCAAGGTGTTGGTCTACAAGTCGAATTGCATATGTGCATTAAAAGAATTAAAGGAAGTGGTTTGGTAATTTTATCTTCCGCTCACTAATTTTTGTGGACTCATAGACAATCAAGGCAAAATTTTGGAGTAGTATTAAAAATAGCATCGTTTCTTTACTGAATTTTGGGCAGAGTCTTCCTTGCTGGGTCATCTGGTTTAGTTCAGCTGTCATTTCTCTAGAGGCGAGGAGTGGATTCTGCTTATTTAGGCTTAAATTAGTTAAAACCTTATCAAGCCGTTAATTCAGACTCAAACAATTCCATCTAATAATTCAATTTATTGTAATTAAATGCTTTTCATATCCACTTATCAATTTCCTTTCCAATTTACAAGCAAGTGTAGATTCACTTGTAAAATCCACCCCAGTAAATTACACGAAAATACAAACGGAAAAACAAAAATTTTACTCCAAAGGAAAATTATTTCAGTTCAAATCTTATAAGAACATTTTGTCAAGGTCAAACAAAAGGTAACATCAAACACATGGAAAAAGAGGTAAATAAAGTTAATTACTCGATAAAATGTGAGACAGTATATTGCTTGCGATTACAGATGTCACAATATGTCAAAATCAACTACTTAAAAATTCGTTTTTAATCAATAGATCTTAACGGAAAGATGTTTACAAAAAAAAAAAAAAAATTAAAAGTACTCTATTGCTGAAAAAAATCTGCCGCAAATGAAAGGAAAAATAGAAATTGCTGTCTTTCTTTATTTAATCTATGTCGGTGGATTATCGACGGTAGATTATGAGACTGAAGAAATGATCTATTTAAAAAGATGCGATTCAACGCCGAAAATAACTTCAACATTGGAAAAACTCAGGTGGGCATATATTATTGTAGAAGATCAATTATTTTTTCGAAACTTATTTGAGTAAGAATTTCCGTGAAAATAAGTCTTCATCTCTCAGTAATAAAAAGCTTTTTTGTGGAGGCAAACTAACAAGTTCTAATTACAATTCTGTTAGACTCTTAAAAACAAATATAATTTTATTATCAGCAAAATAAATGTTCACTTACTGAGATGAAATAAATCTTGTATTTTCATATAAGTTCAAAATCAGGGTTAATACCTCTAATTTTATAGCAAACTTTCACAAACAACTGTAGAATGATAATCGTGTACCTCTCTAAATTTGTAGAATTTTCTCCTTTCTGTTTTTATTTGTTTTTCTTCTGTTACTTTTCTTTTTCTTTCAATTTCTTTCTATTCGTCGTCGTCGTCGTCCTTGTGAATACCGAAAACCTTTTGCTTTTTTCTTGATCCCAGCACCAGCCAATGTCTTCCTTGTTTTCTTTACCTAAATTCAGGCGACGTCTTCCTTGTAAAAGAAATCCCTACTCTATATCGGACAAACCAGCCTTCTTAAATAACTACATATCGGCTCCGATTCTAATCAAAAATTTAATACTATGGCGTCGTGACTTATTTTCCCATTGGTTAAAAAAATCACAAAATGTATCTCTTTAAACTATACCCGTTCGCAAACTCTATTTTGGCAGTTTTTCAGATCATGGTGGTCTTACCATACAAGTTATGTCCAGTGAAACTGCATTATCCTGCTGGAATAACCCATTGATGTTGTGGGTAAATGCAGTGCATTGTAGCGGTTACTGACGTATTTAAGCGGACTAGTGGGTACAATTCATGACCACAACAAACCCACATCATTATGGAACCAACCGCCAGCCTGTACGATGCCATTTTGACAAATGGTGTCCATGGCCACATGAGGTTTGTACCATAACCAAATCCTAGCATCAGATCAAAATAACGGGAACTGTGACCCATCGTACCACACATTGCCAGTCCTCCACTTGACTGTTATCATAGACAATTCTAGCCATATGCCTCTGCTAAGGGTCAATAAGTACTTATGGATGCCTTCCATCAGATACTTCCGATATACTCATTACACTCCAGAACAAGGGATGTCAAATATTCCTAGTTTCAAAAATGCAAGTCATCTGTCTGGTACCTATATTCACACTCCATTTCAACTCTAACAATTCATGTCACTTTGCCTTGAACAGTCTAGTAGGTGTTCACTTTGACTCACCAGACGTCAAAGAAAATTGATATCGGTCTGATATTTGTCTGACATCAAAGTAAGGTGGTGGTACTACCTACTATTAACTTTACATAAAACTAATTTGGAATTTGGGCATATATTAAAAGTACAAAGTTCAAGGTAGAAGCATTTTTCATTGTTCTGGATACTGTGCATAGGGATTGGAAATGGATTTTTATCAGAATCTAAAGTGTCTTAATTTCTTATAACTTCATAGACTTTACTGTTGGTTATATCTTTAATGCAACCAAGCACCGACTAAAAGGGAATAAATAGATAAATAAATGAAAACTATTAAAAAATGTGCCACTTGGTTAGTGTTGAAACTTGACTAATGCATGGAATAATAATATAACACAAAATGTACTTAGAACAAAATGTATTGAAACAAGAAAGGTACACAATATTCACATATAGTCTTTTGCATGTTCTTGGGAAGACCGTTCTTGGAATGTGTTGACTTAGTCGCAGTCGGGCAGAGTCTCTGGATTGGATCTCGTGATTCCTCCCACACTCTTCCCGGTACCAACCATATTTATATGGTCGGTACTCCACTATGCAAATTAGGTGGATCCTACCACAACAGTTAGAAAATTTCGCCCACTTGCTTATATAGTCAGAAGTATGGGTAATTCTGATGCTGTTAGGTTTTTTAATGTTGAAAGTACAAATAAATCTATAGGTTTAGTTTTATTGACCGTTTACATTTTTATTTTTGAGAGTTAAGGTTTTAATTTATGTCAATTTGAGATGGTCCTGAATTAGCATGTCACACAAAAGAACAACTGTACAAAGTGATTGGTTTACAAGTTGTTACTAATGAATTCAAACTTAACTGAAAATACCATCCATAGAATATTTTTCTATGATAATGAAATGAGTATTTATTAAGCTGATTTCAACAGATTGCCACATTAACAGACTAATCAAATCTTCTAAATGTGATAAAGGACTATACTACTAAAATATACTATGATGGCCAAACTATTAATGCAAAACCAACCATTATTCAATAATAATCACTCAATTTTTGTAACATGTATTTATAATCAAATTTATATTTAGCAGTGTATGAACATGGAGTTTTAAAGACTCAAGATTGGGTAGTAAAGCATAAATGACAGTCAACAATGAATTAGTCATCTTTACCTTACACATTTATTCCAAAAAGGTTTATAAAACCCATTCTTCTAGAACCTAACACAGAATCAATCTTTAAAGACTAACATATGTATAGCTAAATAAATCTAGTACTTATGCAAATTCATTACCAGAATCTGTTTTAATATATAAATAAAATAAAAAATTCAACTAAAAATCTTTAGTTGACTTTGAAGTACTGATCAAAGATCCGAATAATTTCTAAATTGAACATATCTGATATAAAAGACTGAATGAGAAGACTGTTCATTTCCAAAAGTCACCTTGGAAGACAATCTGATAGAAAAATCTGATATTTTGTACACAAATGGTATATTCCTAAGATCCAACTATGCATGCCAGCAAGGTCACAATTATGAATGGCAGCAAATGTTGCTGTAATAGGAAACTGTTGAATGCATGCTTTAATCTGTCATAAGAGAGAAAGTATCATTGTCTTTCTTATACCAGATTACATGAATGCCTTTGATGAAGATCATAGTGGCAATGAGGCAGAGACAGTCCTTGGTGACTAATCAGTAGTGCTACAAAACTGAATTTTGAACTTTGATTGGCAAAAAGGATCTACTAGTTTTAATTTAATAAAATAAAAATCTTCAGCTTCTTAGAGATTCAAAGAGGTTTGTGAGGACCGACTATATATATATATATATATATATATATATATATATATATATATATATATATATATATACACACACACACACAAAAAAAAAAAAAAAAAAAAACAATTCCAATCACAAGTGCTCACACCCACATTAGAGAAACATTTCTCATGTCAATACTTGCCAAAAGTAGCAACATTTATGGCTTATGCTGTTGCCAAATTATGCTAACAGATTTTATAACAAAGTGGCCATCTTTTATGAAAGGCTCTCACAAAAGTTTTACAAAGATGATTTAAGAACTACATGGAACATCAGACAGTCAAAAGTTGAGATATAAATGCTAGTAGTTGACCTCTGAATCTATTCAGAGGAAAACTAATATACATGAATCCCTCAAATAGTGTGGCTAATGTGTACATCGGTATTAAAAAATTTATAAATATATAATTTTCAATTAATATTATTAAAACTGAATGTTTTACTACACCAATGTATGTACTAGTCAAATTTTGGTACATAAAATTTTAGCAAACTAATC
This sequence comes from Acanthosepion pharaonis, assembly GCA_903632075.3. NCBI lineage: Eukaryota > Metazoa > Mollusca > Cephalopoda > Sepiida > Sepiidae > Acanthosepion > Acanthosepion pharaonis. The sequence goes on from CAHIKZ030002611.1 coordinate 2,936,460, forward strand.
AAAAACGTCTGTATATTACAAGCACAATTTTTTTTTCTTCAACCATCTTATACTTAAGGTTCTACTTCAAATTTTAGTTCCTTCTGAAAATAGATTTTTTGAGCATAACTGGTCAGGTCCAACAGATACATATGTTCACATAGCCTGTGAACATATGTATCTGCGGACCTGACCAGTCTACTTTGCTCAAGACAGGTTACACATGAATGAATACCTAGACATGTAACAGGAGCGAGATAGTGACACTATAACTATACTCAGTAATGGTACTGCCTTTTTCTTTTAATTTTTGCTTAAATTACATGGAGATTCTTTGAAACACACACACATATATTGTATTAATTACATTTACCGGCCTGAAAACAGAAAATATATTACAATAATTGTCAGACATAATACATTCTATAATATACTGTCATTAAGATATTTTGCAAGCAGATATGGCCGATGAGAAAAATTGAAGATATGTTTATAAATAAAAGTTAAGTTTTCTAACCAAATGCTTCTTTCTGACTGCATAGTTATTAGCACATCAGATCAAATGAGGGTTCCCATTAAAGGTTACAGTACAGGTTCGATATGTCCAGAGAAGCATATATTTTCTACAAAATTTCTTACATTCAGGCTGGTAAATGTGATCAATGCAGTAAAAAACCATTTACTTAAATTATATAATAAAACAGATTTTTAAGGGCAAGAAGTTCACATTAGCAAATAAAACTCCACACCTCTAACTAATCAAAGTGAAAGTCTTCAAAATAAAAATATTCAAACCAACATTTAGCAATAACTTTCAAAATCACACAAATAAAATTATCTTTACAAACCAGATTTAAAGCCCCCAAATACTAATACTTTATTTTTAGTCAGATCATTGCAATTAGATAAAATTGGAAAATATAATCCAGATATAAAAACTCTTGCTGTAATAACCACCAGTATTCATCATTATATATATATATATATATATATATATATATATATATATATATATATATATATATATATATAAAGCTAAATATTACTTGTGAAATCATAAGTTTAAAGTGTACAATACTTCATCCCCTTCCCCCATACCCACACTTTCAAATTAGCACATTCAAGTCAAAATATAAATTGTTAAATAAAAAATACAAATTACATGTAAAAATAAATATTTTTATTTACAAATAAATTAAATCTGAAAAGTTGATGAAAAAAAAAAAAAAAAAAAAAAAAAAAAAAAAAAGGTCAATGAATTTTTATGATGAACATCAGAAGGTATTTTGAACAAAGGTGCAAAAGTTAGAGAAAGTTACCAGCTTGGTTGTGATGTTTTTCATTTTATTTGTTGTTTCAGAAAACTGACAGGACTTCCAGAACAATTCCTTGATAATTGAAATTTAGAGAGAATAGTTTTTATTTTTTTTATTTGAATTTTGCAATTCAGTTTATATCAGCAAAGAATCCAAAAATGGAAGTTTTCAGCAACCACTTCCATTACTTTTTTTTTTTTTTCGAAAAAAAAGATTCATTTATGCTTCATTCTCCCTTGTTTTCAGCAGTGTATATGGTAAAAATCCCAAACTCAATTTTAATGTATATTCAGTATATTATATAAACTGAACAGTTATGTCTTTGCTCCCCAAGCACGGCCAGCTCTCTTATGACATTCCTCTTTCTATAACAGCAGCTGCAATAAGCAATAGTTTGCTAAAACATAAATGGCAGTGCAAAACGTTATAGCCAGCTAGAAGAGTAGTAATTAGCTCCTTCCAATTTAAGAAACCAAGAGGTCCCAATGAATAAAACAAAAAGAAAAAGCCAATAGGATCGAATGTTGATTTTGGCCTGCTCTGTAGGTGGGTATTTCAGGCCTATTCAGCTCAATTTATCTTCCATAAGAGATGGAATAGTTTTATTTGACTGGTAGCTTAGATTGGTTGGCCATTGATGCAGAAATCATCAGCTATTGACTGGAAAAGAAAAAAAAAATTAAAATTAAAATTGAATGACAGCAAATAAGATTACTGAAGTAATTTAAATAGCAAACAGCATATTAGCATTAAGACAGAAAAGAAAAAAAATCTATATATACTAAATCACAGCTAAGAAAGTTATTCATCCTTACCGTTTCTTCTTCTGATTCATCAGATGAATAATCAGTGATAGCAGCACCATTGAGTTGTAACATCTGCTTAATTTCGATGTGATTGCGACCTTCAGCCAAGTACAGCGCAGACATACCACTGTAAGTGGTGGCATTAATGTCCAACTGAGAATAATTGAACAATAAGTTTACCAGAGTTGCATTCCCATGTTCAGCAGCATAATGAAGCACTGTGCGTCCACTTTTGCCATCCTGATAAAAGAAACATTTTTAGTTATAATCAACAAGATTATCTTTTAGAAATATGCTGTCAAATTTGTTGAACATTCCTACATATATAAATGCCTTAAAATGAAGTTTAGGATTCCTTCACATTTAAGACCACAGTTTAAGAGAAGAATTAGCTGACAAAATGTTCATTAACAGAAATTTTGGAAAATGTAATAAAGATTTTACTTTCAATAACAAAATGATGTTATCTGGTGATAAAAGCATCAGATTTGGCTAGAAGTTATATTTCCATTGTTATCAAGTATATATTTGAAGAGAAAAAAAATTGCACATGCTTATTTGCAAATGTTTGTTAGAATGGACAAGAAAAATGCTAACAAATTACTTTTTTTTTAAAAATTAAGATGTTAATAGCTATAGTGCTATGAGCTACCTTACAAGTTTTAGAAAAATTTGTTCCTTAAAAGGCTTTTACACTTACCTGAACATTAATGTTAGCACCTTTGCTGAGCAATAATTCAATCATCCGGTAATGTTTCTGGAGGGCAGCAATGTGAAGGCAAGTCAAACCTTTAAGTAAACAATATTTTATATTGAAATAAAATTAATGTTCCTTAGACACTTACATTAACAGAAAGCTTTTAAAATATCAGCAGGATATGACAAAAACTTTGATATATATTGTAAGTTTCAAGTTTAAAATTGACAAACACGGTATATTAGAACAGCATCTACTAGTATTAAAATTATTGCTACAATTAAGTTGGCAAGAAATCTAGAAGAGTTTTAGAGAAAAATAAAAGAAATTTGAAGTCCTACCATCGTAATTTCTCAAATCCAGCATCAAATGATTGGAAGCATATTGAAACATGATTTGGGCAATATCTATGTTTCCTTCACGGCAGGCAATATGCAACGCAGTGTTTCCATAGTAGTCAGGGATGTCCACAGCAACATTGCATTTCAGTAGGATCTCAACTATTTGTAACTGTTTGGTGATCACAGCCAAGTGCAAGGGAGTTTGAAAAAAGTTGTTCTGCAGATTAAGGAGATACATAGAATCCATTGCTCTTACTCCATGAATGTAATCCTCAGCAATTTGAAGACTTTCTCTAATGATAGCCAAATGCAATAAGCTGAAAAAAATAAAATAATATCATTTAGGACATGAAATCATGTTTGCATAAAATGAATACAGGATTGATTTAACAGTCACTATCTTGGATATTTGAACTCTTAAATATTGCATTTTGGGCCATGATCAATGCATAGTATCTGTTCTCGCTTTACAAGTGAATAGGTGTCTGATTCTAGGGGTTCCAACTGTGTAGCAACATCTCCCTCATTGCACTAGAAAGAGAGTCGCTGGAATATCACCGCAATCTTGATAGTGTCATTAACTAGGTAATTTTGAAGTGGGCCAAACGAAGGCAGATGTAAGTCCTGGTGTCACACCTTGCCACAGTGGAAATGCAAGTATATCTAAATCTGTCTTGCTCATAAAAGTTACTATTATTATGAAATGCCGTTTTGAACTATGCATTACTTTGAAAACTTATTAAATTATATCAATGATTCCGATATACATCCCCGACGCTGGCTTTACAAGATGCACATGTGTCATCCTAAGAACATTTTCTCGTAAGACAGAAGAAGGCAGTAGCATAGCACTCAAATTTATTTACCTCACAAACATTATTCATTCAATGAAAGTCATTATGATTAAAACTTGGCTAAAAATAGTAGCATCGTCAGTTTTACAAACAATTATCATAATTGAATTATGTAAGTTTTAAATTAGTGATGAAGGAAAGGAAGTTAAGGAGAGTCATGATCGCCTACATCCTGAAGGGAGACTGTACAAAGATGAACTATTTTTTTTACTTTGACTAAAATTGTATTGAGTAGGTTTCTAAGCTAAGCACCATTGCAAATGAATGCAGGCAGAGTAAGTAAATATCACTTATTATTAACCACCACTACTGCGTGAAATAATTGATACTCGTCGTAGGTATTCCGATGAGTAAGTAAGTTTGCGATTAACATTGAACTAAATTTCACGCTTTTAATGTGTACATTCCGGACAAGAGCAGAAAATAATTCAGATTTAAGATAAAATAGGTCTTTAAAAGACATTTAGGAACAGATTGTCTTAATTTTAATTGCGTATTGGCAAAAAAGTAAAGACGAAAGTTTTTAATGGGTGGAAACCTAGCAAGAAGCGAGTTTGGTAGGGTAGACAAACACGAATAAAAAATATATAGGCAAGTATTGAATCGGGAAATATGTCAAATTGGAAAAATTTTGCTTGGGCATGAAAATTTTTTTTTTTACGTTTCAAGTATTTATTTATGTGCGCTTTATATAGATGAGCAAGTCACCATAATTGAAAAGTCACGTGATAGCCATTGACAAATCGCTGCAGTTGGAAAATCCAATTGCTTTAAATAGCCACTTATAAAAATACTGCTGCTTCCTTTAACCACCCGACCCAGTAATATTCAGATCATTTTAAATTATCAGACTTGCAGGGTATGCAAAAAAAAAAAAAAAAATGGACGAAATTAGAAATAGAAATTAAAAACGTTAAGTTACTGCGATTGTTTTAACTGAATTGAATAGCCTTCTTCATAGATAAATTCAGCTATTAGTAAACAATGACTAATTAGGGAAAATTTTATTGAAATCTAATTTTTGAGAGAGACTTAAGATCAGGTGTAGACTCGACCTTCCCAATTGCGCGTAAACGCAAATAGGAAATCATAATTAGAACTGAAATGTTCCGTTGACATTCAAAGAATGTTGCCATTCATCTATTGAAAAAGTTTATGGGCTTGTTAGTGTCGTCACAGTTATATCAGCATTTTCTTTTTTTTTAATGCAGTTTACTGTTTACAAGAAAACATTAATGGAAGTACTTTGAAACAAAAATACTTTAAAACAAAAGTAAAACTTTTTTTTTTTTTTTTTTACTTACCTATCTCCTTCGTCGTTCTGGTGGCTCAACAGATGACTAGAATCTTTCGAAACAGAAAAATCCAAACAGTCGTCATCTTCAGTCTCTGGTATACATGTAAGTTCCGATTTTAACTCCGAATAAGAGCTGACAGATGTTTTATCGTCAGTGTCGAACGAACTGAGAGAAGTTGCAGAATGGCTACTGCTGTAAGCAGAATCGAAAGAAGTGCTTTGTAGATCAAGTTTTCGAAATTTACGATCCATTTCGACGATATTGTCTCGTAAAGTTGGTACTGATGTAGAATCGCATTCTAGATCACTGTCAATTCTATTTTGACTATATGCCATGATTGCTTTTGAATTGAAATAAATTCGTTTACTAGTGATTTTTTTTTTTTTTTTTACAATTTGTCAATTTTTTTTTAAGAAAAAAATTATTTCTTTGTTACGTATAAATAAATCCCAAGCGTAAATTGAAAGATTGTTTTTAAATAAAATACGTTGTATATGAAATTAATTTTTTAAAAAAAGAAACCAAAATGGTCGATTTGTGTTGAAACTTGAAGAGAAATACTCAATCAATCCTACTTTATGAACTACAATGTAATAATAGCAATCCTGAATTAAAACTGAAATATTTCCGTTACTGCGTTCTCACATTCACAGGTCACAACGTTATGAAAAGTGACGACAGTAAGACGTCTTTTTATAAAGTCGACATGAATGCTGGAAATACCCAATTTTATTGACTCACTCCCTATATTAAGACTTCTTCCTCTCTCTAACCCTCCCTATTTCTTTTCTCTTTCCTCTCACTTCTACTCCACCTTGCAAAAGATTCAAATGCGTGGCTGTAAATTTTCCCCGTATATAAAAAAAATTACCAGATTTTTTCCTTACACGTAAAAAAAATAATTTTCCTTTTCCCAATTTATATGGGGATTTTTTTTTAAATCATGCACAATACTTTCTGTTGACAATTACATTTTCGTAAAATCTATATTTGTGCTCGATACTGAAATTTAATTAATGATTAATTTTCCCAGTACAAATTTTTAAAATCATGTTTCAAAAATAAAACTTACTTAATAAATAGGACTTTTTTTTTTTTTTTAATAACTTTCCTCTCTGGCTCTTGTTATTTTAAAGCTTTTTACAATTCATGAAAATTTGTCCAATGGCCTAGTTTTCATTTTTTTTCTTTTTGCACATAAATATGTGCAACCAATAGGGGTTTCATTGGGTGTTTCTACAGTACACCCACACATACACAATTCAATTAAGTAAGAGCAAAAGTTGAACAAGAGCGATTTTAAAGTTATTTATTTTTGTCTGTAAATAAAATGAAAATGAGTAAATTTTTTACTTGTAATTAACAATATTCTCCAGTTTTATTTTGTTTTTCGTTTTAAAATTGAGTTTAATGAAAAACTGTTCATCTTTTTTGTTGTTTAACTTGCAATACTTTCAGATTTTTTTTCTTTTTCTCAACTAGAAACTAAACTACAGAAACTTTTTGGAGGGAGAGTAATAAAATATGTATAATTAAGAAAACCCAAGAATAAGTGGTTTCTGAAGTAAGTCTAAAAATGAAGAAAATGTACACCCAAAAATATTAGCCTAGAAAACCATATACCATAGTACATACAAGTATTCCGCATATTTCTCCAGCAGCTGAACTCATTTTTGCTACGTTGTTTCTTTTTCTTTTCTCATTTCTTTTTTTTTTTAAACATATAACAAAAAATTGTTGGTTATTAAAATATTGATTTTGGGAAGTGAGTCATGCCAAGTATTTTTCAGCGCCCCAACATATCTTGGATATTATTACCACACTAACCAGGGTGAATATTTCTCTGATTATCTGAGTTATGTTTGATTGTTTTATCACAGGTAGCACAAACTCAAAATTTCAATTTGCACTGAAAAAAAATATGATACAAATTTTCTGTATCTAGTTTTCTGTCATGTTTCTCACTCTCAACATTTGAGTATTTTTCTTCCAAAACGCAATACAGTAATCAGTTAATCAGAATTAACTTAACGACAGTCAAATATTGTATGTGTATGGTGAAAATGAATATTATAAACCAAAAAAATCACAATATTAATTCTGTATGTTATTGAATGTGAAGTATACTCTAAAACCATAAAACTAAGTAAGAAAGGTTACAATGACTTTGTCTTGGTCATATCAATAAAAAGCAACAAAAATAGTCCCACAAGAAGAATTAAATATACAACTCTATTTCTAATATATTTAACTGGAAATAACTTTTTAATAAATCATTCTTGTATAATATATTGCAAGTAAGAAATGTTTCTCAATTGAATGTTTCATGTATTGTATACTACAATTGATTTTCTCCAAATGCATTCTTTATTTAAAAATTGATGCATATTTCAATCTGGAACAGAAGCAGTTGTAGTTATACAACATGAAGTAATGTATAAAAGCATGTGGTGAATTAAAGATTTTAACAAAATGACTTATAATGTAATTTGATGCATTTTTTGCTTCTCTTCAAAATGAAAAAGTATAATATAGGAAATAACAATGAACAAAAGGAATTTCATGAAACTGCTTCAGGCACAATTAATTGAGTCTTTTTATACCATTAGACAATAATTTTTAAACTAAAAGATTTTGTTTTCATATTTTAAAAATTCAAGCAGAAAATCTTTAAAATGATAATTTCAAAATGGCAGAAAACCTCAGATTATTTACAGCTTATCTAAAATAATGGCTTAAGGTTGAAAAAAAATTTACAATGATCTGTAATTTGCAAGAACTTCTTTAAAGATGATATTTTTTGTAATAATTATCTCTTCTGCCTTCATGTCTCCCTTAATTTACCTTATACTCTTTGGTTAAAAAGGAAAAAGCAACAAGTGAATACAAGTATTTATATATAAACACTTTTGAATAAAACAATATAACCATGGAAAAAACATCAAGGTGAGGGAACAAAAGAAAAAAAAAGAAAGAATCTAATATTGAAGATTTTAATAGATGAGCATTTAAAATTTAAACCTAACATTGTTTTCCTTTGGTTTCTTTGTGATAACAGCCTCACTAACTCAGCACTTAAAAATACTTTTTGATTTTAATACTTGATGATTCTATAAAGTATAATAATATTATTAATGCTAAAAAATGATGCAATAAAATATGAAAAAAATCACTAGGGTTTCCTGTTACAAAGTTTATCTTCTATAAAAAAGCTGACACTGTCTTATCAAACAATGAAACACAGATCATATTTTTACCTGATTATAAATTCATGCCCGTGTGTTGATGAAAACAAATTGGAACTGTTGTGTTGTTACATGCATTTTTTAAATGAAAAAAACTGACACATTTTCATTTATCAATTCTAATATTAAAGAGATAAAAAAAAATGCTCTTTTGGAATTTGTTTAAGAAAAAAAATGAAAACATTGACTAAAACAGACACACTTCACACAAAAAATATTTGTACAGTTTCTAAAGAAAGGAATGTGACTGATCAAATGTGTCAAAAGTGATTTTCAAATTTTCACTCTAGAGATTTCTCACGGAATGACACTCCACATTTGGATAGACCTGTTGAGATCAATAACAATCAAAGGCAAGCATTGAAAATCATCTGTGGCAGCTTGTTGATGTTAATTGTGTTGAAGTAATACTTTAAATCTCTATCCTGCTTCCTTTCCATTTACATTATATATATATATATATATATATATATGCAAACGCAGATAGATAAATTGTCGTCTAAATTAGGCAAAAATGTAAATAACACTGACATCTTATTTTAACAGATATATTTACCAAAATAACATAAAAATATCTTGAAATACTAAAGAGTATATTTATTCAATAAAATCGCCATTGGCTTCAACCACAACCTACAACCTACTCTTCTGGACAGTTTCCGTGTTTAAATTGGTGAATGCTGCCATAATGCTTGCCTTCAGTTCACCTTTGGTGTTACAAGGAGTTTTGTTGGTCTCTCGCTCAAATGTGCCCCTCGCATAATAATCAAAGGGTTGCAGTCTGGGCAGTTAAGTGGCCAGATGATATGGTCGCAGAAATTGTCTGACAGCCATGGGTTCTCCTGCTTGTGTGGCATGGTGCAGAGTCCTGTTGCCAGATATAGGGTCTTCCAGTAGCCACCCTCTTGACCCAGTGCAGCACTACCTTCTCAAAGCATTTGGTGTAGGCCTCCATGTTGAGTTTGTGGCACTGTGGGAAGATGAATGGAGGCATAGAGTCACCATCAACAGTGATCACCCCAGCACCTTCGTAATCACCATTAGACTCATCCAACTCTTTCCCAATCCTCTGCACTGTCCTCAGATTGACACCCAAAGACTCTGAAATGTTTGTATTGAAGATTCTGTCATGAATGCCAAGCAGAACACTATGCTGTTTCCAAATTTCTGGCCAAGTGAATAGCATCATGGTGCTCATTTTCTCACGGATGGTGCCCAACTGCAGTCAACAAAATCCAAAACAAACAACACATGTGCAAATTAAAAATATAAAATGATAACAATTTATCCATCACAGCATATATATATATATATATATATATATATATATATATATATATATATGATGAGGATCTGAAAAGTTCTAGGGTTGACCCATTTCCAAAAATCAGTATTTTTAAAACCCAAATTTTAATGCCAGATTGTCAACATTTTTCATGTGTGTGTGTGTATAAAGATAATGGACTCTCCCTTCATTTTACACATATGAGTGTCAAGCAACTCAATTCCTAGAAAATGACAGCCAGACTACCTGCACAAATCATTTGATTATAGTGGTGAAGGCTTTGTGCAGAACCAACCACACTTTTTGAAGAGCCGAATACAGAAAACTGGTGTACTGTGTGCCACAAGATCCTCAACGAACCCTCCACAGGTTTCCAATTCAGAGTTGTTGTTCTCCTAGGCCAGTTGCCATAAAGCCTATAGAACCCAGTCTGTCCTGGGAGAAGAGGATTGATACCTTTCCCAAGGGTATTAGCACAAATGGAATTCAAACTCAAATTCCTCAACCTGAGTCACTATCCATTACACCACCATGCCCCCACTATATATATATATATATATATATATATATATATATATATATATATATATATATGCACAGTTTGATGTAATGATTAATGGTTCAGAATTTGAAATTGGCAAGTCAAGTTAAAATTCAAGTCTATTTCATTACCTTCCCTTTCATACTTTCCCTTGAGGAAAGTATGAATCCCCCTCTTCCCACTACCCAGCTATGGGTTAAATAGTGGGGCAGACTGTGCCCTTTAGCCATGGGTGACAACCAATTTAAGAGAAGGATAATTCTGAATTAGAAACCTGTGACTGAAACCAAGTAATTATTAATCTAAAAAGTGGCCAAGCTCAAAATCGTGTAGACACCTATCTACACAATTTTGAATATGTGTGTGTGTGTAGATAATGAGACAGAGTAGAAAAGTTATAGACAACTTGCTTGGCTAAATGTACGTCTGCTGTGTTAGGCTTCTTCAGGTTAAAAGCTAAATGCAGCAGAATTTTTTTCAGTAAAACACTTTGTTTATGGCTTTTCCACTTTGTCTCATTATCTTTGCTTTTGTTTCAGATGTTACACACACACATATATATATATATATATATATATATATATATATATATATATATATATATAGAAAAGGTTGCAAATTAAAAAAATAATAATGTTTTATTTTATGAAAGTATTTATTTATTTATATATATATTTGATATTTCAGATTGCCCTCAATCTTTTATCAGAAATAACTGTTTGTTACAAATAAATTAAAATTACTGTTTGTTAGCAAGTAGCGTCCGTCACAAGACACGGACGTCACGTGATATGGAAAGTCACTGTTCGGATATTCCTAACTTAAATCTAACTGTAATCTAACTGTAATAAATATTTTAGATGTTGTTTAAAAAAATTAAAAAAATTTTTTAACTATATCTAAAAAAATGCTTAACTATTGAAATATTTATAAAGATTTAAAATACCTAAGTCTTTATTTAACCCTAGTTTATGTGTATTTAATTTTAAAATCCAATATGTTTCTTTTTTTCTGCGTGTGTATGTGGAACTAAAATCAGAATCTATCAATAAACATTTGCAGTTTTCTAATGAATGTTCTGATTGATTAAAGTGTTTAGCTATGGGGGAATAAGGATTGTTTTGACGTATGGTTTGTTTATGATTATTGAAACGAAATCGAAAATTATTTCCAGATTCACCAATATATCCACTATTATGACATAAGGTGCAGAATAAATAATAGATTATGTCATGGCTATTGCAGGTGAGGTTAGGTGGGTGTATCTTGATATTGGTGTTGGGTACAGAAAATATATTATCTATTATTAAATGTTTGCAATTTGTAATTTCCTGATTGGTTTGTATTGCTTAGATATTTGGTAGTGGTGAGGATAGCTGATAGGTTAGGTGATTGTTTCTTTGCATTTATGGGTGGTTTATCGAAAATGTCTTTTGATCTTTTTGTCTAACAGGAGGTTCTTGTAATCCTTTTTTAAATTGTGAATAAGTGTATGGGAATATTGATTGTGGTTAAAAACCATGGGAATCCGATTGGTGTTTTTACTTTTCTTGTATGTGAGAAGTGTGTTACGATTTATCAGGATAGTTTTATTTAGTGTTTCTTTTATTATTTTTATTGGGTATTTACATTTTAGGAATTGTTTTGTTAAGTTATTAATGTTGTATAGGAAATCTAAATGGTCTGAGCATATGCGTTTGATTCTTAGAAATGGGCTGTATACAATAGATTTTTTTAATTTAAAGGGATGACAGCTGTTAAAGTGCAGGAATTTATGTTGGTTTGTTGTCTGAGAAATATTCTTTTAGTCTCAGTCTACGAAGGTATTTTTCCATATCGTAGCAAAGGTTTAGAGGGTTTAGTGGTTGTGAGGGGCAGAATGATAATCCTTTATTTAATAAAGAGGCTTCTCCTTGGGTGAGAGTGTATTTAGATAGGTTAGTGATGTGGTTGTCAGCAGAGGTAGTATTGGTGTACTGAACATAATGAGATCTTCGTGGGATCTATTGTATTAAATAGTTATTCAGGTAAGTTATGTGTTGTAAAATGGGGTCCTCAGCAATTAGTTTATTGAGTTTTTGGTTTTTCAAAAATATACACTGTGTCAGTTTTTTTTGGTACAGGAAATTGAGTGTTTTTTTACTTGAAAATATTGAAACGGAGAAAGTGTTCAGTAGAGAGAATAAGAAGGGTCAGAAAATTTATAAAATTTGGCTCTTAAGTTTTTGTTGAATTATTTTTGGTAAGATTAAGGACGAAGTTTCCGTATTTCCACTCTTGATATTGCATAATTTTTTTTTACTGAAATTGTGGAATACTGTGTCATGATGTTCTTGGTATTTATTTATCGGAAACTTTAGAAATAAAAAGAACTGTGTACAATCAGATTATATATTTTTATTTATATGATTTAGAGTCAGTCCTTTGATATTCGGTGTAGCCAAATGTTCGTTTATAAGGCGGATATTGGTAGAAGTCTGGAGAAAGTTCGTTTCGGTCAGTAGTGGGTAGTTTCAAAGTCAGACGTGCTAGTGGTGGTAGTAATTTAGAAATAGTGTCAATCTACTGCGTTTTTCTCAGCCGTCAGAAGGACAGAAAATAACATTTGCAAATGACCTCTTGACAACTTCACGTGTCACGCATGACTGGTTTCTATGGCAGTAGCGTCTTTTGTCACCACTCTCGCCGGGGATCCAGACTTACTAGCTAACATTACAAGTCTCTTTGTGTTAATTTTTTGATTGGCCAAAATTTATTTTTCGGCGTTCTTTTCTCTTTCATTTTTTATATAACAGAATTTATGCGTCGATCCTGTCTTATTTTAGTAGATTTATAGTGTAGTGGGTTAGCCAATCTGTATCGATATTTATTCTGTAATTACACAGAAATGTGGCACAAGGCCGAAATAGGGGAATGGGGAGAGGTCGGTCTTCTTCTGTCTTAATTATAACTTAGCTAGCCGCAAACACTGACCCAATCGTACGAATAATATTCCTTACACCAAAACAACACTTTCATACGTACCTTTCAAACTACAAGCACCATAATACTTCATTTAGCCAATCTGTATCGGTGACAAATACAAATTAAACTGACCCTCTACTATTTTCACTAAAATCAAATCTAACAAAGACAACAACAAAAAGAGAAATAATCGAATAGGCAGATATTTGTTTTAACAAAAAAAATATATATATATAACAACTACACACGATAGAGTTCTTGGTTGGGTGATTAAGGGTAATATAAAAGGTGTTATGCAGTTATGCTATATATCTGGTAAGGAATTAAACAGTTTATGTTGATAGTGAAATTGAATGAAATACATTACTTGACTTACTGTAGAGTTGTCTCGCTTCGCCTGATATACTTATGATTATGTTGTTAAGATATTGAGTGAGTTGGTTTATGAATCTCGTTTTCGTAGAATTGGTCACTAGATGAGTTGATGTTGAAAAAAAAAAGGCCCGTTGTACTATGGACAGGTCAACTCGAGGTAACCCGTGCAGACGTAGCCAGAAACATGACATTATTATTTATGGACCAATCAGAAAGCATTGTTTCGTACTGAACTCTGGAGCGGATTTTAATGGGTTCAGGCTTAAAACAAAGAATGTAGAAATCTAATTCTACAATAGTCATAAATAAGTAGACTCTGGTCCCACAAATTTCTGGCGTTTTTCGGACGGGTTCAATCTTCTCTTCATCTTCTTTTTATTTGTAGGTTGCCTTCTCGTTCGTTTATATTATATATATATATATATATATATATATATATATATATATATATATATATATTTGTAATGTTGTCCGGGTGGTTATTGAAATAATAACTAGACTAGCAACTTACAAAGTATAAAGGTTTATTTTAAATAAGAACAATACAAGTAGACAAGATCGTCTGAAGCTGGAAAGCAAGCCGTTATTTACCCGACCTCCCCACGAGGCAGGATGTGGCACAAGGCCGATTTTTATGTGGGGCGATCCGAGCCCGAAGACTTGGGCAAAAATTCACCGTAGAACCTGCATACTTTGTCAACCTCCCCAGACAAGACAAGACTTCTTATAATAGCCTTGATTATTGTGCACACATCGAGTTCTCAGTTGCGCAGTAATTAAGAACCGTAAAAAGGTCGTAACACGTTAATCTTCCGCGCAGATCTAATCAGCAGCGAATGTATGGCTTCCGCGCCATAACGCGAACGAGTCCGAACTTTCATTGTTGATAACTTCTAAACGGTAGATTTTATAAAAATTTCTTTGTTATTTTCGAATTAAACGTGTACACATACACCTAAATATAACTTTTCGGAAAATTTTTATTAAATACTTAGCCCGGGACTTGAAAAGCAAATTAAAAACAGCTTAAAAGTGACTACAAATTGGAGTTTCGATTTGCGATGCAAGGGATTTTATTCCAATATAGAAAAAAATAAACCAAAAAATAGTGGAGCTATTAGGCGCACGGGAATAGAATTCTTACTCGGTGTGGAACTGAAGAGAACTTATTTATTTACAATTAGTTTTACTTTGAAATATTAAATTGGTAATTAAAGGATAGTATAAAAGGTTTGTTCAAAATATTCTTTGGGCGCCTAATGGAAATTAAGCTGAGTAAACAGATAATGTCCATATGAAAATTGCGATAGATAAAAATCAATAATGTCCTTAAACTAAAAACTAAGGAAAACTGAAATGTTAAATTTAGTTGTCAGAAGTTGTGGTCAAAAATAGAAATCGCGAAGAATGTCGTGGGCGAGGGAAGCTTGATCTGCGTCTCTTCGAAGTTGGTTTCAGTACAAAGTGGTAGTTTTTAGTTGTTCTCTGTGGCAAACGTTTATTTTTTAAGATTGTTCTCTTGTCCATGTAACTATCATCTTGACGTGAATGAACAGTAAGTATCTGCGCGCCCACGTCGGAACAGAATATACAACATCATTTAATGTCGGATTTCGGAAAATCCGTAAAGAAACTGATCAAGCTCCCTCGGCACTTGCCCTTTTGTAGACGCATCAGGAGCTTACTGTACTTGGAAGGATGGGCTCCTAGGACATCAGCTGATATTAATTTCAACTAAATTTTCACCAGCCAGTGAAATTTGTTTAATTTGGATCACCAGTTACCATTTAAAATTATGGCAAATTTGAATTATTTGCTTCTGATCAGTGGTAAGTGGAGCTCGACAGCCTGGGAAGGCAGTTCACCTAGGGGAAGGGAAATCCTTATTTCAAACCTCCGCTGCCTTGCGGCTATATCTAGTCACAGAAAAGGCTTCAGGAGTAAACCTAGAAGAAAAAATCCGGAGATGGAGTCTCTAAGGCAGTTCGCCGTTGTACCCAACCCGTTCTGGCAGACCTTGCGACGGCACCGGTCCCAAACTGTAGTGACCCTGTCATTCCTTTGGTCTCACCGATGACCTGGAAAGGTGGGATGTGCTACATGGGCAACAGCCTGTCGTCCATATAACATCACCCAGGCTTGCATGCAACTGCACCAAAACACCCTGCACAACACCTGAAGAGGACACTCCAGCTTCGCCTTTGGTGTCTACACAACACGGAGAACGGCAGTTACCGGTTATAAGCTACCACTCTATTGGCGTTGAGTGCAGCGCCAGGGGTCGTTCTCGTCGGTGGGAGAGATTTTCGGATCTCATTGGGCAGCCCCCAACCAGTAAGGTGTTGTCCCGTCACGCTCTGCCTTCTTCATTGGGTGCATGGAGATTAGGAGACACTCGACAAGCAAACTGCAGTGTTCGCACCAGGAAACAAAAAGAATTTTCAAAAGAAATCAGCTCAGACGTCGATGCTCCGGCTAAGCAGAAAACTAGGATGCTACCCATGAGTCAACCCTGATCGACGGAGGCCTACCACGATCGGTGGGAAAATCTAAAAAAAAACTTTCCTTCTGATTTTTTTTTTTTTTTTTTTTTTGTAGATCATTTGAATTTTATAGCGACACAAAAACAGACTCAATTCAAGGCAGTTGTAAAAAGGCCGTCCGAACACACCATTGGTTATTAATATCATCGCTTTTAGATAGAGGAAAGGGGCATAGAATTGTAATTTTTTTCGCATAAATCTTTTATAATAAAGACTTAATGTCTAACATTACATCGTATTTTCAATTTAAACATATTACTACTTTGTTTAATAAGCTTTCCCATTTATGATTAATAAATACATTTTTTACTTAATAACAATATCACCTAACGGGGACAAAGTAATGAAGAAGTTTAAAAGATTTGAAACTTTATAAATTATTCTGATTATAATTAATAAAAAAATGAAAACAATTTTTGCAAAAATTCATTATTCATCGAATTTTTTTTCTTAGAAAATAGTTCCAATCTTATTCATAAAAGGAATCAAAAGCTTTTCTAATTAATGTCTTATTTTTATTGCAGTTTTTTATTTTACTATTCAGAGCAGATTTGCGGTAACTGGTATTTCTGTTTTACAAAAAATTGATGATTTAAATTCTCCAAGGATTTCTACTTTTAACATTAATTGGAACAAAATTTAATTTCTTAAAATTAAATGAGTGTGGGTAACTGATGTAAATAAAAAATATTTTTATCAAGATTTTCTATAAGAGAAAAATATTTCTGAAATAATTTCCTTCATTTGTGAATAAGTCCTGAAAGTTCCATTAAAATTCAACAATTATACAATTTTTGCAAGAATTTCCACATCAATGTTTCTCACGGCAAAAAAAGATTCTAAAGTTTCCTATCTTTGGTCCCCTCCGCTGATGCAAGAAAAACAAAATTTTTAACCAAAACGTGTTAAAAAGAATCAAAAAATAAAATAATCAAAAATCATTTGGTATTTTCCTCTTAATAACAAAGATTTTGATGATGAAACTTTGTTTTTATGTTTGGGGCTGTTCTGTTCTGCATGAGTATAGTTCCCTTCATTTATGTCCATTAGTGACTCCTTGCTTTTAAGGGACGCTTTTTGACCTGTCTCCGTCCGACAACTTCCGGCTCGGACCCACTGCCAGTGAAAGGCCTGTCCTATAACTGATCCAGCATGCAATCCCTATCTGAGCGAGCATCGTCGTTTTACTGTACTATTTCCGGACGTGCGTTCGCTTTTGAAAACGTGTGCATGTCTCTAACAGCCAGCTAAACGCCTTTCTTGGTGGCTAATAAACCTGTAGATGAACCATAACGTTGCTTCAGTCAGAGTTTCAATTGCCCAAAGGCCTTTAGCTGACTGTTAGAGACATATACGCGTTTCCAAAAAAAAAAAAAAAAAAAAAAAAAAAACGGACGCATGTCTGGAAACAGTACAGGAACATTTTTGGTATGCTAATTTTTTAGCAAGTCAGTGGAGGTACCTACATTTACACTTCAAAGTTAAAGCTCTGTTAAGTACCTAACTTTGAGTGTAAGTGTAGGTACCTCTACTGTTTTGGTAAAAAATTAGCATACCATGATTTTCTAGTGAAAGTGGTTAATTAAAGATGTGGATTATCTTGATTTGACTTATTTGGGCAGACATTCCAATTCTTTCAGTTGTAATTGCCATCTATTTTTAATCATGTACCAAAATAGTATTGGTAGACGTGTACATTAATGTAAATGAAGAAAAATTTGGAAAAAACAAACAAAAATCCTTAAATGCAATTATGTTGTTTAAAATGAATGAAATGTCGACGTCTGACGTTTCGGTTTAATAAACCTTTTTCAAGACAATATTCATTAAAATACAATTCAGTTCAATTTGACAAAGACGATGGACATAAACAACAAGTCTTATCCAAAACAGATAACTGAAAATTTTAAAATGATCAGCTTTCCGTTTAGCATGGTCACGTTGTCGTCACATGAGCGACGCTTTCAAAACGTATTCCTAAAAATTTTTGATTATTTTGAATAAAAAAGAAAATGAAAAGAATTCTATTAGGATCTAAAATTTTTATGTATATGTTTGTCGAGCATTAATCTCGCTAAAAAGGGGGAAATATTAAAGAAACCAGGTCTAGTATTCACCGTGCGTGAGATGGATATTATACCTGCTTCATAAATCCTCCTGAGATTTTTATTATGAAAATATTTTAATGCCTTCACGGAGTCGAAATCGAAATTATGATCTGCTTTAGTTGTGTGTACAACTAAAGCATTGTTAAAATTTCCGAGGCGAATATCTCGTTTATGTTCGAAAACACGAGATTTTACGGACCTACATGTTTCACCCACATATTTTAGGTCACAGTTTTTGCATGATATTTGATACATGCAAGCATCGGATGAAATATGTTGTCTGCTGGTGCTATTTAATAAACTACGGATAGTCCTAGTAGGTAATATAGTAGTTCTAATTTTTAATGCATTTAGATTATGAGAGATACGTTCGGTCAAATGGTTATTTTCGATCCTAATAGAATTCTTTTCATTTTCTTTTTCATTCAAAATAATCAAAAAATTTTAGGAATACGTTTTGAAAGCGTTGCCCATGTGACGACAACGTGACCATGCTAAACGGAAAGCTGATCATTTTAAAAATTTTCAGTTATCTGTTTTGGATAAGACTTGTTGTTTATGTCCATCGTCTTTGTCAAATTGAACTGAATTGTATTTTAATGAATATTGTCTTGAAAAAGGTTTATTAAACCGAAACGTCAGACGTCGACATTTCATTCATTTTAAACAACATAATTGCATTTAAGGATTTTTGTTTGTTTTTTCCAAATTTTTCTTCATTCTGTCGGATCTATATCCATTTACATTTGCTTACATTAATGTAAATGTATTTTTTTTTATTGTGCCACTCTAATCAAGACAATAAAGGCACTAAGATGCAAGGGGTTACTGAGGATGAAAGAATTTGAGAAAAGAAAACAATATTAAGGAGGGAAAACAATAAAAGAACATAAATTAACAAATCAGAAGATAACGTTTAACATTGCATTTATATTTTTGAGGATCAAACTGACTGGAAAACAAAGAAGCCAGAAGATAGTTCTACAAGCGAGAAGTGCGAGAGAAGAAACTATTAGCGTGAAAGTTACGGTTACAACGAACATTTCAACTATAAAATGATGAAAGCTTGCCACAAATCCAGTATCGCGTAATGTCTCAATACCAAAGAGGAAAGCTGTTCAGAAGAATTGCCATGAAAATATTTCTAGAAAAAACACAGGATAACTACGTTACAGCGGTGGAAACGTAATTGAAGCCGAAATGCCAGGTCAGGACCGATAATAATGTAGATTCTTCTTTGTATTTTATCAAGAAACTGTAATCTCTTGTTACCAATCTAATAGTATGCTTAAAATCGTAAAGTCTAGGTACCAAAGAGGAAAGTTAATCAGACCATGAAAATGTTTATAGAAAAGGCACATGGGAGCTTTGTTATAGCAGTGGGAAAGTGACTGAAGCTGGGATGCCAGGTCAGGATTAATAATGTTGGATATTCTTCTTGGTATTTTATCAAGAATCTCAAATATATCGCAGAAGCATCAGTCCAGATGTGACAGCAATATTCAATGAACAGACGAATGGTAGACATATAAGACAGATTCTGACAAGAAAGTGAACCAACTTTCCTGCAGCAGACCTTGCAATTGATCGAATATAATCTTTCCACTTCGTATCAGCGGAAAACGTTAACCCGAGAAGGTGCAAATGAGTCACTTTCCTAGAATTAGCAATAACATAGGTTCATGGATATGAGCCCTAGAAGAAACCTGCATTAATGCAAAAAGATCTACAAGTGTGACTGTTCAAGACAACTTCCATTTTGTGATTTGATAAGAAAGATTGAATCAAATCAAAATGTAGCCAAACACCTTCGAGATATCCAAGGCAACAGCCCGAACTTCACCATTTTTATCTAAAGTTTGATATTGTAATGGGGTTGATGCTGAGTTGTGAATGCAAATTACCCCCGTCGTTATATGTATTTATAGTTGATAGAGGATTCCTTTTCTCGTTTTTGTTTTTACTGAAAATGATATAGATAAAACGTACAACGATAGCAACAATAAGACTTTGAGATATGTGTTGACATTAATGACACGAATATGTATTTTTCTTTTTGTGATGTTAATTACAATATTGGTATTGTGTGTGTTTAAAATGTTCTCAGTGTTATTGTCACTTTTGTTTCTTGAAAAGTTTATGCTTGCTTGTTTTCGCTTGTTCCGAGAATTTCGTTGTTAAGGATAGTTTTTGAGACCGTCAATTGTCGATTTTCACAGAGCACTGGTGATACGTCCATGTTGTTCCTATTTACTACTACTCTACTGACTTCGTATGTGGTAGAACGGTCGTTTTTATAATAATGAAGTTTCAGATTTTTAGAATAATGAAATATCATCATGTATCATCACTGGTGGCAAGGTTGTTTTAGAATGATGAAATTTTAATCTTTATTTCCAGGATGATGTAATATCATCATCATTCTGCATCATACATCTCTTTCAGTTGTAACTGCTAAATTTTCAGTTGACCTACACAAGCGAAAACCATATTGCTTTTCTGAAATAAGTCCTTGCCATTTCATTTTATCCAATTCAGAGTTCATTAGATCCTCTAGTATTTTGCTAAAAAGAGGTATAAGGCCGATAGTTAGAAAGATCAGAGGTTTCACCCGAGTTCTTAAATACTGGAACTAGAGAAGTGGATTCCCAACCAGTAGGAAAGCAAAAAGCAGCAAGACATTTATTGTAGAGTTTAGAGAGAACGGGTTCCAGTTCAAGAGCACATTTCTAAAAAAAAAAAAAACTATTGAGGGGATACCACCAAGTGCACATGTTGATAGCAGAAACCATGGACGTAGTTATATGCATATCACACAATAGAGTCTCAGTTCTAAGTATGAAAGTCAGGCAAAGATACTCCGAGTGAGTCAAGAAAAGAAAACTTACGAGAAAAACCTACTTTATCAGCAGAAGATAACAAATTGAGCATTTCTCGAATCGGTACTCTTTTGCAGTATACTTAAAAACAAACTGATATAAATGCGTTATATTTAGAAATACCGAACTAATTTACTTACCGTTTTGTACATATCTAGTAAACTCGCTATTTGCATTATGCCAAAGATTATAGTGCACCAGAAATCTGTGGCAAGATAGTAAAATATAACCACATTGTTGTGACTGCAAAATAGTTCAGTATAGAGTTTCGAGTAGACCAAATTGCCCAGAAAGCGGGTGTGAAGAAAAGAAGAGAGAGAAGGGGAGTGAGAGTGGGGAAAATAGCGACTAAACGAACATTGGATGTTACACTCATTCTATTGTCTTTCGCCTAAACTGTGGTGGGTTCTGGAGGAGCTTCAGCCTACTATGTCATATAGTTTCGAAAAAGCTCATAGAGTGACAATTGGTTAATTGATAACTGCTTTCTATAAGCATACAAAATTATCAAAATCTATATTTTTAAAAGCTTTCTTTTTGAGGTAGTTTTATTAAATCTTCAACTTAAGTAGCTTAGTTTTCATGCAAGAAAAATTAAAATTAAAACATTTCATTAAGACTGACAAATGTTTAAAATGAAATTGTTCGCGCATCGCGTATAAAAGTGCCTTTACAACAGACTTAGGCATACAGTTACAAAAGTTCAGCATGCAGAGTTCCCTAGAGAACCCTTGCTTCGAATAGGTCAACTGAATATCATGTAAAACTGATTTAATATTTACTTTACAGTAATACTTTTGTATGTATTTTCTGTAAACTTTCCAAGATATTTTCTTGATGTTATAAAATATTATACGAAAAAAAAAAAATACAATCCTATGCCCTACTTAAAAACGAAAACTTCAGGACAGGCTTTTTTCCATATGCTTTGATTTGTTGTTGAGTCGCTAGAAAATTCAAATGTTTCAGAAAAAATGGATTGAGAAGGGAAATTCTTTTTGAGTTTCCCACCAATTCAGAAGCAAAGAATTCAAACTTGCCATAATTTGAAACTGAATGATCCTGGGGTCTCAGATATAAACAAGGTCGCTGACTGGTGAACATAAGTGTTCATTCACGCATCGTCGGGATGATAGTTTTACAGAGGAGAAGACAATCTTAAAAATAAACATTTACGGCCGAGAACAACCAAAAACTGAAACCAACTTCGAAGAGATGCAGATAAAGCTTTCGCTATAAAAACCAATCTATCGGCATCCCTCACTCAACATTCTTCGCGATTGCTGTTTGTCCTCAACTGTTGACAACTTCCAGAGAAGTTTCACTGTGTTCCTTTGAGGACATTTTTGATATTATCAATCGTAAGTCTTTATTTCATATGAACATTATGCCTTTACACAGCTTTATTTTCATTAGGCGATATGATAAAGAACGCACTCGAAACGTTTATCAATGCTAATGTTTCACTTTTATTAAAGCTTCACCAGAGAATGAGATATTGAGAAAAAGAAGAAAGAAATTCTGGTATTTTTGCCTTTACGTTGTTTGATTTTCATTGGTTAATCATCTTTCACGTTCACTTAACTTGTTAGTATAATTTGCAATGTTCTGAATTCAAGGAGAAACAGGGTGTACATTCGAAGTTCAAAGAAATTAATGGATTCCAAGCCTAACTGAAAAACCGTAAATATTGTTTTATGTATGTAAGTGTATAATAATTTTAATTTATCTATGTTGGATTTAAATGACGATGACGCATATTCGTAAGTGTGTGTGTGTGTGTGTGTGTGTGTGTGTGTGTGTGTGTGTGTGTAGTAG
Organism: Acanthosepion pharaonis; assembly: GCA_903632075.3. NCBI lineage: Eukaryota > Metazoa > Mollusca > Cephalopoda > Sepiida > Sepiidae > Acanthosepion > Acanthosepion pharaonis. The sequence continues at coordinate 2,959,509 of CAHIKZ030002611.1, forward strand.
ACATTATGTTTGTCGGTTTTTCGCTCAAAAGAATGTTATGTAACATTATCTCTTTACCCAGCTTCATTTTGTAGTATTATGAACACTCACTCAACTCCTCTGTAATATTTCTTTTTCTAATGTCCCGTGAATTTCTATTGATAACCTCCCTTGGTTGTCACTCCCCTTGTTAGTCCATTAAAACATTCTGAAGTTTTTACGTCTTCCTGTTATCACATCAATTTCATGAACTAACAAAGCGTAAGCTGGGCCTAAACTATGGATAAATTCATCAAACTAGAACGTTTGGATGTATCACCGCCTCAGCCGACCAGAAATTCGTTCACTGGTACTGTACTTTTTCTGCTTTTATGCGTTCTATCCAAGATAACGATCCAATTAACTTTGTTTCACCCATGGTATAAGACTATATTGCGGAGTGTGATGACTACGAGTCAGCTATAGACATTTTAAAGGAAGTTCATATAAAACCGAAAAATGAAGAATTTGCGAGACTTATTTTAGCTGATCGAGAACAAAATGGAAAGAAGACAAGTATGTGCAGCACCTTCAACTACTGGGTAAAACTGTAATTTCACAGCTTTAAGTACCTCACAGAATCGAGATGACTATTGGAGACGCTTTTATTAGTGGCTTACACTCTCGTACCATTAGGTAGCGATTGCTAGAAAATAGGACTCTCGATATGCGGTAGATCACGCTGTGGCGCTTTATGTTGCTCGTACGAACATAATTTTTACACCAGCTGTAAATGCTATCGCTGAAATGGAATCGGATCGTTCTGCAGCTCAAATTTGTGCCATTACAGTTCCGAAAAATGGGTACTGTTTTTGTGAAGGTGCTAATCACGATTGTAATCAGGGCCCGGTAAAGAAGGCCATGTATTACGTGTGATAAAAAGGGACACTTCTCTAAGATCTGTCGGTCGACTAAGTCACTTACGTCCTCATCGAGAGCGTCTGTAACTCTACTTGATTTTCAGCTTAACAAGACTTAGCAAAACTACTTAAGCGAGCTACTGTTTTTGTTTTAATCAACAATAAGGCTGCTGCTGCTGCACTGAATGTACTGGGTCTTTCATCGCTTGTCTATGCCAAGCTGCACGATCTCACTTTTAATAAATTTTAATAATGGGTTATGGTATAGCCGAGAAAATCAATCTGTGCGACTTACTAGATTGATTTTCTCGTCTATACCATAACCCATGGTTCACTAAGACCTGATGCGGAGAGATGGAGAAGACTCTGTTAAAGAACTACCAGTCCCTAAGGGCAGGACCAATATACGCCGCGTCATTGATCTTTCTCACATTATTCCCAGTGGATTTCAGTGTTTTCTGATGAGAATAGACTAATTGCCACTGAAACATTTTCTCTCAATCAAGAGGCAGTAAAAGCATTCAGTGGCCGTAAAGAGGAAATTGGTAAAGTATTGTTACATTCTATTAATGAGACAATACCACTCATAGTAGAAACTAATTTTTCTGACAATGATATCTTAGCTACTTAGAACCAAGCAGGTCGCCCGGTTGGTTTATTTTTCCGTACATCCGCCCCCCATAAAAGTAGTTTCACTACTTGTCAGGACGAAAATTCACAATAATCACATATCAGCAGGCTGTAAACTTTATGTTCCACTCAAAAAGATTGGGAAAAATTCAGCGATGGTTGGTTGATGTTGCGCTGACATCAAGAAAGAAAAAATTATCTGAGCTTCACGTTCGTCTTCGTCATCCTGGAAAGGTTAGACGGGCTCATTTTAAAAACCTCCCTTACTCTATTGAAGAAATAAAAAGTGTATGTACTAAGTGCTCTGTATGTTCTCGGCACGATTTTACATTCCAGGAACGTCCTAACTTATCAAAGCCATGGAACGAATCGGTATGAATTTCAAATGACTTCTACCGTCTACCTCTAGAAATCGCTATTTACTCACAGTAATAGATGAGTACTCACGTTTTCCAGAGAGTACAAGGGGGCATAGACAATGTGAGCGTTACAATGTTATTATCTGGAGACACATTACATTGACCTTGGCATCCAAAAAACTCAAATTCACCCGAAATATTACTCGATTAGATCTTTACACTACCACCAATGCTATGCCTCACGAAAAACTATTTTCATACCAGTGCCGTTCCTTCAATGGCCACTCAGGACCTGCCCTAGTGCGTCACCATGTCTGTTCAGTAAATTTTGGTTGACGAAGTTGATTTGCTAGAAGTAGGTACCTCCAATAATTCGCTAAAAATCAGTATAGCATAATGATAAAAAACCCAAACTTAATAAAAACAAAGTTTTATCGTTAAAATGTTTATGTTATTAAGAGGAAAGAACAAAGTATATTTAATTATCTTAAAAATTTTTCCTTTTTTCTAACACGTTCTAAATTTGGGTCAAAAATCTGGGTTTTTTTTTTTTTGTCAACTGTCTACTTGTGGTAATGGCCATTTTAGTCTAGCAGTTTCTGGGGGAAAACCCATTAATTTGGAAATTCTTGCAAAAATCAAATAATTGTCTGATTGTAATTAAATTTTCAGTACTTATTAAAAAATGAATGAATTTATTTTTGAAATTTTTATTTTTAGAAAATCTTGGAAAAATATATGTTTTTACATCTGTTACTCCCCCACCCCATAACAATTTTATGAAATTTTCTAGAATTTCAAACAGTTCGTAAATTGTTTTATATTACTTATAAGAAATTAAATCATCAATTTTTTTTCCACAACTACCTCAACTTTTTTTAAAAATCTGCTCCATATCGTAAAATAAAAAAAAAATCGAATTAGATAGGCCTTTATTTGCTTTTATAAACAATATACATTATTGTATGCATTATTATCTGAAGAAAAAAATTTCGATGAATAAAGAATTTTTCAAGAATTATTTGCATTTTTCTTTCAGTTTTTTCTATGTTTTAAAATTCTTCCAAACAGAGTATGAGGCAGGTTATTTAAGTTTTTAAGTGGAGACTATATTTACTAAGCGAAAATTAAAAGCTTAATACAAATTATGCTACCAACACTTTTTACCATAATTAAAGATATTTTTGTGCGTCAAAATGTTATATTTTTTTAGTATGATACCTCGTAAGTAACATGTTTAAAAGGTCACGTGTTTCAAAGCTTGTCTCCTCCTTAAGGAAAGCCTCTTGACATATAAACGTCTCCGGCTTATGTCAACTCTTAGTTATTAAATTAAAAATTAAATTGAGATAATAAAATTATCTCATTTATCAATTCAAATAATTAATAACAGAGTGAGATATTTTGATTATTTATATAATAATAATTTTATTGGTTATTATCTCAGTTATTAAATAAAAATGTAATAACTTAATAAAATTATTTATCATTACCTTAGTTATTAAATTAAGAAATACCATTAGAGAAGTTACTCAGTAATGTAAGAAATTTTTATAGTATTTTAAATTATTATAAGAAACCAAAAAAAAACGTTATGTCAATTTTGGTGCACCGTACTAAACCTGTCAACACATTCAGTCATCAAATTATCGATGGAGACGTGAAAATAGCAATACACCGAAATGTTTGTCTAGATGCTATTATCTTTTTGCTACAAGTATGTGATATTTGTTTCAGAACAGATTAATTTAACTTTAAATTTGCTAATTTTACGAAAGTAACGTTTCAGAAATGTATATCTTATTTTAGCGGGATTTTCAAAAAGGAAAAAATAAGTTTTGTCAAAATTTCTCTAAAAAGTTAAAAATGGCCATTTCGAGTGTTTTTTTTTTTTTTTTTTTTTTGGAAGCATCGACTAAAAACTATTCAAATTTCTATTTAAAATACTTCACGGTATTTTTTTTTTTTTTTTCTGAAATAAAAAATTTAATCCTTTAGCTTTCAACTGAAGCTGGGGGAAAGCTCCGAAAAAGATTTTTCCTTTACGAAAAATACATTTAAACCTTCGGTACTACTAGAAGCGAATCCACAATACGCCCACATATGATACGTGGATGGAGCAGTCTCATTGCGTGACTTAACCCCAACTGGTGATATGTCACAATGCAGGAAGTCATCTAACACACAAATAGGGACTGGCTTAATGGAATCTATTGTTCCACTTACTGACTTGGAATATTTGAATGTACATGAACAGCAAAACACTACGGATGGAAGTCATACATCGTGGATTAGTGATCCCTTCCAAGAAATCTAATAAGCACTCAGAATTCCAATCACCAACTGAACCCCCCCCGCCCCGCTTTGGCTACCTCGGAACTACAAAGACAATTTATAAGACCGTTTATTATCGGAAGTCTTTAAGGAAGGGGAGAATGTGGTATTCTGGACACGCGCCCACCTCTGTAATATATTCTTTCCTTCCTTGACTTTTTATTGATAACCTCCATTGGTTGTCACTCTCCTGATGTAAAATGTAGCCATCTTGTTAGTTCATTAAAGCATTCTAAATGTCTCACGTCTTCTTGCCATCACTTTAATTTTCACTAGGCGCTCAAAAACTTTTTTGCACAAACCATTATACTCCTTTCATTCTCAATTTAAATTTTATTGTAAAAATTGGAAAAAAATACAGGTTTGATGCTGGACCCATTCTACTAGGTTTTCTGGGGTGAGTTTTTTTGGAGGAAACTCCATCCTATTAGATGATAGAGTTTTTAAGAGGAAAACCCTAACCGATCATAATCTTTCAAATCATCCAGGCTCATTTTGTAACCCCAACTTTCTAGTGGCAAGGACTCTGGAACATTCGCTAGGTGATCGAGAAGATAGAACCACGTCGAACAAAGGTGGCCTCCAACAAGTTAAGCCTCTATCCGAAAGAATACGATACAATTTCCTCCACTTTTTGTAGGGATTGGGAAACTTGCTGTTCGAATTGTGAACATCACTGTTAGTGTTAGACCATGACAAAGAGATTTCATGATACTGTTACGGAAATATATCTAAAGTAAAGAAAATAAATTCAGTATTTAACATGAGTAAATTTATTTTTAATGAAATAAGCAACTTTTATGAATAAAGATATTTTCGTATTTCATAAGGATTTTATGATTGTTATTTTTTTAAGTTCACTTAACTGTATTAAATACTTGTGTTTCTCTATTCTTATCTGTTTCCAGAACCTTAAGAACATCTGTTCTCCACTTTCGCTCTTCAAATTAACTGGCCAATAATGTAATTTTAACTGACATATTAATTTCAGTGAAGAAAAGTCAAACCAGTTAAAAATGCTTAATTTTTACTATTATTATTGCATCTATCTTTCAAAGAACTGGTGACCTTTATTCAGAAGTTTAAAAAATTAAGGAAAATTTGAACTATTTATAAGCAAGCTGTAATGGATAACCCCCCCCGCTCCTGTAAAGAAACTCCACCTACACACATTCTTTTTTTATTATTATTATTATTGTTATTATTATTATTAGGAAAATTCGAAAAAAAAAAACATCAAAAGAGTTATCCACTTACTTTCAAAAGATGAAAATTATTTTAAAAATCTCAACTTCACTTTTTGCTCACAGATCGGCAGTCGCTATGAACACACAGTTCTTGAAAGAAAAAAAAATTATATTTGATGAAAAAATTGTTGAAGTGCATCAGACCGATAAGTGCGTATTTTCAGCAGCTGCAAACTGAAAGTTCAGTGTTTTTCTTTTTTCTGGATTTATAAGCATTGATTAAAATGTTTTTGACACAATTAAGAAGACTGTTTTTAATAGAGATTACTAACTGATCTCGAATACATCATCATTATTAACAACCGAAAAAAATCCTGTGATAAAACATGAAGATTTTAAAGGACAACGCGGTTAGATAGAAATCAATTAATAAACATTAGACAGTCATACATGTCACCATTCCCAATTATTTCTCATGTGACACGCCCGGGTTTTTTTCTCCTAAAAGAGTAGGAACAAAGAAATATAGTGGTTACGCAGAATAGCGTAAAGAAAGATACATAATGTTGTTTGTAAATTTCAAATATGTTGCTATTCTCAGCTGCGTTCAGTTTTATTTTTCTTGTTTAACGACAATAAATTTAATCACGTTCGTTTGCCATTTGCATCTTTCTATTTGCTGTTTAGTATTCCTCGTCACCTTCTCATAATCTTGCTCAGCCTTACTTGCTAGTGATTTGTTTGTCAGACTAATGCAATACAAAATGCAAACTTTTCTTCAGTTTTTATGTAAAATCTTAAGTTGTTTTTTTTTTCTTATATAACTCAATCCCGATAAAAGATGCTAAAAAAACTATATTTTCCTTTTTTATATTGAAAATCTTAGCAAAGAGAATCAGATCAGCTTAAAGACTAAAACATTTATTACACTTACAATATTTAAAATTGAATAGTTAAACTAGCTAGGGGGTAAAAAATTCGTGGACATGTAAAGTTTAAAGACAAAGACACATACACATTTCTTACTGTAGTGCAAAGTACCCAGTAAATGTAGCATTTACACTTTAAGTGTAAACGCTATATTTCATGAAGGAAGTGAGGGTAACATATGTTACATATATATATATATATAATAGCCAAAATTTTCTTTAAAAAAAAAAGAAGAAAAATTTCAAAAATAGTCCTGAAAGGTTCATATAAAGCCGACAATTTGATTTTTGCAAGAATTTCCAAATCAATGTCTTTTTCACCAGGAAAAAAAAGGCGCTAAAAACGTCGACTGCTGACTTAATAAAAAGATATTTAAACAAAATTTCGAACGTTCTAGAAAGGATTAAAAAATTTAATGAAATAATGAAAAATACTTTGGTCTTTCCTCTTTATAAAACATTTTGGCGATAAAATTGTTTTTATTAAGTCTGAGGCAATTTTTCATGATATGCTGTTTTTTATTTTTATTTTTTTTTTCAGCGATGAAATGGAGGTACCGACACTAAACGTTAGTGGAAACATGTGTTTAAGTAGAAATGCCTGAAACAGTGAAAAATAGCAAAAATAGAGTTAGAAACAGAAAGTGTATATCAAAGACAGGAACCAGGGAAAAGCCACCAAAATAAAAATCTAAAATAAGATTAGAAATTTTCGGGCGTAACAGTAGCGAGGTTACGTGTTAAAATCAACCTGCGTCATATTTGTTTCCGTGTATAAATTTTTTAGAAAACAGAAATATTATGGGCTTGTAGGTTTTTTTCTTTTTTTTTTTTTTTTAAATAAAGCCTTTTTTTTATATATAGTATGTATTTACGTCAGTGGATATAAAATTTAAGGTGAGTGAATTCACGCATATCATTGAAGTTAAAAACGTTGAACCTCTGGATTTAGAAAAACCCAAATACTGTGTAAACTAAACAACTTGAGCGCAACGAAGCAACACTGACCTAAGGTGCCTTCCATCTTTTAAACACCTTCATAAGTTATGACGACATGTAATACGAACTTGTTTTGAATTGATTTTTGTTTCATTGTTAATTCAAAAGACGAGTCGGGGACTGGATAGTAATGAGTAATGACGTAAGTTTGACGTTCGTGGATATACGAAACGGGAGAGAAGCACAACTGCCCTCTCTCACCCACGAGAAGAGAAAAAAAAAAGGCAAAACCGCGAGGAAAATTCAAACAATGCAAGAATAAGAAAAAATCATTAAAACAAGGAAAGCAAAAGGGGTTAATAGTCATTAAAGTAACAAATGTATGGAATTTAGTTTTGAAAACATTTTTAAGCAGAAAAAAATAGCAGAAAATGTTAGACAAATTTAACACACGATTATAAAAATAATTACATTAACATAATAAATATATTTTACCAGATGCATTATAAAATACGTCATATGATAAAAATAGTGGATTACAATGAAAATTTGATAGTCGTCACTTATTTTGGTAGCAGCTGAAACCATATATACAAGAATTGAACATAAAAATATTTTTCATTTATTGTACGATACAGGACATAACAAAAGACATTAGTTTTAAGTTTTAACGCTTAAAAATTACACCAGAGGTTTGTACCAGAATCAAATAACCTAGTGGCTTTAAACACTCATATCATCCGAGTCTGATTCGGAGTTCAATTCCTTGTTCTGGTAATACTCAAAGGGTACTCTGATTCAGTGGCAGAAACAGACAAGCGGCATAAAGGTGGCTAGTCTGTTGGGTATTAATTGGTATGTAAAAGTACTTGGTAAAGTGTCTAGTTAGGTAAATTTTAATTGGAAATTATTTAAAAAAGTTTTATACCTAGCTTACCTATGAAATTAACAACTTGTGAAGTATTCATGTAACTTTCTTGCTTTTGGAAAATGACGAACTGGTTCACAAAACTTGCAAAGTCATCATGAAGTAGATAAACTTTCAAGTGAATGCTAAGCACAAAACAATAGCTTTCAGTCAACTAGACACTGTACACAAGCAGAAATAGTGCGTAACCAAAAACTCCTTGAAAATGATCAAAATATGCAAACAAAAGAGCAGTATTAAATGCCAAATGACATGTTTACTTCTTAATTGGCTTCATTGTGGTGAAAATGTGCCAGTAAACTTCGAAAAATTGAAACTTAAAAAAAAATGCGTCTCTGAAGTTAGACTAGTCTTTGATTTTTAACATATAGATAGGGTAAACTCAGCAACATTTTTTCTCCAGACCTTCAGCAAGAAAAATTGCAAGCTAAGTTGAGCACATCAGTGAATGTATGTTAATGTAAGTACTTATCCTTGAAAGGAAGTAGGGAGTCGTGCATCCTATTCATATACTCACTGCATCTCCTCCTTATCGCAGCCAAAATGCAGATAATACCCTAACAGCTACTAGTCTTATAAACACGAAAGAACAAATGAAAGAATGGTACCGACAGTGGGGCAAAAGGAAAAGAAAACAAGAAATGTAAATATGAAATTCTTTCGTATTGTCGATACAGCGGAATGTGTTAATATATTTAGACATTCCGCTCGCATGGTGAGAGAAGCGGCTTTGAAGGAAAGGTAGAGTTGTTAAGGACTGGACTTGATGTGTTTGTCTGGTCGGTTGACCGAGGCCAAGATGGTGATGTCGGGAGAAACCTGGAGTCGATTAGTGACGCTTGATATTCGCCGCGAATCTGACAGTAGTTTATGAGTGCATAGTGTCTCCCAGACTCATTTTTGTAATGTTTTTTTTTTCTCTTTAGCTGCAACGCTCGTGATTAGCTTCGTTTATGTTATGTGTTTGCTTTTTATTTATTTAACTATTATATTTTTTGAGAGGATTTGTTTTGATGCTTGTAGCTCCTGCGTCGAGAAATAAATCAGGCATCGGGCAGTAGTGCAAGCTGAATCCGGGAAAAATAATAAAACAAACTCACAAGGTTCAAATATGTTGAGAAATAACAATTAACTTTATCTATCCGTTGAATAGAGGAGTGTGTTTCTCTCCCGGCCTGTTTCTATGGATTCGTGACCCTTTTTTGCGTTTCTTAAGCGAGCTATGTTATCTTAAGTCGTTCGTCAATAAAAAAAACAACAACTTGCTTTTGGTAGGAAGACTAAGTCGAAAAGGACGCGGAAATCTTTAGGTCAGCTTCTGCGAGCCAACACTCTGACTCTGTAACTCCGACCGTGTCTGGCACTCCGAAAACTCTGCCGAAACTCTCAGAAGCTGCCTCGATACGTTTGTTTATATGGACACCGACCAACTCCGGAGTGGGGCCTGACGTGGTTTGGGTTTTTTGACAATTCCCAACAAGAATTCTCTTTGTTCTTAGGCCAGGAAAATTAATTACTTCCCATTTTTGAAAGACTAATCACTTTCTATTTCGGGGGTTTCTCCCTCGTCCGTGAGGGATGGTCGGAGGAGAGTTATCCTCCTAGACTCTTCCTCTCTCACATTGGTATCTCATGCCAGTGGGTGTTAACAACTTCTCCGTCTTTCTCAGACATTCACCTCCGCCTATTACCCATGCTATTTCTTTCGGCAGTGTGGGTGTGGCTAGACTGGCCCTCATGTTTACAAAATCCTGTTTTTTTCTTTTTCCTTTTCCTTCGGCCAAAACATTTACAATTCCTAGATTGCCGAATAATTCTTTATCACATCGTAATTTTGGGGACACCCAAATCCACTTAGCCCAGACCTCTATTGACACATTAATCACTGTCAAAAAACCCGATATCTATGTTCTCCGTTGGTCAATCCTTCAACTGGGTGGCCGTGCCCACCCGATAATTAAATTCTTTATTTTTCTCATGTCTTAAAATTCTCTTATCACCAGATGCTCATTTTCGAGTCAACAGTTTGAATAAGCAATAATAATGATCCCCTTTTCGACTCTCTTTTTTTTTTTTTTTTTTCATGTCAAGATACGTACATAGACGAGATGGCTTCCCTCGCTGGAATCTGGAATTAAAGTCAAACGATATCTCTGAAAGATAATCAATGGCCACTCTCCAGGGTGGTCCCAAGCCAAATTTCCTCCACGGTCGCATGCGCCGGCCGGCTTTGTTTATCTTTCAGAATTCTGTTTCGTTTGATATGTCACTTCCTTATCGCGACATTAATTAATTTGACAGAATCATAGTCTCGCTCCTTCTTACTGATTTTCTGTCTTTTGCGAAAAGTATCTTTCTTTTGTAAATAAAATAAATTCATCTCTTTTTTTTTAATGTCGCTCAGTCTGTCTTTCGGTATAACTCTTTCTCGCCTTAAGTATTTCCCGTTTTTAATTTCTATGGTTAATTAGTTAGGCAATTACCATAGCTAAATAGCGTCACAGTAGCATTCCAGTTTGTTTGGGGTTTTTTTTTTTTTTTTTTTTTTTTTTTTTGGTTGTTGGAAGGTCATTTCAACAATGGCACAGACCACCTTGGAATCCCTCGTTGCTTACGATGCAACCGAGAAATTTGGCTTTCTGCAGCGGGGAAAGTTCAAATATGGCCGACTTGAATCAGAAACAGATCTAATAACATTATCTTCACAGCTCTGGTAGAGTTGATGGCCGATGTTAACCTTAAGCCAGAGTGTTGGGCTTGTTGTACCTTGTGAGTTAAAAGTGGGCCTTGGAACTGACATTCAGTGTAGCACATGCAGCGATGGAGAAGAGGCGGTGAAAAGCACCTTTTATTACTACCTTACAGTCAGTCTTTTCTTGGATTATGTAACAGACCTTGTCATCCTGAAAAACTTCATCACACTCGACGCCTTTTACGTATACGATTATGTGAACCCTCCGTGGGAAGGTATGTAATGTATGATGTTTCTCACAAACCCAGCAAAACTGTTTAATTGTTCCGACGTCCCCGGTAAAATACTTTTCAAATTCTAAGGTTCTCAGGTTCTAATTCCGGCCTTTTTAAAAGGTTGGAAATAATCGTGAAAAGGAATTCTTTGCTCGAGCCCTTTTTTCCAGAACATTCATTTCTTATGGCTTTTTTATTTCTTAATTAAAAAAAGAATATTTTTTATTTATTTGCTCATTTATTTATTTATTTTTAGCAACTGCGTGTTGTTGTCGGTGGAGTAGTTTCCACGCCTTAGAAATCTCTCTTACGATCAGATCGGATAAAACGCAGTTTGCATGGTTTGTTCTGCTCTTCTGCTTGTTTTGTTTACTTTTCTCTTCACCCATCCCGCACGCCAGTATTTACTGTAAACATGTTTAATAGTGCATGTAGAATGAGCATCGATGGATGAATGAGATGGGAGGTAAGGTCACTAGCTATAGTTTTCAGTAGGCATTGCTCTGCCCACTTTGGCCGTGTGTATTCTATCAAAAGTAAATAACGAAATCAATAAGTTATGAAATGAGCTCCATGAGGCCATGAAAGAGAGAGAGAAAGAGAGAGAGACTGACCTACCTACCTGACTGACTGACTGACTGACTGACTGACTGACTTGTAGTTACTATTAGTCACTTACTAAGTGTATTCTGAAAGTTGTAGACTTGAAGGCTGGTGTAACTCCATTAAAGGGAGAAGACAAGCATTCCTATTAAATCGTTAAACCTCAAAAAAATATACTCTATGGATCCAGTGGTTGTGTAATAGAAAACAATCTAACACTTTTTTTTGCGCCAAAAAAAATAATCTTTGGTATACTTATTTAACACAGCATTTATAACAAAACTGCGAAAATTCAGAACGAAGATTACGCACCCTTTCTTTTATTTGAGCCACATGCATAACTTGCATTGGCAGGACTTAAGCAATGTGTTTAACTTGCTTATAACGAAATAATTCCTTTTTCTATTTTGTATGTTGGTCAAAACTGGGTTTTGAAGAATTATTTTTAAATTCTAAGTTCCAAATTATGCGCTGCAATTTACGAAAAATGTTAAAACTGCCCCAGTCTGGCCCACTTGCCAAAATCTGATCAATTTGCAGCAGGGGTGGGATAATCTTCTCTTAGACGAGCCAAGAACTAACATTTCTGCACTTTATTGTACAGTCTACCAATGTTCTTTATGCTCTTGTTTAGAGCATATTCCATTTATTTTTGTTAGTATATTGTTTTTGTGTATGAGCATTTTTAAAAGATGTCTGTGATATTGGAAAACAGAAAAATAACCGATTATTATCTATTTTCAAGTAAACTAAGAATATTTCATATTTTTGTTTGACTAATAAATGTTACTATTATTTTCATAAAAAATTAAAGTCTGGTTTGTTTTTCCATTTTACTGCTTTTGATTAATGTCATCAGCTTTTGAAAGAGGGATATCTGACTCGCTTTTATGACTATGGTTACTTATTTGGTACTTTTATAAAGAAGCAGTCCCAAGAATCGAATGGTGACTTCTGGCTCTTATCGATTTGACAACGGACGTGAAAATATCTATCTGATGTGTTAAAGTTGTGTAACAAGTTTAATTTCATAGTTAAAAACTTATTTCAGGTTTATTTTTCTCTGTGCAACATGTTAGTTACAATGAACGTGGAATTGTTACTAACAATTTTTTAAAAGTTATTTATAGTTTATTTCTGCTTTATTTTGTATTCATTACGATAACTTTATTTTCCATTCTTTTAAATTCTAGCCAGTTCTTTTAATCTGGACGATAGCCATGACACTACCCACACATCTAATAAATGTTTATTCGTCCCGCCCCCCAACACATACATTCACTCTTTAAGAAGTGGATCCTAGCACATCGTTTTTTTTTCTTCAGTCCTATTAGAATGCCGTGCAGAGAAAAAAAAATAGCGATTTACTTCGATATTTAAAAAGGATTCTGAAGCCAGGTTGTCAGTTTTGTTTTTTTCTCATTTTTCTTCAAGAAACACAGAAACACGCATTTCTGCCAGCCAATTCTTGACCTTTTAAATTATTTATCGACCACCTGCGACAATATGTGGTTTTCAGCTCTCGAATAATCTGCCACCTGCGATGTAGTGACCTAAATAAACCCTGGTCTGCGCATGAAAATCTAGCACGAAGTCTAGTCGATTTCTTACAATGACAAAGTAGTAAAGACATGAAATTCATTTATATTTTATTTAGAATTTTGTTGTTACTTGCAAAGGTACAATTAATACATCCCTCATTATATGAAACTTTTTCTAACAGACTGCAATCCAACCTCCGCCAAAACATTGTGCATTTATCTGTATTTCAATATCCCAAGGATTTAAGGCACAAGTCGAAGCGAATTTTTTTTTTTTTTTTTTTGCTTTTAGACGGTCAGTCTAGTTTCAAAAATAATAAAGATTATGTAAGTACATTATTTATTTTTTTATAAATACATTCATCTATCTAGTTAGTTTTGTGAGTTTTGGGCAAAGCTATGCACTTGGATGACTTCTCACACACCAGCGGGAATAAAAATGTAAAGGTAGGTAATTGCAATATTAGTCTTTTCTAGATAAGGAAACATTCGGCATTTATTGGCCGAGCAGTTAGTGCTTGCTGTTGATTGAAATTTATAAAAATCTCTCTTAAAACAATTTTTCAGGAACATAATTTTTCAGTATTAATGGGGTCTTCCTTCCTCTTGGGTTAGTCAGCATTTTGTTTGCCAATATTCTCTATTCGAGTTACATTTGCTGTCCATTTTTGTTGTTGCTGCTGTTGAAAGCCGTCAAGTAACGTGGTTTCTGTTATCTGGAAAGTTCTTTTTCATTCTGTAGCTATGTGTGTTTCGAGTAAACATGATCAATATGTTATTTTTGTTGTTTTTTTGTTGTTGTTGTTGTTGTTGTTTTTTTGTTGTTGTTGTATTTAGCCCCAGAGTTCTTTGAGGGTTGCGAGTATCTCATAACTCAGTGATATCCCGGGATATCTTTTCTCAACTCACTACTAAGGTTACCTGCTCTGCTGACTTACTACCTACTCACGAATAAAATTGTAACGAATAGTAATTAAGTTGGCTGTTTTTCATTTAACTGTTCCGACCTCCTCGGTAAAATACTTTTCAGAATTGTCTCTGGTTGGAAATAATCGTAGGAAGGAATTCCTTTCTCAAGCCCTTTTTTCCGGAATATTCTTTATTACCTCGTATCATACATTGTAATCAACAATGAGGCCCCAGAAAAGGATTATCAAAAAGTTTCCATCCGATCACCGACGGCCCAGTAAGATATACGGCCCTACATGTCAGATTTCAAGCTAATTTCTAACAGGCCTATTTAGTTTACACTACAGTCAATTTAAGTCTGTTTTATCTAAAACATGTTTAAAATGTCCAAAAATACACAAACAGATTTTTTCCTCTTTTTAAACATAAAAGTAATAATAAAAGATTGTAAACATACAAAAAAATTATTAAATAATTAAGCAGTAATACAAAACAAATACAAGTAAAAAAAAAAACTTAACAGTTTCTCTATAAATCAATTTTTGTTACATTTGCGTTTTTAAAAGCATTCTACAACATTTTTGCGAACTACATCCGGTGAAAACTTCTGTTTTTTGTTGTAAAATATATTCACAAAATTTTTTACTGCAAAATAAATTCCTTTTTCTGTGTGTTGTTCATAAGTAAAAACATAATTTGGAGAATAAATTTCCCAAATTCTTGCAGCAGGCACTCTTTTACTGGATACATTATGTTTTACAATAAATTTATCTTCACAAACAAGTATAGCAAAACAAGCAGAAACGAACTCTGCCATTTGGCTAGACAGAACCGTAAGACCTGTTTGTAGCATTATCACTACCATTGCCTACCATGACTAGGGAACACATTTCACATTGAAAACGTTTAATTTTTTTTTTAGTTTTCTCTAATAAAGAAAAAGATGGTAATGGAAATTTCTCCAGAAGTAATTTGTAGGCTTGTTTAAACATATAGCGTAGTAGTAAGCCATAACGTACTAATTCAGCAGAAAATGAAGGGCGACATCTTGTTGGTAATGTTGTCTTTTTTGTAATTCTTTTAGAATTGAGTATGGTTGTTGTTCCAAGTTTTGTATGTAGTTTGGAAATTTTCCTAACTGGCTAAATCTTGTGGGTTTAGCATTATGTCCATGTATAAGCCACTATGGTAACGGTATAGGGGTTCCATCGCACTGGAGCTGGACGTGAAGGTTTTTTTGGTCAATGCGAATGCATTATTTATAGGTGGAAAATGTGTTTCAGGATCAAATACTAATCTGTAAATTAGAATATAATCTTCCTTTTTTTTTTTTACTTCAAAACTGTTGGGACCACACTTTGAGTAAAATCCTTTATCATATCAGCTGAAATAAAATCATGTAATTCATCAGTTTGGACCAGTCGGTGTTTTGGAGGCTTTCTGAATTCCCTTGTATTCAGCAAAGGAGACGGTTTCTTCTTTTTTCTGAATATTAAGGATTGGGTATAAATCCCAATTCAGTTTGTTTCGTTTTCCTTTCAAAATAAATTTCTTTTCAAAATGTTTCATACAGGGAATTGAATTTTTAGTAGATATCCAATCAATACGATCAGCGAATTTTATCCATTTTTCTACGAGGTCGGATTTTCCAAGAGGAAAATAAATGTTGATATTTTTTCACTGTTAGTAACATATCCACTAGAACAGCCAAATGTAACACATTTGTTAACTATTTTTTAAAACAAAATTTACCTAATAGTGTTCATTTGCAAAGCGAGTTGTATACGCAATTGAAACATCATAAAAGTGAGGTAACTCACAGCCGTTCATAATTCGTGGATAAGTAATAAAAAAGGTGTAAATATGTATTTTATGTCTAGGGAATTGAAATAATGTCTAATAAATTCTACGTAATCGTATGCTGTTAATTTACGTTCTAAGAATTCAATTTTTAAAGTTACCTCCCATTTATATTAGTTTTCTAAGCGGCCATTCACATTTTTATTCTATTTACATTACATTGGCCTGTTAGAATTCAGCTTGTTATGTGACATGTGGGGTCGTATAATAAAGTTGGCCATGGTTCACCTTATTGGTTGGCAATGTCTTCACTCTAAATGGTGAAAAAGAGAGGTTTAGGGTTTTTTATTCACTTATATTTTTGTTTTATGGAAGACATTAAAAATAAAAATGTAAACATGAAAACAAATAAAAACACAAAGGAGATGGTCTAAAATTTGTGCAAATGGACCTGACGACAGGATAAAGAAAAATCAACAAGGGAAAAGAGTTTATACTTATTCATAGTAAGTATTTCCCAAAATGCTGATGATTTTGATACTGAAATGAATTCCTGTGATACGTTATTTGACTGGATCTATAACTCATATACAGGGTCTGGCAGAATTACCTCCCACATAATGGTAAAACTTTAGTAGCAATGGTGTTTTCTTCAATCTAATGTCTTACCATTATGTGGGAGGTATTTCTACCACACTCTGTAAATACGCAAAAGACCAAATTTATCAAAATAGATAACAATTTTCATTTTTCAAAAGATTTTCTCGAATTAGTGGAAGCCATTCAGTCTGTGCTGAAAGTGATGACATCATTTTCCTTAACAGCAATTTTAACCGGATGCTCTATATATTCCTTCTAATAAATAAAATATATTTTCACTTCAAGCTGCTACAGAAAACGTTTTAATTTTTCAACAAATTACGCTAAATTGAAAGTTTCTAATAACAATATGTTTAACATTAAAGTAAACTTTATTTTCCTAATGGTACTAAAACCAAAAAGATATATTCTCTGGAGAAATAGCATGATATTTTGAGATATTATAACATAAGTGACATTTTAAAATTAGAACCCATTGTTATAAATGGGGAAACAGTAAATAAAAGCAATTTTAATTGCAACGTGTGTTCTCGAGAGAAAAGTGTCAATACCGTAAATAAAAAACAAAACAACGTTGACAAAAAGGTAAATTAAATCGTTTTATACACAATGATTTATCTGATCCAATAAAACTAATTTTTATAAATAATTCAAAATATATCATATGTCATAAATCATGTCATAAATCAGGTTACAGAAAAAATGGCCGAATTAAACTTTACAGTTCAATTAAAAGACAGTGAACAGATGATGGAACGGAATTCACTAACTGAAAATTTAAAAAGAAATAAAATAAGACAAGAATTCTCAATAGCTTACACACGGCACCAAGAGGGCAGAGTGAAGCGATCATGGAGATCACTTTTTTGATATGTAAGATGCCTATTAATACATACTAAAATATTAATACATACTAAATTGCCTAAGAAACTATAGAACTAGGCATTTAGCTGATGATAATAATTCCTTTTCAATGTTTTTTGTTTTTTCATTTAAAACTAACCGGACATAAGCAATAAATACGTCTTTTTTTGATTCGACATGTTTTGCTTTGATACAAAATAGAAAGAAATGAAACCTAAATTGAACAGGATATAATGTGGGAAATCCAACTATCTTATTTACTAGCGAGACAAACACGGAATTAGGAGAGTGAAATGTGCATTATTTCATGAACCTCAACAGAACATTAAATACGTGGAAGATATCTTGTTTAATTATTTAAAGCGCCAAGCATCTTTATTAGGAGAAAATAAAAAAGTATACTATTGAACCTGAAGAACACCTTGAAATATTAGATTCAAATGAAAACGAAACAAAGATATTCCCAGAGCCAAATTAACAAACCAAAATACTTGGAAGATTTATACAGAACCTGATAATTCAGACAGGGCAGCAAACTGTATTATTGCTACAGAAAGAGAGTTCTTTTTTTTGTTTTGTATTTTTTTTTTAAATCATTTCACCCCAAACAAGACAGGAGTTTTACTAGTAGGCAGGAAGTTACAGAGAATAAAAGTGAGAGAAAAACTGGGTATGGGGGGGATTGAGGAAAGGATAAAAGATGAACGGGGTTTAAGTCAATAGAATATAGCGATTGACGTTGCATTTAAATTTTTGAAGATTGTAGTTATCAGGGAAGCAAGTAAGCAGAAGGAGGTTGCACTGTTGGGAAGTGCGAGATAAGAATATGTTGGAGCAAAAGTGGCGGTTATATTTAACTATTTCAACAATAAAAGGGTAGGAACTAGATGCCAATCTAGAAGCACGCTTAAATTCATGTAGTCGGAGCACCAGAGAAAAAGGTCATCAGAACAGTTGCCATGAAAATATTTGTAGAAAAGACACATCACGTCTGGGAGAAAATGAGTGAAGTCGAGATGCCAAGTCGAGATGAACAGCAGGAGCAACAGAATAGATATGGTAACAGTATTCAATACACAGACGAATGGTAGATTTGTAAATGTACAAGATGGATAATGACGAGAAAAACTTTCTGGCATGACACAATGAACCAACTTTCCTTGCAGTAGATGCAGCGATTGATTCAATGTATCATGTCATCCCATAAGTTCTGTCCGAATTTTGAATAAAGAAAACAAGTGACCAAATGTTACATTTAACTACAGATTCAATCAACAATGTATTTTCCCTGATTATCTATAACTTCCTTCCATCTATTAACAAGCTTACTATTTCCATTACTGTAAAATTATTTGGATTTGATTCGAAGAATTCACAAATGTCAGTTTTAACTTCTTCCTGTGTTACAAAAGCTGTTTCTTCCAAATGATTCTGTAAGCTACGAAACAAATGATAGTGTGAAGCAGCAAGATCAGGAGAATAAGGTGGATGAGGAATTTTCTCCCAACCAAGTTCTTCGATCTTTTGTGACGTGATTCTTGCTGTGTGGGGTCGCACATTGTCCTGATGAAACATCGCCTCTTTTCGATTCACTAGAACAGGTCTTTTTTTCCTCAAAGCTTGGTTCAAACGCTCTAATTGCTGACAATATATTTGAGCATTTAATTGTTGTATTAGGTGGTAAGAATTCAAAGTGGATTATTCCTTGGCGATCCAACCAGATTGAAAGAAGAACCTTTTACCCATGAAATTCCCTTCTCGGCTGTGGCTAGGGTCCTTCCCCTTTACCAAGCCACTGTCTACAATGCTTAACATTTCGATAAAAGATCCATTTTTCGTCGCCAGTCACAAGTCTATCCAAAAAAGGTGAAACAAGTTGGCGAGAATGGAGAGAAGAGCAGATGTCAACTCGGGATTTGAGGTTGTTTTCAGACAATTCATGAGGCACCCATTTTCCAAGTTTAGGAACTTTTCCAAGTTGTTGAAAATGACGATGAACAGTTGTTTGGTTTGAACTGAGAAGCACTGCCAATTCCTCAACTGATAAAGCATCATTTTCTTCAAGGGCTGTTTCAAGAAGCTTTTCATCAAACTCAACTGGACGTCCGGTTCGATCTTCATCTTCAAGGGTGAAATCTCCACCTCTGGATTTTGCAAACCACCTTCTGCAAGTTCTTTCATTCACACATTCCTCTCCATAAACTGAGTGAATGTTTCTAGCCGCTTCGGCTGCTGAGTTTCCTTTCTTGAACTCATAAAGCATTATGTGCCTCAAATGATTCTTGGATACGTCTATGTTAGCAGGGTTTTAATCAAACAAAATTTAATTTTATTGTTCTCTGAAATTGTTATACCGGAACATACCTATTCTATTGTTAATAGACTCTCCCACAGATAATAAGTAGTAGTAGTAGCAGTCGCCGGGGGGGCTCAAAGTGATTTGGTGAGTCAGTCGATGTCGGACATTAAAGTATCAACCATCACAACTAGATTGCTGCGCCATTAACTATTATTTCAAGTTCCTAACGTTTTTGTACGTCGAACCTAATTTAGGACCGACTAAGAGAAATACAAGCCTCCACTGTGAAAACAACTCTACAACACATTGGCGACGAGGGATTCGTTACTCATACGGAGAAAAGAAAAACTTTTCGTTCACTCTACAACACATCTGCGACGAGGGATTCGTAATTCGTACGGAAGAAAAAATTTTCGTTCACTTTATAACAACTTTGGCGACCAGGATTCAAAATTCATACTGGAAAAAAAAAATTTTAAAGAAAAAAAAAATTCGTTTCGCCATATACAACACTGGGCGACGAACGTATTATACGGAGAAAAAAATTCACCCGCCATAATAAACGTGGCGTACGACGGATTCGGATTCATATAGTGAAAGAAAAAAAAATTCGCTCGCGTTATTTGGTGACGAAATTCGTTCTGATACGGAGAAAAAAGGAAAAAAAACTTGCTCGTCAAATTTTCGGCGACAACATCTCGGATTCGCATTTTAAAAAAAAAGCAACAAAAACTTGGAAAAGTTTTGCGAAAGACAAGACGTCAACTTAGTGACGAAAAAATTAGTCGTATTCTCAACTGAGAAAAGAATTTTTTTTTCTTGATAAGACAGTTTGCTCAAATAGGTCACGAATTGCAAATTCGTTTTGGACCCCCCCCTCTACAATATTTAAGCATTGTGCAAACTTTTTTGCCAAGATGGAGGAATGCAAAAATATATTTCAGGAATTTTTTAAGTTCCAGATGGAACAACAACTGACAATATTAGAGCAACAGAAAACATTCCACATGCAACTACAGGAGGAAACTTTTAATAGACAGATGCATTTTCAACAAGAAATGGAACAAATGCATAAGGAGTTTCAAAACAAAATTCTGGAAATAACTGACAAGAGGTGGAAATGTTTGAATCTGATGAAAGATGAAGAACAAGACTATATAACGTATGCAGCCAATGTGAACAAGCATTGTGAAGAATTCAAGCTAGCAGAGTTAAGCGCTGACAACTTTAAATATTTAGTGTTTGTTCAAGGGCAAGTATCAGAAAGAGACGTAGAGTTGAGAAAATTGGTATTATCAAAATTGGAAAACCAACAAAGTCTTACGATACAGAGTTTGACTCTGCACAAGATATGTTAGCGTAAAGAAAGATTCGAAAAAGGTAGAACAGTCTGGCGTTTCGCATGTAAAGAAAATACGCTACAAAAAAGAAAGTCAGGCTACCAAAAAGAATTCTAAAATTGCGGATTATCAAACAAAAAGTGAAATACCAGAGAAAAATAAACAAAAACTCCCGAAGCCATGTTTTGCTTGGGGTGAACTTCACTGGTACAGATATTGCAATTTTAGGAATAAAAAAAAGTTTCAACTGTGAAAGAGTTGGCCATAAAAGCTCGCACTGCAGGTAAAAAAATAAAGACAATAAAATAAGAAAATTAAAGTCCAGCGAAGTGAACGACGGAATAACCAGAAAATTTGTTACCGTCGAAATAAGTAATAAAAAAATAAAAATGCAACACTGGTTCCGACCTATCTATCATAAATTTGCATACGTGGAAGAAGTTGAGGAAACCAACTTTAATGAAAACAAATAAAATCGCGAAGTCAGTGACGGGAGAAAAAATATTGGAGAATTTGTCAAAACGTCACGTTAAATAAAAAAACGCGAAGAGCTAAACTATTTGTCATAGAAAATACCACAAACTTACTTGGTACGAATTGGATAACAGAATTTCAATTATGGGATCTACCGATAAATTCTTTCTGTTACAAGGTTGAAAATTTAAACTGCGAAGCCCAAAAATTAGTAAGGAAACTTAAGGAAACATTTCCTACTGTTTTTTCTCCAGGTTTGGGAACGAGTACCAAGATGGAGGCAAAATTACAGCCAAAACAAAACGCTCAGGCGGTATTCAAAAAGAAAAGGAATGTGCTGTTTGCTTCAATTGAATAGATAGATAAAGAATTGGACAGATTAGAGAAAACCGGTGTATTTAAAAAAAGTTGAATGAGTAACACCGACGATATACGTAAAAAAACTAGCTTCAGAAAGTAAAAATGAAGCCGACAGCGAAAAAAACTATGGAACGAGTTACCCGCAGCCAAGGACATGCAGTATTATTAAATGATTTAAGTCAACAAGAAGAACCTACAGAAACTGTGAGTCCATCGTTAAGAAGCGCAAAGCGGATGGTTGTTTCTAGTAACGCTATGGAGATATAAAAAAACATAGAAAAGCGTATTGGCTATAGCCAAATAAAATAAGTGCACTGAAAGAAAATGATGTACTTGGTGAAAGGGGAAAAACTCACGTACAGTAACCAGATCAGACGACGTTTTTCAGGCATGGTTAACAGCGGTCCCGCGAAAAAAAAAAAAAAAAAACGCCGATAGAGGTGATTTTCAATACGTTTGATCTAACAACGCCTGTAAATAATTTTACCTGAGGTACGCCGATCCAGAAGGAAAAAAAGAAAGGCAACTGATCATTTAAAAGTGGATCAAAAAACGTAGGAAATACGCTACGATGTTGCTAAAAAAAAAAAAAAAAAAAAAAAAATTTTTTTCGTTGTTTTTTCTTCATATTTTCTGTAAAAAATGAAAAATAAATAAAGAAATCTTTTTTCTCCTACGGACTAAAGTTTTAGGTGGGGATGTTATACCGGAACATACCTATTCTATTGTTAATAGACTCTCCCACAGATAATAAGTAGTAGTATTAGCAGTCACCAGGGGGATCAGAGTGAGTTGGTGAGTCAGTCGATGTCGGACATTAATGTATCAACCATCACAACTAGATTGCTGCGTCATTAACTATTATTTCAAGTTCCTAACGTCTAACCTAATTTAGGACCGACTTAGTGAAATACAAGCCTCCACTGTGAAAACTACTCTGCAACAGAAATAAAATTTGATCAGTTTAAATGCATCTAAACATAAAAATAATGTTCAGCTCAATTAGATATTATAAAATAATCTTTAAATTTCATCCATTCAAGAAAATGAAACTCCTGAAATCATTTGTATTCCTAAAGACAGGACAATTATTGGTGATAGATGAGTTTATGTGGTGAAATTATGAACCATTAATGAAGAACTCTACAAAACCATCTGTAGCAAAAGGATATTCCCAAATTGAAAATACAGACTATCGATAGACGTTTCCTCGACAGCTAGAATGACGTCAATAAGAAGGTTCATGCAAATCGCCGCTTCGGATAATTTAAATTTACGACAGAAGAACCTTAAAGATATATCTCGTTTCGGGAGGTAGTCAAACCCGACCCCGTATATACGAAGTCTATGGGCAATTTATGCCCGAGACTACCCACTCGGAACGCCCCACGTTAAAAACTGGCCTTGTGTTACGTCTTGCCTTGTGGGGAGGTTGTTAAATAGAGAAGAACCTTAAAGCAACGCTGAGACGAATTGTGAAATATGTGTTGAATGGCCTAAAGTTTTTATACAAACAAATGGTAAAAATCTTTAAAATAAATAAATTTATATATGAATTAAAATAAGGTAGAAGGAACTGGAACAATTTGCTCCATAAATTCGTATCAGACTAAAAGTTTGAACAATCATTAAGTATTGCCGTATCAAACTTGTAAAGTATGAATGATACAAAGAGTAATCTACCTCAAAGTTTTAAGAGGAAAGATTTGGGTCAGTTATATTTTAGTTGAATTTTATGGATGTTTTATTAAAACGAGTTTAACAAAGAATTTGAAAATATTACTAAACAGATTTAAAATGAATGACTAACTCAAAATCAATACAATTTCAGTAATACTGCAGATTCAAAATAAAAAAAAACAACCAGTAAACAGCTGAAGTTGATACATTTTAGATCCGGTCAATTTCCTATAAATAACTTAAAATTTTAGTATTCTAATAACTTTAAGAAGTTACACGTCATAACCTCGCTTCCTCACAAGAATTCCAGAGTGTGTAGTGTTTCATCTCCTTCGTTTCAGTCAGTGAGTGAGTATGTATGTATGTATGTATGTATGTATGTATGTATGGGTGTGTGTGTATGGCCGAGTGGTTAGATCATGACCATGAAACCCAGGTTCGAATCTCACTATGGTCGATTTGTTAGGAAAGTGACTTCCTGATGTTTATCAGTCTGGATCTTTGGAAACCATACTACAGGTTGACTCAAGCTTTGTGAATGGAATTCCTTGGGGACCATCGATGGGTGTGCTAGCACGAAGACACAAGTTTTTTTGACCGGGGGTTTGAGCGTGCTGCCTTGACCGGGGGTTTGAGCGTGCTGCCTTGACCGGGGGTTTGAGCGTGCTGCCTTGACCGGGGATTTGATCGCGCTAGATAACGCACTCTTTCCCACAAAGTAAGGTCTGCTCAACATAGTTGCAGTATAACCCACAGGTGGGCTCTGTGAGTGTTTAACAAACACAAATGTGCCTGGGCGGACGTCTACAAGGGGGATTAACTAGCCGGATACAAGTGGCCATTATTATTATTATTATAATTATTATTATGTATTGTTACGCTCCGGGTTTCGTTGGGACTACGATAGCCGGGACGCAACGAGAAAATAAAAAAATAGGTAAGAGAGCCCAAGGTTCGATATAAAAATAAAGAAAAGAACGTTGGGAGGGGAATTCTCCAATTCCGGACGTCGGTAAACGCAGAGAGAAAATGAACAATTCGCAGACACAGAACAACAGAAAACAACACGAGAATATATAATACAAAGATTTTATTAATAGAATATACAAAGTGTGAAAGTAAGAAAAAGAAAAAGAAAACTAAATAATACAAGGGATGGGGGAGATAAGTTACCAATTAAACAGATACTAATGCGTCTGTCTATATTTCCAAGATGAGGTATTATGTACATTATTTACATTATTCGGACTATTGTCCTCATCTTTTTTGCCATATCTATCACAACGTTTCGGCCGTTGTACGCTCTGGCCTTCTTCAGGTGGTTGGAATGTCGAACCGAACCCTTTATTTCGCTCACTGGGGTAGACTGTTCTAGTTCCACGTGCCATGTTTGATGGATGTCAGTTATCAGTTATCTCCTGTTAATTTCCCTCTGAAAGTTCTCCACTGCCTTAACCGACACATGGCACAGTGGATAAAGGCGTTGGTTAGATCCAGTGACAGGACCCAAAGAGTGTGAGTTCAATACCCGGTTAAGGCAGTGGATAACTTTCAGATGGAAATTAACTTTGCTTTATGCTGAAGTCGATTGCCGCAGAGAAACTCGTTGTGAGGATTCCGCTTTTGTCCCATACAGTATCACCCATCCAGAACTGTCCCTGGTCATCTTGCGGTTCGAGGGTGGCCAATGGATCATTACCCGGACATTGTAGGTGTGTATTGCGTTGAACGGCGCTGTGGAGGTTGAGACGCTGTCCTCTGTCGGTAGACAGCCTCTGGTATGGAACATCGTTTCCTAGCCGCAATGGTTTTTACACTTTTGTGGCTTCCCTCAGCATTTCCTACCGGTTCATAGACACACCAACACTTATCGAGTCTTGCCCACTCAGGGGACGACAGACGTTAACGCGCGAGGGACCGCAATCAGTAAGTGTCAAATTGCGGCCACTGTCATAATGAGCGATGTCCACTGCTAACCTGTTCCAATTGTCCTTCATGACAAGCTTCCCTTTTCGCCAGTCTACTGGCTCAGAACCAATTGATCACATATCTTCACTGCCACTCGTACGTCGAATTTTGAAACAGTCGGGTCTCTCCGTTTGGCAAAATATAACGTGCGTTTTATCCCAAGGTGCCGCTCCGTTGATGGATATATACTATTTGCTGAATGCTCAACAGATTTTCAGAAGCAGCGCACGTATGCTGAGTGAGCACAACTTCTGATTTTACTCTGCTCAACCACTGCTGAGGTACTCTTGTTAGTTGATCGGCTTTGTTGTCGTCTGACATCTAGTGTTACGTCTACTGATAGCCCATACTCATTGATTAGGTCCACGGGTGTTGTCGAGTCGTCTTCGTAGTAGCATTTCACTGGCTTCCTTTAGTGGTTAATCGGGCCTTCTCTGTTAAGCCATCGGTGGACGCAGGCTGAATCTGTCATGAGATGTAGCATCTTCGCCTGCCACTGGAGCGCCAGGTTAACTCCCTTCAGCACTACATCGATCTCCATCAGGTTAATGTGTTGCGTGTTATTCGCTAGGCGCAGCCAGCGCGCATGTTCAATGACTGATCCGTCGGCTTCCAGCGTGACCCTGGTAGCAAAAGAGCTTGCGTCCACCCAAACCGTGAATTCGCATCCGTTTACACACCAATCACCTCTCACCGGATGTCCCGTTGCACCATGAGCAGCGTCTCTACTAGCAAAGTCTTGAGGGCCTTACGGAGCCAACTGCAAACGGGAAGATGATCAACAAGTTTTCCACACACCAAGAAGATTGTCATAACAGATGGGAAGAGGAGTGTCAACTCCTCGTTCCCAGCATAGTCTGCCGCCATCGTTTTGAACGTGCAGCCCGCGTACTCAGGCCCTGTTTTTAAGTCGCTTGGGAGTTTTGCAAGCCAGTCCAAATTTTGCCAGTTGTTCCTTCACCTGATCAGTAGACGCTAGACGTTCGTTGTATTGCTGTATCCTGGGATATCACTGAGCTTATAATGGATCACATTATCATCGGTGCAACATTCAAACGAAATCACATGACACAATACCTCTGCCCATGTAACATTACTGTTTGATAGGGTTACATGGTTTGTGTATGTGTACCTGAAGGTATGCCCTCCTCAGGTCCAATATGGTAACATCAGATCCCTCACGCCGCCATTCCCGCAACTTCTGTTCACATGCATCAGCGTTTGCCGAAAACGCATCAACGAAGCCATCGAGCTCCCTGAAGTCCATGACGGGTCGCACTTTGCTCTTATTTAGTTGCACTACCGCCATTAAAGGAATTAAGCTTTTAGCTGGACCCTAGTTCCTTTTCAGGGTATGGCAGCAGCCAACCATTTTTCAGTCATAATTCCAGCTGCTTTTCGTATTCGATCCGAATATGCCTGGGCATAGGGTACTCCGAAACTAGATTTTTAATCGTTCCGGCGTCTGATCACCTGCACGTTTCCATGAGGCTGTCCACACTTTCTTCCGTTGGTCGAATGCGGCGCCGAAGTCTGGTTCATCGGTCTTGATCGCGGCACACCTCGGTAAGTTCTCTGCGAGGAAATGAATTTCACCCGATTCGGTTAAGGGGCACTCCTTCGACAACTAGGATCTCCAGGTGCAAAGGTAGCATGCGACCCACCGCAGGCTCATCTTGGCTGGTTCCATGGCACCTCATAATCTTTCCATTTGTAGTTAGCATTTCAATGTTCTGGCGACTCTACCGGCGGTATACCGATTTACTCATAAGTGTCTTGGGACAGCCGGTGTCGACTATGGCCGTGCATTGTCGTCCGCAGATGACATGATGTGCCTCGTTTTTTACTTGCTTGGAGAGGAGATTGATGCTGACGTCTTTTCCTCCGAGCCGTTTCCCTGGCATTCTGATGCAAAGTGGATGATCTTATTGCAGATCTTCGACTTCACTTCGAGGAAGCAGCGTGGCTTCGACCGTATCTTCAGTCATATCTCTTGTCAGCATTCTCGCCCGTGTCAGCAAATCTCCCACAGTCTCCCACGTTTCGATGGCCGGTGCTTGTTGCAACTCCGTTGAGATGTCGTTGTGGAACCCCGTCACAAATGCCAACTGCACCCAGTGAATCTTGCCATTTCTGCAAGTTGTCGTAATTTGTTGGCGTAAACATCCACGTGCTCTCCTGCCCTTTCATTACAACCAGTTTAAGCTTTGCGTAAGCAGAGAACGCCCTGTCCGAAAACTTCAAGCGTGCTTCAGTCAGGTTGGTGTTCGTCTGCTGATCCTCATCCATCTCGAAATTGGGGCGCGTCTCCCTCCTGTGTCTTCTATTTTCTGTAGTCTCGCCACCAGCCGCACCTTCTTGAGCTATGCCACCACATCTCCGTCACTATGGAAAGGCTTCATTATGTCGCTGCTAAGTTTCACCTTTGCCATTTTAGGAAAATTAATAAATAAACAGTACAACCGAAATAGCCTGAAGTAAAAAGAAAGTGAACTAAAATACAAAACAGAAAGAAACAGTCTCTCATCTCAGTTTCTTCTCGCTAACTGTCCTTTCAAAAACTCCGTTAAGAACGCCTTTCTCCAAAACGTTGGTGTTGATCTCGATCGTTCTTTTATTCTGATAAATCAACCTCAACTGGTTAATGCGAGGCTCAGGTTCGAATCGCACCGAAATCAACTCCGCCTACAGCTACAAAGAGTGCACGATGACACTCGAATTCCTATCGCGAACGACGCCCTTTCATTACAACCAGCAAATTGACAGCTGAAGAAAAAGGTCAAAGTTATAGAAAAGTAGATTTTAACATTTTTCCGTAAACGAAAACAGTAATTTGCATTCAAAACTTTTTATGCGGTAAAAAAAAAAAGAAAAATGAAAATCTACAAGAACAAAGCCAAGTAAATTTTAATAACATTTTCCTGTATTTATTTCATAAACAACGATTTTTTTCCTGATGTTTCCATTCCAAATTTTGAAGAAAAAAAAACCCCAAAGAAATGCCACAACAGAAATAACGAACGCATGAGACGCGAAGTTATAATGTTCAAAGTGCTGGGAAGAGAGGATCTGTGAAAAGGTTATACATCGTTTTATCTGTGTGCATTCGGGAATTTATTGTTTTCTTATTTTAGTTTTGATCCCTGGTCAACTGAACTCTCGGATACGAAAGGCCAACTATAATAACTTCTATGCATGTAGAAATCACCTACATGCATAGAAAAAAATTGCGTAATCTCAACATTTATTCCTTTAATTTCATAGTAACAAAATCCATGTTCGTTTATTAAGATGTTTTTGTTAAATTTATAAAAGAAAAATGGCTCAGGCTTTTTAATACATTTTTGGTCGTCATTTTATACCCATTAATAAATTTTAAAATATGGAACGCATGTACAAACTTTCTCTATAAAGTGGTTACTTCCACAGATTCGCTAAAAAATGAGCATACCATGATGAAAAAATACCCCAAAGTTTTCATCGTCAAAATGTTCGTTGTTATTAAGAGGAATGACGTAGTTTTTATTATTAAATTATGTTTTGATACTTTTTAGAACGTTCGCAATTTTGCACTAATTTTTTTTTTTTTTTTTCTTTGTAAAACCGGACACCCAAAAGTCTGGTCTGAATTGTAAAATAAAAAGGCAATAAAACTAAGTCATTATTTAATTAGAAAATCTTTTAATTCTTTTTATGAATAAGATATATTTCTTCAGAAAAACAATTTCCCGATGAATAATGAATTTTTATTAAAAAGATTGTCCTTTTTTTAAAGTTTTAATTAGAATAATTTATAAAGTTTTAGATCTTTTAAATTTCTGTATTAATTTGTACCGGTTAGATGATATTGTTAAGTAAAAACCATATTCACAAATAAATGAAAAAGATTACAATTCAGCACCCCTCCAATATTTTAAAGAGTGTGTGTGTGGGGGTGTGTGAGAGTAAGTGAGTGAGTGAGTGAGTGAGTGAGAGAGAAAAAAATACGGACATCCATACACGACAATATCAGAAAAAAAGAGCGACAACTATAGTAAAAGCACGAAGAATATTTTCTACATTTTTAAGATTACCGGATAATTAAAAATTATATAAAAAGGTACACATGTGATATTCTTCATATAATTTTTTACAAATATGTCCCCCCGTAGAAAAAAAATAGGATTCAAATGACACCAAATTTTCCAAGAGGTACGTGTAGATTAAAGCGTTCGCTGGAGCATATCTGACAGTTGTGAATTCAGTCGCTGGGTGGAGCAGTGAGGAAAAGTCATTTATTCAGTTGAAGAAATTGACAAGCAACACAAAGATTAATAGACTGGTAAGTATAAATTGATACGAGATATCCCTTAAGTATGGAACGTGACACGAAGTCAGTCTACTCACGAGGGTTGAATAGTTCGGTTCAATATTTTGAGAAAGCATACATCTGAAGAAGGATGTATAATAGCTGAAATGTTGGGAATATAATTACCAAGGTGAATACTCTCATTCAAATGGAAAGGCATCTCGTATAGGAGAGGGGTTACATAATGCTGAGACTCGAGTTAATGAAAGAATTCACTTTACCTGTGACATTTACTGGGACATAACTGCTAATCTGATCTTTCAACAACTGTCGCATTATGAAGTTTAAGATATTTCATAAATTTACTGTGCGAATCATCCAAGGATTGTTAGACTATTTGAAAGTCGAATCGGCCACAGCCTGAACCTCACCTATTCACCCTCAGCAATATTGTCGAAATAAAGTATATAATTTTAAAAAGCTCAATACATCCTTTTTATTTTCCCGTTTTTTAGCCATCATAATCAAACAGCATCAGTATCAGTACTCGTATCTTTATTTCAATTAGTTTCACTTTATTCTGAATCTCAAGCTTCTTAAATAATTAACTGTGCTTTACTGTGTCTTTTTTTGCTATTTTCTTTCAAAATAAACTGTTAAAATTCTTTAACGTGTAGCTTTGTAACTTGTTGGGGAAAGATTCCATTGGTCATTGTTTGAATAAAAAAAAATGAGAGAAAAGATTGTTGCATATTCACATAAAATGATATTTATTTAAACGTAGGATACACAAATTTTAACTGTAATTACTTATCATGAAATGAAAGTTAGAAAGATCTTCCCTTTGACTGTAAGGAAATGAACATGAATAGTCTTTCAGTGAGAAAGAGAGAAAGTTGGGAAACAAGGTCAAAGGGAGTCCGCTGTTTCTTTGATAAGAAAGACAAGACGCCAAGGTTGGCTCGTATCTCTTTACTGCTATTAGTCCTTCTGTCCAAGTTGAATATTTGGTTTTTATGTGTGTAGGCTCCAGAGGCCTGTGTTTATTTATTGGCAGGAGCTGATTTTATTGGTTATTTATTTTTATTAAATTGAAAGACTGCACGGAGCCCTTGCGCGGTGTATTTAAATTTGTCATTTGCTCCTTTCATTTGCTGTTGTTCACTTCCGCCTAAACAACAAACTCATTTTTTCATATAAAGATCGTACAATAACCTAGTTTGACTTTTAATTCAATTAACCTGCACCCAAAGTTGGAATTTCCAGCATGCCATGATTAACAAGTGCTGTAAATATTTTTTTTTAAATCCTTAATCTACCAGGAAGTTACAAACTAATTAAAGAAAATTCTCTTCTATAAGCAGGTAAATAAGCATTTCTATTGTATGACTTTATCTTATTACCTTTTTGTGTTCACGTGACTTAACGACCCAGTTGCAATACATGTGTAACATTTCATAGAAAAAAAAAGGTGGCTTAAATGGCAAGGGTGAAAATTATTGGCATTCATTGACCGAACGGTTAAGCCATCTGTCGGTTAATATCCATAAAATCTTTTTCTTAAAACTTTTTTTCTGGAAAATAGTCTTATTAAATCCACTTACTGTTAGTATTGTCAGGAGTTTCATTCCTAACCTTTTGTTTAAGTTAATGTGAAATCTTAATTATACATTTCTAGTTACATGTTGCTTTTACCCTTTTATGTTGCTGTTGAAAATCTAAAATATTTTCAAAAGCATTTCTCTGTGCCCGGCTATACTGCGTTCATCACATAAAATCCTCAATGTATGAAGTTACGAAGGATAAATGCACTCCCAAAACAGTATTAAATTTACTTTTGCATTTCTTATATATTGTGTGTGCAACCGTGTATTGACGGTCATGTGTTACAAGAGGAAAGCTGCACTGTACATTGCTTTTGAATGAGGAAAATAAGTGTGGCTGCATTTCTATCAGTAATGAAATTGAAAAAGTCATTAACATCAGCATATACATCACCGCATTCCTTTGACAATAGAGATATTCACGCTATAATATTTATATTACATTTGTTTCTGCACAAATTGGTCACTATTGGAAATCCCGAAATATTAGAGGAAAAAAATTAGCTAACTTTGTAATTAAAACAATTATATGCTTGTTAATGAAAAGAATTGTTGTTTTCGCAATGACCAACTAGAACAGAGAGTGTGCAAAATTTGGAGTATAAACTGTGTTTGAAGGAATAGCACTTGATACCCCATTTTGATGTTTTGGAATGCAGCATTATATATATATATATATATTATACAAATACATAACAAATAAGTGTAAAAAGAAGCTGTCAGTATAGAACTTATGGTTGCATCCAGACATTTCAACTGTAAAATGATGAGACTTAGGTGCTAATCTAGTACTACGCTTAAATTCGTAAAGTCGAGTTATCAAAGGAAAGTTAATTAGTACAATTACCATGACAATACTTATACAAAGAATACAAAGAAGGTACGTTACGGCGGTGGGGAAGTGACTGAAGCCGAGATGCCATGTTAGGACTAATAGCAATGCCGATTCTTTGGATTTTATCAAGAATCCAAATACATAGTAGAAGCAACATACCAGATGTAACAGCAATATTTAATGCATGGACGAATGGTACTTATATAATGTCCAAGATAGGTCCTGACGAGAAAAATAGTCTAGCGTGACAATGAACCAATTTTACTAACAGTAGACATAGCAGTTGATTCAATATAATTGAATCGGTTATAATCTTACCAGTTCATGTTAGCGGAAAAACTTAGCCAGAGTGCCTCTCAATGAGTCACTTTCTTGATGGTTAGCATTATTCATGCTGATAGAAAGCAAAAATATTCTCCGATTAAAAGAGAGCAGTTTCGTTTAGGAGACGTTCAAATTAGCAAGCCAAGTTAACACATTGTACGTTCTTTTTGAGATCAACTGCCAATTTGACCTTATTGAATTAGGTAGGTCCAAGGATAGAGATTCGGACATGCACATTAATGCAAAAAGATCTAGAAGAGTAGCCGTTCAAGACAACTTTACTTTCGCGGTTTCATAAAAGTGAATTAGATAAAAAAAAATTCGCTCACAAATCCCATAAACTTTCAACTTGTGAAGAATACCAGCATGTCAAATTCTGTAAGCACATTCGAGATATCCAACAACAGCCCAAGCTTCAACATTATGAGGTTTTGTAGGAAAGATAACAGTTAAACATAGACTTGAAGAGCTCAAGATTGTAGATTGCGGAAAACAACCAGCCTGGAGTCTTTTGTCCAGGTGGAACTTATTTGTTACTAATGGAATACCAAGGGAATGAGGATGATTCATCCTTGTGTATGTGGCTTGGCGGGTCTCAGATGAAAAGGTCAAGGGTGGTGGAACCAACAAATGTAGCTCGTCAAAACACATACCATGGAAATAACGATAGAGTAGTGAGAGGCTTGCAACGCTTTGTTTGCGGGAAAGCGTTTATTGGGTAGAAAATTAATCACCTACAAAACGCTTTTGAACTATCAAGACAGCTCCAGGTCAAATATGGTATTAATGCTCCATTTTTGGTTTCATCTGGTTCTTGTAAAGGTAAAGAGGAGTCAGATACTTACTGGAGCGGTACAATGAAATGACTTTAGAGTTCAACTGTCAGAATAAAGAAGATTTGCGACCTGCTGTCACTAGGGCCAGACTAACCTAGCTGCATCCATCACCTACACTCCTGTGACTTCTGAGTAACCACCTCTACTACCGGAGGGGGCGTTTTCCGATGGCTTAGAATGAGAAATGTTCGAGAGATCATTATGCCTCTTCAGAAAGATTGACTTTTCGTAGTAAATCTGTATTTTATATGGAATTTACACTTTTTATAGGCTAATAATAATTTCGTTTATAATCTTCATTCTTTGGTGATTATTTGCATTCTCATTTATTTATTTATTTTTACTAAAACACAATTGGCTATAAAAAAATAGAATTTTGATACAAAAACTCTAGAATTGCTTTCTCGATCTTCCTCTTGACGGAAACGTCCAAATGACGTCCAAATTTTCCAATTCAAAACTTGCTTTCTTGCTATATATAAACTTTTCCGGAAGACGACCAAGAGGCGACAAATAATCCGGAACTAAACGAAGATAAGCTGCACGGAGAATTTTTTTGAGTCGAATGAAAATATTTATACACAACGGATGACGAGAAAAGTTTCCTTGCATATTTCCCATTCAAAGACGCTCCATTAAAAATTTTCATTAAGTGCAATGAATGCCACTCCAATTTGCAATAAACTAGAAATCTTAACCGAATAACAACCATAACAAATAAATAAGATTTGCAAACACTAGTTACTAAATGATTCGAAAGTTGGGTGTCAGCAATTATGGTATAGATTTCTATGAAAAATCTGAACGCACCTGCATTCGTGTGCCGATCTCAGAATCATATAAATCATCACAATCACTTGTGTAAATCCTGGTATGGGACAAAAGAGCAATGAATTTATACCATGAATAGATTTAATGTATAAAAATGCACTTGTGAGCTTATTTATATGTCTGAAACCTAACTATTCACATTTGCAACAAAAATAAATATGTAAGCCTTTGTTTCCAGCATATACGTGTCCGTTTGACTGATGATGAAATACTCCAACCAGTTGAACGTTAAATCTTATGATCAAGTAATCTCAGTATGATGCTTGAAAACAAAGACCAGCATATGAAAACGAATTTCGTATTGAAAAATGTTATCCATGAGGCTTGTCGTTAGTGGGTAATTTTTTTAGATTAAAAATGAAAATTTACTGACGTGTCAGTTTTGTCTGAATTTTTGACAATCATGAAAAATACAATCATCATTGACTAGATATTTATTTGAACAATTAAAACTAAGCTGGAGTGACTGGGATTAACTAGCTTAACACAAAATATTTGAGTTGGTAGTGAACAGTGATAGAAATAAGTTTTAAAAATTAGAGGCACGTTAATGAGACCGAGATGACGAACGAAGTCGTAGTTGACGCTATGCTGTCGAAGTCCTAAATACACATTATCAGTAACGCATTTAAATAAGTATGGCATATTTTTCTAAGAAGTTTTTGAGAATATTCATAAATTTATCAGGAGTAATAGTGTGCACCTTAGCTTATTTCGCTCTATACATACAATACTCAGTCAATAATAAATGTACATTTACAAATCGTGGTATATGTAATACACAAGTACAATAAGCCAATATTTAAATGTACCTTATGCATATTGAATTAACATTTCTAAACATATTACTTATTGATGAACAGCTATAATTAAGTGTTACACACCGGTTGACATTACAAAATGTTCCACAATAATTCATATATAATGTCGATTTTTCTCATCTTTTTTCTGCTATGCCATAACGTATTCTTCAGGATTGAATTTTGACGTCCTAACATAACATGAGAATTGAGAGATGATTTAGTTGGAGGTTTTGCACGTTGGAGTGGCTTGGCTTAATTTATGCCATAGAGGATTCTTTCACATTCAGCGACTGACACTGGAAGTACATTTATAACAGTGAGCCATTATAAACTTTTCTTTGAATTCTCTGAACACTGGTACAAAGTCGACAATTTTAAATATATATATATATATATATATATATATATATATATATATATATATATATCTTTAAAGAAAGTGGACGTCATATCTAAGGCACCTTTCGGCCAACGCTTTGTCAAAGATATTCGTTGGCAAAATTTGATATAAATGAATGCAAAGACAATAAAGTGAATGAGGAGGGAAAGGTAGAACTCAACTAAAAGACAATTTTAATTATATAAATTAAAATCGAATGAGGAGGGATGTAAATAAATAGTTCCACAAGAGTATATAAAATAGAAAAAGGAAAACCCACAGACCCTCCAGCAGACGTAAGGAACGTAAAAAGTGTTCCTTCTGTCTGCACAGACTGGGCTGCTGACACTTAATGTAAACGGCTTCAGAAACACGAAGATGATGTATAGATCGAGCGCTCTGTAATACCGAAAACCATGTGTCTTCGTACTGGGCGGCACAAGCGTCATTGTCTAGCAAATGTTGGCCGATTGCAGACTCATGGACTGACTGAGTTGTTCTTCTTATAGGCTGACCGGGACTGCCTGAACGTACAAAAGCAGGAACATGATACACCACCCTCATTTCCAACATTAGATTGGTACGTCCTATGTATACCACGTCGCAACGGCATTTGAATTTATAAACAACAGAATTTTTATGAAAATAGGACAGCCTATCTTTAGAAAAGGAAGGAAGAAGGGTTCTAGTATGAAAAACCGTGCGCAACTTAACAGCATCGCATGTGGACAGAATGGACGCTGAAATTTTGTCTGATAATAGCTGACATTTCCTGCCAAGCCAAGGTAACTTCAAATAAACAGGGCATTGGCTAGGACCGAATGCACAGGCTCCTTAAAGCGTCTGATTTTGTTGTCGATCACACGCCTGATAATATTGATGGGATATCCATTACTTACGAAAATATTTCGAATTTTAGTAAGTTCTCCATCTAACATTTCAGGGGAACAAATCATAAAAACACGATGGACCAAAGTCGAAATCAGACTAATTTTGCGAGACTTAGGAACAAACGAGTTCCAACTTGTATAGAGACCAGTAAATGTGGGCTTACGAAAAACATTAGTGACGAAAGCCCCATCCTTGCGTTCAACTAGGACATCCAAAAAAAGGGAGAGCTCTATCCTTTTCAATCTCCATTGTAAACTTAAGGGAAGGATGGAGAGAATTTAGTTGTGCTTGAAAATTAATGGCATCTATGAACGAATCAAAAATGGAAAAAGTATCGTCCACATATCCCATATAGACAAGGGGTTTATGGACTTTATCAAATAAGATTCGTTCATAATAGCCCATATATATATATATATATATATATATATATATATATATATATATATATATGTGTGTGTGTGTGTGTGTGTGTGTGTGTGTGTGTGTGTGTGTGTGTGTATACCGAGGCTTTCGGACGTCTAGTCGCACTGAGGAGCTCTGATACAGCGAAACAGTACTGTCTGCAAATTCCATAATGAAGCTCTTAAAAATATATTTCAATTAAGCCCTGTTGAGAGACAGCCTAATTCTACAAACAGCAGCCGTGGTTCATTAGATTATGGTAGAAAAGAACCAATCCTGTGGTGAACCTGACCCTCAACCCTGAAAGTTGATTTTCATCCTAGAAGTGTTGCATCTTTTGCTCCAGATGAGGTCATAACAAAGCAATTATTGTAGGCCCTAATGTGCTGAAGGAAATCTCTTGATTCTTGAGAAATCCCATTCAGGAGAGAGAAGAGTTGCTCAGGAGGTATTAGAAGTTCTGCTAGTTCTTACAACATATATTATCAGGTTCATCTTTGAATCTTATTGCATTGCAGCAATGGCATTGGATATCTGTTGGCCCAAGGGACATCTTTTGATGATTTGCATAATCTGTATTGTAATTGTATTGGAATGCAGCTTTGTGGAAGTTAACAAAAGGTATATATTGTACACTGGCATATCCTTTTGAGTCTAAACCAAGCCTGTTACTGTCTTGTAATAGAGTTTCAGCGGCTCGTGATGCTCTCATCCGGGGATCATGAATGGATTTTCTTTTTGGAGCTTGCTGAACACTTTCATCACTGAGGATTAACAGAAATAATATTTCAATCATTTTTCTCTATTGGAGAAAACAAACAGAAAAAGTAATTAACTTAGGTATAATTATGAGATCGCTAAAAAAAGCGCATAGTCTGATGAAAAAGACGCCAAACTTGAGGAAAACAAAATTTTATCGTCTAATTGTTTATGTTACTATTAAGAGGAAAGAACAAAGTAATTTTTAATTATTAAAAAAAAAAATTCCGTCTTTATTAGAACATTCTAACTTTTGATTGAAAAATCTTGTTTCTCGTCATCACTGGAACTCTAGTAAATAACATGGCGAATTTTTTGTGCATTTTTTATTTATGACAGACATTGATTTTGAAAATCTTGCAAAAATAGAAATAATGGTCAGATTTTAATTAAACTTTCAGAAATTATTCAGGAATTATGGAAATTATTATAAATATGTTATTTTTTTAAAGTCATTACTGCAGTACATTTCTTTCATGTTGTATATATCATTTTGTTTAATTTTAAAATAAATAATAAACATTTTATGCATAATGTTGTAGTTTTAAACATAGAAAAATTGATAAAATAAAACTTTTACAGATAGTTTGTTTTATATATTTATATACGAAATTTAAAGTAAAAATAAATTTGTTTATAAATTTCGTTTAAAAATTTTAATATGTACAAAATTGCAAGTAACTTGTTAAAAAAAGTAAATGTTATCGTAAAATGTTGCAGTAATTATTTAAAACCTTTTAATATTTTATTTTAGTTACATGTGCTACCGAAAAACCAACAGGTATTTGTCAAAAAGAAAAAAAGGTAAATAAATTTTAAATGCATGTTCTTTACATAAGCATTTTTACACCAGAGATTTGCGAAAACTTTGTCGGACTCGAAATAAACCAAAGTTGTCATTTGAATTACGGCTCTTTCAAAGGCTTTTTCAAAGGCTCTTTCAAAGGCTCTTTCAAAGGCTCTTTCAAAGGCTCTTTCAAAGGCTCTTTCAAAGGCTTTTTCAAAGGCTCTTTCAAAGGCTTTTTCAAAGGCTCTTTCAAAGGCTATTTCAAAAGGCTTTCAAAGGCTCTTTTAAAGCTCTTTTCAAAGCTCTTTCAAAGCTTTTTCAAGCTTTTCAAAAGCTCTTTCAAAGCTCTTTCAAAAGCTCTTTCAAAAAGCTCTTTCAAAGGCTCTTTTCAAAGGCTTTCTTTTCAAAGCTTTTTCAACGGCTTTTTCAAGCTCTTTCAAAGGCTCTTTCAAAGGCTTTTTCAAAGGCTCTTTCAAAAAGCTTTTTCAAAAGCTTTCAAAAGCTCTTTCAAGGCTCTTTCAAAGGCTCTTTCAAAGGCTTTTCAAAAGCTCTTTCAAAAGCTTTTCAAAAGAAGCTCTTTCCTCTTTCAAAGCTTTTCAAAAGCTCTTTCAAAAGCTCTTTCAAAAGCTCTTTCAAAAGCTTTTCAAAACTCTTTCAAAGCTCTTTCAAAAGCTTTTCAAAAGCTCTTTCAAAGCTCTTTTCAAAGCTCTTTTCAAAAGCTCTTTCAAAGAGCTTTTCAAAAGCTCTTTCAAAAAGCTTTTTCAAGGCTTTTTCAAAAGCTCTTTCAAAAGCTTTCAAAAGGCTCTTTCAAAGTCTCTTTCAAAAGCTTTTTCAAAAGCTCTTTCTCTTTCAAAAGCCTTTTCAAAGAGCTCTTTCAAAAAGCTCTTTCAAAAGCTCTTTCAAAGCTTTTTCAAAAGCTTTTCAAAAGCTTTTTCAAAAAGCTCTTTCAAAAGCTCTTTTCAAAAGCTTTTCAAAATCTTTCAAAAGCTTTTCAAACCTTTTTCAAAAGGCTCTTTCAAGGCTTTTCAAAAGCTCTTTCAAAAGCTCTTTCAAAAGCCTTTTCAAAGCTCTTTTTTTCAAAAACTTTTCAAAGCTCTTTCAAAAGCTCTTTCAAAAAGCTCTTTCAAAAGGCTCTTTCAAAGCCTCTTTTCAAAGAGGCTTTTTCAAAAGCTCTTTCAAAAGCTTTTCAAGCTTTTCAAAAGCTCTTTCAAAACTCTTTCAAAAGCTCTTTTCTTTCAAAAAACTCTTTCAAAAGCTCTTTCAAAAGCTTTTCAAAACTCTTTCAAAGCTCTTTCAAAGCTCTTTCAAAAGCTTTTCAAAAGCTCTTTCAAAGGCTCTTTCAAAGCTTTTTCAAAGTCTCTTTCAAAGCTTTCAAAACTTTTCAAAAGCTCTTTCAAAGGCTCTTTCAAAGCTTTTCAAAAGGCTTTTCTTTTCAAAAGCTCTTTCAAAAGCTCTTTCAAAGGCTTTCAAAAGCTTTTCAAAGCTCTTTCAAGCTTTTCAAAGGCTTTTCAAAGCTTTTCAAGCTCTTTCAAAGGTCTTTCAAAGGCTCTTTGAAAAAGCTCTTTCAAAGGCTTTTCAAAAGGCTCTTTCAAAGGCTTTCAAAGAGCTTTTCAAAGGCTTTTCTTTCAAGGCTCTTTCAAAGCTCTTTCAAAGCTTTTAAAGCTCTTTCAAAAGCTTTTCAAAAATTTTCTTTCAAAGCTCTTTCAAGCCTTTTCAAAACTCTTTCAAAGCTCTTTCAAGCCTCTTTCAAAAGCTTTTCAAAGGCTTTTTCAAAAGCTCTTTCAAAGCTCTTTCAAAGGCTTTTTCAAGGCTTTCTTTCTTTTCAAAGGCTCTTTCAAAGCTTTTCAAAAGCTCTTTCAAGGCTCTTCAGGCTTTTTCAAAGCTCTTTCAAAGCGTTTCAAAGCCTTTTCAAAGAGCTTTTCAAAGTCTCTTTCAAAAGGCTTTTCAAAGTCTCTTTCAAGAGCTCTTTCAAAAGCTTTCAAAAGCTCTTTCAAAAAAGCTTTTCAAAAGCTCTTTCAAGCTCTTTCAAAGGCTCTTTCAAAAGCTCTTTCAAAAGGCTCTTCAAAAACTTTCAAAGCTTTTCAAAAGCTCTTTCAAAAGCTCTTTCAAAAGCTTTTCTTTCAAAAGCTCTTTCAAAAAGCTCTTTCAAAGGCTCTTTCAAGGCTCTTTCAAAGCTTCAAAAGGCTTTCAAAAAAGCTTTCAAAAGGCTCTTTCAAAGGCTCTTTCAAAGCTTTTTCTCAAAGCTCTTTCAAAGAGCTCTTTCAAAAGCTTTCAAAAGCTCTTTCAAAGCTCTTTCAAAGGCTTTTCAAAAGCTTTTCAAAGGCTCTTTCAAGCTTCTTTCAAAGGCTCTTTCAAAGCTCTTTCAAAGGCTTTCAAAGTCTTTCAAAAGCTCTTTAAAAGCTCTTTCAAGCCTTTTCAAGGCTCTTTCAAGGCTCTTTTTTTTTTTTCAAGCTTTTCAAGGCTCTTTCAAAGCTTTCAAAGGCTCTTTCAAACTTTTCAAAGCTCTTTCAAAGCTTTTCAAAAAAAGCTTTTTCAAAGCTCTTTCAAAAACTCTTTCAAAGCTTTTCAAAGCCCTCTTTCAAAGCTCTTTTTTCAAAGGCTCTTTGAAAAGGCTCTTTCAAAAGCTTTCAAAGAGCTTTTCAGCTCTTTCAAGAGCTTCTTTCAAAGGCTCTTTCAAAAGCTCTTTCAAAACTTTTTCAAAAGCTTTTTCAAAAGCTTTTCAAAGGCTTTCAAAACTTTCAAAAAGCTCTTTCAAAAACTTTTCTTTCAAAAGCTCTTTCAAAAGCTCTTTCAAAGCTTTTCAAGCTCTTTCAAAGCTTTTTCAAAGGCTTTTCTTTCAAAGCTCTTTTCTTTCAAGAGCTTTTCAAAAAGCTCTTTCAAAAAGCTCTTTCAAAAGCTCTTTCAAAGGCTTTTCAAAACCTTTTCAAAAGCTTTTCAAAAAGCTCTTTCAAAAGCTCTTTCAAAGCTCTTTCAAAGCTTTTTCAAAAGCTCTTTCAAAAGCTCTTTCAAAGCTTTTCAAAAGCTTTTTCAAAGCTTTTCAAAGTCTTTCAAAGCTCTTTCAAAGCTTTTCTTCTCTTGAAGGCTCTCTTTCAAAAGCTCTTTCAAAAAGCTTTTCAAAGCTCTTTCAAGCTTTTCAAAAGCTTTTCTTTTAAAGCTCTTTCAAAAAGCTTTTCAAATCTTTCAAAGGCTCTTTCAAAGCTTTTCAAACAGCTTTCAAAGCTTTTCAAAGCTTTTCAAAGGCTTTTAAAAAGCCTTTTTCAAAAGCTCTTTCAAAGGCTCTTTCAAAAGCTCTTTCAAAGCTTTCGAAAAGCTTTCAAAAGCTCTTTCAAAGAGCTTTTCAAAGCTCTTTCAAAGGCTCTTTCAAAAGCTTTTCAAAAGGCTCTTTCAAAAGATCTTTCAAAGGCTCTTTTCAAAAGATTTTTCAAAGAGCTTTTTCAAAAGGCTCTTTCAAAGCTTTTTCAAAAGCTTTTTCAAAAAGAAGCTCTTTTCAAAGGCTTTTTCAAAGGCTCTTTCAAAGCTTTTCAAAGGCTCTTTCAAAGGCTCTTTCAAAGGCTATTTCAAAGTCTTTCAAAGCAAAGGGGCTTTTCAAAGGCTCTTTCAAAAGTCTTTTCAAAGGCTTTTTCAAAGGCTCTTTCAAAGGCTCTTTCAAAAGCTCTTTTCTTTCAAAGGCTTTTCAAAGGCTCTTTCAAAGGCTCTTTTCAAAAGCTCTTTCAAAAGCTCTTTCAAAAGCTCTTTCAAAGCTTTTTCAAAAGCTCTTTTTCTTTTCAAAAGCTCTTTCAAAAGCTCTTTCAAAGGCTTTTTTTCAAAGGCTCTTTCAAGGCTCTTTCAAGGCTCTTTCAAAAGCTCTTTCAAATCTTTTCAAAAGCTCTTTCAAAACTCTTTTAAAGCTTTTTCAAAGGCTTTCAAAAGGCTTTTCTTTTCAAAACTTTCAAAAGCTCTTTCAAAAGCTCTTTCAAAGCTTTTCAAAGCTCTTTCAAAAGCTTTTCAAAAAGCTTTTCAAAAGCTCTTTCAAAAGCTCTTTCAAAGGCTCTTTCAAAAGCTCTTTCAAAGCTTTTTCAAAAGCTCTTTCAAAAGCTTTTCAAAAGAAGCTTTTTCAAAGTCTTTTCAAGCTCTTTTCAAGGCTCTTTCAAAACTCTTTCAAAGGCTCTTTCAAAGCTTTTTCAAAAACTCTTTCAAAAGCTCTTTCAAGCTCTTTCAAAGCTTTTTCAAAGCTCTTTCAAAAGCTTTTCAAAAAGCTCTTTCAAAAAGCTCTTTCAAAGCTCTTTCAAAAGCTCTTTCAAAGGCTCTTTCAAAAGCTCTTTTCAAGCTCTTTCAAAAGCTCTTTCAAAAGCTTTTCAAGCTCTTTCAAAGGCTCTTTCAAAGCTCTTTCAAAAGCTTTTAAAGGCTTTTCAAAGGCTCTTTCAAAACTCTTTCTTTTTCAAAAGCTTTTCAAAAGCTCTTTCAAAAGCTCTTTCAAAAGCTCTTTCAAAAGCTTTCAAAAAAGCTCTTTCAAAAAAGGCTTTCAAAAGCTTTTCAAAGCTCTTTCAAAAGCTCTTTCAAAGAGCTTTTCAAAGCTCTTTCAAAGCTTTTCAAAGCTTTTCAAAAAGCTTTCAAAGCTTTCAAACTCTTTCAAAAAGCTCTTTCAAAGATTTTTCAAGGCTCTTTCAAAAGCTCTTTCAAAGCTTTTCTCTTTCAAAGTCTTTTTCAAGCTCTTTCAAAAAAAGCTTTTCAAAAGCTCTTTCAAAAGCTCTTTCAAAGCTCTTTCAAAAGCTCTTTCAAAAGCCTTTTCAAAGGCTCTTTCAAAGCTCTTTCAAAAGCTCTTTCAAAAGGCTTTTTCAAAGCTTTTCAAAGGCTCTTTCAAAGCTCTTTCAAAGGCTTTTTCAAAAGCTCTTTTTTCAAAGAGCTTTTCAAAGCTCTTTCAAAGAGCTTTTTCAAAAGCTCTTTCAAAAGCTCTTTCAAAGCTCTTTCAAAAAGCTTTTCAGCTCTTTCAAAGCTCTTTCAAAAAAAGCTCTTTCAAAGCTCTTTCAAAAGCTTTTTCTTTCAAAGCTCTTTCAAAAGCTCTTTTTTCAAAAAGCTTTTCAAGAAGCTTTTAAAGCTCTTTCAAAGCTCTTTCAAAGCTCTTTCAAAGAGCTTTTCAAAGTTCTTTCAAAGCTCTTTCAAAAGCTCTTTCAAAAGCTTTTTTCAAAAGCTTTTTCAAAGCTCTTTCAAAGCTCTTTCAAAGCTTTTCAAAGCTCTTTCAAAGCTCTTTCAAAAGCTTTTTCAAAGTCTTTTCAAGGCTCTTTCAAAGCTCTTTCAAAAGCTTTTTCTCTTTTCAAAAGCTTTTTCAAAAGCTTTTTCAAAGCTCTTTCAAAGCTCTTTCAAAGGCTTTTCAAAAGCTCTTTCAAAAGCTTTTTCAAAGAGCTTTTCAAAGGCTCTTTC